>BSBK01007022.1:0-467769 GCA_027943335.1 Chamaecyparis obtusa | reverse complement strand
TAGGTCAAAATTCTAATATACCTCTTGTCTTCAATTTTGTAGAGCTGAAGGCTTGAAATGCAATCTGTAAACTTAGCCTTCAGGTTTGCCAATCTCCTTATCCCATCTATTCTTAACTGAATCTGATACACTAAGTAGTGCACATAGCCCATAAGATGCTATCTTGACTTACTCTTAGATTAGGATAAATGAATTTATCATATGATGTCTTTGAGGAAAGACATTCTTCCAATAGATTCTGCACATACTAATGTTTAATGTGAAATGTTCTCTAAGTAGTGCAAATCTCTTCAACTTCCTTTGTTTTTCATTCTCACAATACAATCATCTCATCTGTCTCTTGCTTATTTTCTTCTCAATGTCTATGATCTTCATGTTAGGATTTTGTTAATTCATTCACTGTGACTTGTAATTCTTCCTCTTTGTTCTACAACTTCTCTATGATGTATGCGATGTGATTGTGTGAGAGGGCACACTGACCATAAAATATGTTTCCTCTTTCTAGACATTTCCTTAGCTCCTTAATGAAAACATCAAGGTTATCCAAATCATTCTTATATTTTAACAAGTTGTCTAAAATAACTATGCATCATGAAGTGTTTGTGCCTTAACTGTTGCAATATCTGATAATGTAGTGAACTCACTATTAAAAGATTTAATCACTTCCTTAGCCTTAGCTTGCTGATCAACTTCACTAATATGAGTAGATATACATTCTGAAGCTTATTAGTTACCTCGCATAGTTTATCCCTCCACAAATTTTTACCTTCTTGTTCTTCCCATGGATTTTTTCAAGGATTAGATCAATTCTATTTGATCATCATCATCAACTTTTATTCCCAAATTTTCTAAAACTACTTCAATAGGCAATTTTGATGTACTTTCTGGTGTGTCCTTATATGGTGTGGCGTAAATGTATGTGTTCTGGAATTATCTTTGTAGGATTCACTTCTTTTTCTTTTCTCTATTCCTCTTTTTCTCCTTTGTCAATTGGTGCTTCTTGTTAAGTTACAACATGCTTCAACCTCGTTAAGATTAAAGTTGACTTCTTGTTCAACTATTTCCATTTCATTTGTAACTCACATCAATCTCTTCAGATGGTTCTCATTCTTCTTTCTTTTCTTCTTCTCATTCACCATACCTCCCAAATTGCCAACATCCTCTCCTTGGTCCCTTGAAAGGATCTTCTTCTTTGTCAATGGAGATGCTTGTTCCTTATATTTCCATAAATTCATCATTAATTAGAATTGTTGGTGAGTAACTGTTGTCTTCAATGTCTCTTCCAAAGGTGATGTCTCCTTTGTATGCATAGCTATTACTAAGACTGGGGTGTCCTATTCTGACTCACTTAGAGTTTCTAAAGGTACAAATGTCATTACTCTTACAAATGCTTCCTTTGTTTCCTTGTTTATTTCCTCATAATTCCTCCCATAATCAGAATAGTTCTTCATTTCCTCCTTAGATGTGTACCAAGACTCTTCATTATTTCCTTGAAATTCTCTTCATCCTTAACTTCACAAAGCTTTCTCACAAATCTTTCTCTAATACTTTTATCTTCTTCAATTGCTCTCTTTTTTCTATTTATCGGTCTATCATATTATTTATTTGGAATTTTATCTTTATGTTCTCAAACTTCTTGTCTGCAAGGATCATATGCTTGAAAATTGCATTCTCAAGATTTATCTTTTCAAAGTTATTATACATATGATAATACTTGTTCAACATGGTGAAATCTCCATTATTGATGATTAAGGGGTTAACTTTTTCTATCTTAGGCTTCCATTGCTTCTTCTTGCTGCTTCCTGCCTCTTCTTCTGCTTGAGACTAACTTTGTACTTGACTTCTCATTTCTTAATAGGTTTGGATTCCTATTCTTGAACTCTTTTTCTTTCCACGGGAGTGAAAATGGTTTCCTATCTTTTTCCTGGTCCACTAGCCATTTCTTTGACTCTCTTAGTAGGTGTAGTGGTGGAAGTAGATCTTGTTGATTTTCTTGTGGATACTACTGGAGTTAGTACATGATATGCTCATTTCAATTGCCTCTATAATATCATCATCAATATTATGAATAAATGGTGCAGAGGTTTCTTTGGCTGCCAATGGTGGTACTGCCAATACTTCCTTTTGACCAATATCTCTTATTGCTGATGATGTTTGTTTTGCTATATTAAAATCATCTTATGTCATTCATGTTTCTTTTAAGATTTTCTTTATTGTTGTGTCCACTCTTTTCTTTGCTGACTTTTGTAATTGAGTCTAATATGTTGTGCTTGATATTTCCTCAGATGTTCCAAATCTAGGACTCTTGGAATCTAATCTAGATTTAAGGATTTTGCTTTCATACCCTTCAATAGCTTCTTCAAACACTTCATAATATAGTGGGTCTACAAATTCAACTCTATGTTCCACTTCTTCTATATAGGTAAAATATGTGTTAACTAGAAAGAATAAATCATTCTTGTATTTCTCAACCATAGAGGGTGGAATTCTTGATCTTTTCCTCATTTTATTCTAGAATGTCTTGATAACTAGTATTGCACTCTCATTTAATTTATCAATAGGATGTCTTAGATATAATTTTTTTATTCTTTCCATAGTACATCTCTCATCATTCCAATCTTCTCTAATAGTGTAAGAAAATCTTCTCAAAAGATGGAAAAACATATAAGTTATCAAAGATGGAAATCTGAATTGAGAGTTCCTTGTCTTCTTGATCTCTCAAGGTTTTCAATAAGTTGTATTCTTAGAATTTCAGTCATATAAACTTTAACTTTCTCAATGCACATTAGATAGGCTTCTTGTACCATTTCTGTCGCTATGTCATCTTCTCTAGAATTAGCACATAGCTTAGTATCCATAATCTTACAAACATATCTTAGATCATTTTGTTCAATTTTACTTATCACAATTCCTCTCCCATTGTATGTAGACTTGATGTTTTCTATGAATTTGTTCTTCACATTTTTCTTATTTAGTGGGATTACACCTTGGTTGGAAAGACTTGTTACTTCATGAATTAGATTTGATGTGATTTATATCACTCTATCATCTAACCAAATTTCCCATCATGAATTCTTCTCAGTATGATCTTGTTCCATTCATCATTTTGAAACTCATAATGAAACATGTACTTCACAATGTCTAATTGACCTAAATGATTGTACCCTTCTTTGTAATTCATATCCTGATTGTAAATTTTATCATACTCCTCAGTCATATTGTTATCTCCTACAGTCTCAAACTTGTATTTTAAATAACCTTTTACATCTTCCAAATGTAAAACTTCATCTAGTGTAGATGACAAAGCCAAACTAGGGTCATCCTCTGTAGGTTCAACTACATCCCTTCTCACCTTAGGTATAGGGGTATTCTTAATGTTGTGAACTAGGGTTGCATCCTTGATTAAAATGAAAATATTAGCTTCAACGTCAATAAGCTCGTAGTGAAAATACCTTAATATCATGATTTAGGCCTTCTTGCGTCTATATGATATAAATCTATCTCCAAATCCTTCAAAATTATTTCAATCTCCACTGGATCATTCTCTAAAACTCTTTCAATCTCATAGATGATCGAATGTTGTCCAATAATCCACTTTTACTCATTAAATCCTTCAAAACATTGTCGTCGCATTAATTGCATAAGTGTGTTCATCCCAAAAAGTTTTCTCTGAATGACAGTGAACTTATTTTACTTCTTGTGCTTCCATACATGCTCAGAATCTTATGCGTTCTTAACCATAGCTTTACATCATTTACTATAACATATTAAATTCATAAGGCTTGATTCAAATTTTGCTAAATACTACGTTGTTCTGATGTATATTCTGACAGTTAATTGATGAAATTTGATGCTTAATCAGTTTCAGATGGATTCATAACTGATTCTAACTTACTTTCAAATGCTTCACATGAATGACTTCCTAATATTGTGGATGCACTTTCTTGATCTATAGCTTTGATAAATATAACTTCTTCCATGTTACTACTATTTCCTTTCTGACTATTGCTGTTATCCATATTTCTTTTGGCATAGTTCACATTTCTTCTAGGATTAGGATTCCTCATATTGTTCATTTTGAAATATCTTGTTGTGTGTCCCATGTTGTTACAAATCTAATAAACTATGACATTGTTTCCATATCTCGGTCATCACTGACTGATTTGTGATATGCAATTTCTAGCAATATGTCCAAAATTGTTTCATCTATAACACATAACTCCATTTCTTATATTGTTTGTTTCCCCATTGGGTCTTTCATCTACATGGTTAGCACCTCTAAACATTCTACTATTATCTTTATTACTAGATCTAGGTTCTTTACAATCAATAGCATTATGACCAAAACCATGATAATTATAACAATAACCAGAGATAGGCTTGAATTTCTTACCTATACAATCCTTTTTCATGTGTCCAAATGCATTTCATGCATAACATCTTCCTTTGAATTCACTTCGCATTTCTTTAGGTGCTTCAACTTGCTTAGGTTGCTTAGATACATCTTTAGATTGATTAGAGTCAACTTTGTTTTGTTTTTCTTCTTCTTTTTTCTCAGGTTGTTGAATTACCAGATCTGGTTCTTTACACTCTTCAGTCTTCTTTGAGAAATTCTCTTCAAGATATCCAAGACTAGTTTTATCATAAGAAGGTTTTTGAAAAGAAATTTGTTCATTAATCATTTCACTGCTAGAATACCTGGTTTCTCAAGATGTTTCTTAGATTGAGTTAGATCTCCTTTCATAATAGTATTATACTTCTCAAGTTCAGCATACTACAACTTTGTAGTCTCAAGCTCGGATGTTACTTTGGTAAGATTAGACCTTAGATTTACATTTTCAGATTTCAGATCTAATTCAATTTTACTGTTATCATCTTTCAAGCTTAGCTTTAGATCTACAATCTTTAGTTCATGCTTTAGGATCTCATTCTCCTTTTTTATTTTTGAAACTTCATCACTATCCTTGATTTGATTTACATGCTCTTTCTTTGATTTAAGATCTTCTATCTTGTCTTTTAATTTCTCAATGTAGTCTTTTTCACTTTCATATTTATTCTTTAGAGTATCTCTTTCTTCTTTAAGAATATCAATCTTCTCAAGAGCTTCTTCTAGGTTTTTCTACAACTGATCCATATCCATAGAGATCTTACTCAAGATATTAGGCTTCTCCAAGTAACTATGATCTGATACCAATTGTTAGAAATAGGAAATACTGAGAGGGGTGGGGAGTGAATCAGTATTTCAAAAACTTTTTCTTTTTCCCAAGTATGGATATTTATAATTAACTTGTAACTTGCATAAGAAATTAAACTAAATAGAAAACACAACCATAAAATAATAGAACTCATAACACCATAATTTTTATCGAGGAAACCTTGGCCAAGGGAAAACCCCGGTGGGGATGGTACCCACAAATGATCCACTAATCAAAAGTATCTTATAAAATATATTGACCCTGTTAGAAGTCTATTACATCAGTATAATGTCTCGGTCCTTGTTAGAAGCCTCAAACCTGTTAGGAGTTGGTATTACAAAACATTAATTTATGCAAGATGAGCCCACTACCCAAACATGCAATATATAATTATAATATTCAATACAAAAGATAGAATACAAAAACCTTTTACTATTGTTGAATGTCTTCAATATTCTGATCTAGCTTTTAAGCTCTTCACAAAACTTGTTATCAACTCACACTACTCTGATCATACATCAGATTTCACATAACATTATACATCAATACTGTAGCATTACATAAGCCTTACAACTTCGCATTACATAAGTTTTACAACTTCACATTACAAATTACTTTCCTTTATACAAGCTATCAAAAACATAGCTTTCTAGTTGGCTTGCACATTTCTAAAACATAACATTACTTCTTGCTGACTTATGGTTAACATCTAGGATGTCGTCCCTGATTAGTTAAGTCATTATTTTGATTTTTTTAAAAATACCTTAACCCAAAACATTCATTTACTTGTCATTGCTCTGTTATGTCAGCTGAACACTATTTTTGTAAAATATTAATAACTTTGTCTGTATATGTTGTGCAGTCTTGCACTCTTAGTTGTAGCTTCAAAACACTTCATACAATATGTACTCAAGTTCTCTTGTGTTGTAAATACTTCTTTGAAGTTCACTGATTAAAATAGCCTTTGTGCTGATAGATAAATATTGTTATACTTAGACAATTATCTTAAGTTCTCATCCAAAACTTTATCCTTGAATCATGCTATCTTAATGCTGAATATATGGGTATGTGCTAGATCATGAGGGGCCAAAGAGTGGCGATGTCAAAATATTCACTTTCCACTCGTCCAAAAGCACATGAAAATGCTTGTTGACTTTTTAGTAGGCTTGGGTGTTAGTACACCTGGGAAAACTTGCCACCAAAGCACAAGCCTAATTGGGTACCTGATACCATATCAGGTACCTGATATTTTATTAGGTACCTGATATGGTATCGGGTACTCGATACCTGTGGCATAAATTTGAAACCTGCGAGCCATTTTCCTCATTTCTTTTCACATTTTTGCTTGGGAAAATGGCTTGATATATCATACACACAATATATTTTTGGGTATTTGATTTTGGCAACAACAAATTTGATTCCCCAACCTATTCAGTAAGTAAATTTTTTGTTTATTTTGATTATTTTATTTAATTTTCATGCCAAATGTCATTTTTTTTTGTTGAAATACAGTTTTGTATTTATATTTGTAATAATATATGAAATTAGATTGAAATTTAGATTTTTTTAAATTTAATCAGGCATGGTTGACAAAAATGAAGAAAATAACCCTCTCGCACCAAATAACGATCCCGAAAACAATCCCCCGTGTCAAAACCCTTGATCTTTAGAAGATTTGATACAAGATAATTTGAACACAATATGAGGTTTCCAAAACACATATAAAAATATACCTACATTAGGTCCCATGCTTGCCACACTAAATACAATTGTTGAAAATATTGACACACTCATGCAGCAACATAATGCTGCTCTTCATTGGTGTGATGATATGCACACCCAATTTGATGACGGGCTTAACCATGATGGGATTGCGGCCCTTAATATAAGTAAGGAAGATATAGCCGCCCTTTTTGTCAATCCTAAAATTGGAATACAAGTTGACCCCAAAAAGCCCAAATTATGAATAAAATGGTGCACAAATGAAGCAATGCACACACACTTTTGGGATCGTTGGTGGATGATTTTTGATAAACCACCCCATAGCAATTTGGAGGTCCCATTTTATTTCATAAATTTTTTTTATGTTGAGTTTGTGCTTGGTCACCATGTTGATTATTGGAGTATGAGGCCCAACATGGGCGTAGGCGGAGGAGCTCCTCAGACTAGGCCATTTGCCCAGCGCAAAAAGGCCACTACCTTTGTCCCCCCCACTAATGGCGCACCCCCTCCTCGACTGCAACATCCCGATATCATTGTAGAGGCTGCCTCACAGACTATTAGGGCCATTCATTTTCTGAGTGATCAGTTGATCACGCAGACCAGGTCAATGTTGCCTCTTGGTGTGGATGATGCTAGCGCATTGACATCTTGTCAGAGTTCACATGTATGAGAGCCCCATATTTGCATTATATGCAAAAATATGTGCCTCAAACCGCTTACTGATGCTGAAACATATCAGTATGTTATTGATGAGGAGGATATAGGAGATGTAGCTGTAGAGGCTACAACACCTCATGGAGCATCTACATCTCATGAGAGTGCTCATGAGGTGTACGCAGAGCCATGGACTCCTGTTGATATGGTAAGAGTAAACATTATAAATAAATTTGTCACATGACTTATTTAATTTATTCATTTAGATTAGTTTTAATGATTTCATGCACTTATGTATATATATTTTTTCCATTTATGTTCAGTTGATGACACAAGAGGAGTTGAGACAGGTGGATGAGTCCACAGCTTCGGTCATTTCATTTAGCCTTGATGCCTATACGGTATATTATAAATTATGTACCCATTAGTTTTTTTTATATCATTTGGTGTACATGCTTAAATCTCTATCAATCAGAGCAATAAAATTCATACAATTAGTAATATATTGTCATCTTATTGTACTCTTGCAGACTACAACCGATGTCAGTGGGGGGCACAAGGGGGTTCCTTCATCAGGTGTCGACAAAGGAAAGGTAATTAATTGTTTAAGATTAATTATGCATGCATATGTATGCCACTTGTGTGTATGGAATAAATATTTTACTTGAATTTATTGTATAGGGTTTGGCTATTGATGATGTTCCGACACGGGTTCAGGAGCCTAGGCTGACAGGAATCTCGATTCAGAGTGATAGTCTGATTGTATGTAGACTTTTACATATTGTTATTTGTATTTTGTAACCAGGGTTGTTATGATGAAGTAAATTTATATATAATTGATAATATTTTTACTCTCATAGGTTACTCCTGGTGTGAGGGAGGGCCCATGAGAATCTTTCGTATCTTTGTTGACCCAACCCACTATTCCAAAGGAGGGATCACCAGATGTAAGTTTTAATTTTAGTTCAAATGATGTCCTATTTTTTAGATATATTACTCTATGTTGCATCACTCTACTAATCTCATTATTGAAAATATATATTTATAGGTCAGAGTTGGTATTGTTGGCATGGTCCCTTTGCTACCAAGGACTTATGCTAGGACACTTGATCGTGGTAGGTGACTGAGAGGCTAGGTATAGATATTTGTATTCAGTTATAATTTTAATTAAATTAGTGTTTGAATTATGAATTATATATATATATATATATATATATATATATATATATATATATGTGTGTGTGTGTGTGTGTGTACAAATCATATAATGTAAGTAATCTAACTTGGGTTTGAACTCATTTTTGTTGTAGGATCTATCAAAGCCTAACACTTCTTCAAAGAGGCTATATTTTGATGATCCCCCTACGACATAGGATGTAGTTTTAGTTTTATGGTCATTTAGAGATGTCACTTGGCACATTTTGAGATGGCATATATGACACATTGTACACCTTGAAACATTGATTTTGTAGACATTTTGAAATGGCATGTGGCATATTTGTATATGGAGATACTTTTGATACATTTGATACTTTCTATATATAGAACATGTTCATTTTTATGTTATATTTGCATCATCTTTTGTATACATATTTATTATCCATGTTAATGGAATTGAATGGTGAAGTTATATCTTGACTATGATTATCATTATGATTTAAATTATATCTTGTTGAATTTACATTTGTTTTTCTTTACTCTGGAATACCCTATTCATGGAGCTTATTATGTTTGAGGTTTAGTTTCTATAGATTTTCTATGTTCTTATGTTTCATATCATTATAATAATCACTTGAGCCACTTAGTACTACATTGTTTCAATACTATGTATATGCTCACTGTGTAGATAACTCATCATATTGGGGTTTACTAAATGCACAAAGAAATGTAGCACTTGTGCTATTAGGTCACTTGGGTCGAGCTTGGTCATGAGCGTTCCAGTGACTCTGTGGGTGGAACGGGGTTTTCATTGGTGTTTACCCAACCAATTGAAGTTTATGGAGAAGACGGTTTGATGTAATGTCAGATGGTTTGAAAGATACATTGCTGAGCTGCTTTCAACTGACCCTCACTACAATTTTTGGCATCAACTAAGATCATCTTGCCAAATGAAAATGAAGTCAAGTCACCCAAAATTGAGAGAGGTTATTATAGACCTCAGAAACATGATCCTGTAGCATCTAACAACTTGTCGATACCTCTTACGAGGTTTGAGATACTAGCCCCAAAAGATCACTGCCCAATCATGCTTAGTGCACCTTGGGGTCACTTGGGTTGAGCATGGTCGCGAGCTCAGAGCCTATGGAGAAGATGGTTCGATGGAATGTTAGATGGTTTGAAACATACACTGCTGAGCTACTTTTAATTGACCCTCATTACAAGTTTTGGCATCGACTGACATCATCTTGCCAAAAGCAAATGAAGTCAAATTTCCCAACACCAAGAGAGGTTATTGTATACCTTGGAAACATGATTCTATAGCATCTAATGTCTTGTTAATACCTCTTATGAGGTTCAAGATACGATCCTCAGAAGATTGTTGCCCACTCATGCTTAGTGAACCTTGGGGTCACTTGGGTCGAGCGTGGTCGCGAGCATTCCAGTGACTTCATGGGTAGAATGGGGTTGTCAGTGGTGTTTACCTAGCCAACTGGAGCCTATGGAGAAGATGGTTTGATGCAATGTTGGATGGTTTGAAACATACGTTGTAGAGCCTGTTTCAACTGACCCTCATTGCAAGTTTTGGCATCGACTGAGATCGTCTTGCCAAATGCAAATGAAGTCGAATCACCCAAAACCAAGAGAGGTTATTGTAGACCTTAGAAACATGATCTTGTAGCACCTAACAACTTGTTGATACCTCTCACGAGGTCTGAGATATGAGCCCCAGAAGATCACTGCCCAATCATGCTTAGTACACCACGGGGTCACTTGGGTCGAGCGTGGTCGCGAGCGTTTCGATGACTTCATGGGTGGAATGGGGTTGTCACTTGCATTTACCTAGCCAACCAAAGCCAATGGAGTAGATGGTTTGATGCAATGTTAGATGGTTTGAAAGATATGCTGTTGAGCCACTTTCAACTGACCCTCACTGCAAGTTTTGGCATCGACTGAGATTGTCTTGCCAAATGCAAATGAAGTCGAATCGCACAAAACTGAGAGAGGTTATGTAGACCTTAGAAACACAATCCTATATCACGTAATGGATTGTTGATACCTCTCATGAGGTCTAAGATACAAGCCCTGGAATATTGCTGCCCAATCATGCTTAGTGCACCTTGGGGTCACTTGGGTCGAGCGTGGTCGCGTGCGTTCCGGTGACTCTATGGGAAGAATAGGGTTGTCATTGGTGTTTGCCTAGCCAATCAGAGCTAATGGAGTAGATGGTTTGATGCAATGTCAAATGGTTTGAAAGATACACTGCTGAGCCGCTTTCAACTGACCCTCATTGCAAGTTTTGGCATCAACTGAGATTGTCTTGCCAAATGCAAACGAAGTCGAATCACCCAAAACTAAGAGAGGTTATTGTAGAACTTGGAAACATAATCCCATAGCACCTAAAATTTTTTTGATACCTCTCATGAGGTTCGAGATATGAGCCCTGAAAGATTGCTGCCCAATCATGCTTAGTGCACCTTGGGGTCACTTGGGTCGAGCATGGTCACAAGAGTTCCGGTGACTCCATGGGTGGAACGGGGTTCTCACTAGCATTTACCCAACCAATCAAAGCTGATGGAGTAGATGGTTCAATGCAATGTCAGATGGTTTGAAAGATACACTACTAAGCCGCTTTCAACTGACCCTCACTACAAGTTTTGGCATCGACTGAGATCATCTTGCCAAATACAAATGAAGTTGAATTGCCCAAAACCAAGAGAGGTTATTGTAGAACTTAGAAACACAATCCCATAGCACCTAACAAATTGTTGATACCTCTCATGAGGTCTGAGATACAAGCCCTAGAAGATCATTTCCCAATTATGCGTAGTGCACCTTGGGGTCACTTGGGTCGAGCGTGGTCGTGAGCATTTCGGTGACTCCGTGTGTAGAATGGGGTTGTCACTAGCATTTACCTAGCCAACTAGAGTTGATGGAGTAGATGGTTCAATGTAATGTTAGATGGTTTGGAAGATACGCTGTTGAGCCACTTTTAACTGACCCTCACTGCAAGTTTTGGCATCCATTGAGATCATCTTGCCAAATGCAAATGAAGTCAAATCACCCAAAACTAAGAGAGGTTATTATAGACATCGAAAACACAATCTCATAGAACCTAACAGCTTGTCAATACCTCTCATGAGGTTTGAGATATGAGCCCCGGAAGATCACTACCCAATCATGCTTAGTGCACCTTGGGGTCACTTGGGTCAAGTGTGGTCGCAAGCATTCTGGTGACTTCGTGGCTGGAATGAGGTTGTCACTGGAGTTTACCCACTGAATTGGAACTGATGGAGTAGATGGTTTGATACAATGTTAGATGATTTGAAAGATACGCTATTGAGCCGCTTTCTACTGACCCTCACTACAAGTTTTTGCATCGACTGAGATCATCTTGCCAAATGCAAATGAAGTCAAATCACCCAAAACTAAAAGAGGTTATTGTAGACTTGGGAAACATGATTCTGTAACACCTAATGGCTTGTCAATACCTCTTGTGAGGTCCAAGATACAAGCCCTAGAAGATCACTACCCAATTGTGCTTAGTGCACCTTGGGGTCACTTGGGTCGAGTGTGGTCGCGAGCATTCCAGTGACTCCATGGGTAGAATGGGGTTGTCAATGGTATTTACCTAGCCAATTAGAGCTAATGGAGTAGATAATTTGATGCAATGTCAGATGGTTGGAAAGATATGCTGCTTAGTCGCTTTCAATTGACCCTCACTGCAAGTTTTGGCATCGACTGAGATTGTCTTGCCAAATGAAAATGAAGTTGAATCGCCCAAAACTGAGAGAGGTTATTATAGACCTTAGAAACAAGATCTCATAGAACCTAATGGATTTTTGATACCTCTCATGAGGTTTGAGATATGAGCCCATGAAGATCACTGTCCACTCATGCTTAGTGCACCATGGGGTCACTTGGGTCGAGCGTGGTCGTGAGCATTCTGGTGACTTTGTGGGAGAAATAGGGTTGTCACTAGCATTTACCTAGCCAACCAGAGCTAATGGAGTAGATGATTTGATGCAATATCAGATGGTTTGAAAGATACGCTTTTGAGCCTCTTTCAACTGACCCTCATTGTAAGTTTTGGCATCGACTGAGATCATCTTGCCAAATGCAAATGAAGTCAAATCATGAAAAAAATGAGAGAGGTTATTGTAGACCTTGGAAACAAGATCTCGTAGCACTTGATGACCTATTGATACCTTTCACAAGGTCCAAGATACAAGCCCCAGAAGATCACTACCCAATCGTGCTTAGTGTACCTTGGGGTCACTTGGGTCGAGAGTGGTTGCGAGTGTTCCGGTGACTCCATGGGTAGAATAGGGTTGTCACTATAATTTACTTAGCCAATTGGAGCTGATGGAGTAGATAGTTCTATGAAGTGTCAGATGGTTTGAAAGATATGTTGCTGAGCCACTTTCAAGTGACCCTCACTACAAGTTTTGACATCAACTTAGATCATCTTGCCAAATGCAAACGAAGTCGAATCACCCAAAACCAAGAGAGGTTATTTTAGACCTTGGAAACATGATCCCATAGCACTTGATGGTTTGTCAATACCTCTCACGAGTTCTGAGATACAAGCCCTTGAAGATTGCTACCCAATCATGCTTAGTGCACCTTGGGGTCACTTGGGTCGAGCGTAGTCGCAAGCTTTCCGGTGACTCTGTGGGTGGAATCGGGTTAATAGTGGAATTTACTCAGCCAACCAAAGCTGATGGAGTAGACGATTTGATGCAATGTTAGATGGTTTGAAAGATATGCTGCTGAGCTGCTTTCAACTGACCCTCACTGCAAGTTTTTGTATCAACTGAGATCGTCTTGCCAAATGTAAACAAAGTCAAATCACCAAAAACTGAGAGAGGTTGTTGTAGACCTCAGAAACATGATCTCATAGCACTTGATGGCTTGTTGATACCTCTCATGAGGTCCAAGATATGAGCCCTAGAAGATCGCTGCCCAATTGTACATAGTGCACCTTGGGGTCACTTGGGTCGAGCATGGTCGCGAGGGTTTTGGTGACTCCGTGGGTGTAATGGGGTTATCACTGGCATTTACCTAGCCAATCAGAGCTGATGGATTAGATGGTTCGATGCAATGTCAGATGGTTTGAAAAATACACTGTTGAGCCACTTTCAACTGACCCTCACTGCAAATTTTAGCATCGATAGAGATCATCTTGCCAAATGCAAATGAAGTCAAATCACCCAAGACTGAAAGAGGTTATTGTAGTCCTCAAAAACATAATTCTGTAGCACCTAATAGCTTATTGACACCTCCCACGAGGTTTGAGATACAAGCCCTGACAGATCACTGCCCAATCATGCTTAGTGCACCTTAGGGTCACTTGGGTCGAGCGAGGTTGCGAGCGTTCCGGTGACTCCGTGGGTGGAATGGGGTTGTCACTGGCATTTACCCAGCCAATCAAAGTTGATGGAGTAGATAGTTTGATGCAATGTCAGATAGTTTGAAAGATGCGCTGCTGAGCCGCTTTCAACTGACCCTCACTGCAAGTTTTGGCATCAATTGAGATAATCTTGCCAAATGAAAACAAAGTCAAATCACCCAAAACTAGTAGAGGTTATTGTAGACCTCAAAAACATGATCCTATAGCACCTAAATACTTGTTGATATGTTTCATGAGGTCCAAGATACAAGCCCCATAAGATCTCTGCCCTATCGTGCTTAGTGCACCTTGGGATCACTTGGGTCGAGCGTGGTCGCGAGCATTCTGGTGACTCTATGGATAGAATAGGATTTTCACTAGTGTTTACCCAGCCAACCAGAGCCAATGGAGTAGATGATTCAATGCAATGTCATACGGTTTGAAAGATACGCTGTTGAGCTGCTTTCAACTAGCCCTCACTGCAAGTTTTGGCATTGACTGAGATCATCTTGCCAAATGAAAACAAAGTTGAATTGCCCAAAACTGAGAGAAGTTATGGTAGACCTTGGAAACATGATCCTGTAGCACCTGAAAACTTGTTGATACCTCTCACAAGGTCTGAGATATGAGCCCTGGAAGATTGCTGCCCAATCATGCTTAGTGCACCTTGGGGTCACTTGGGTCGAGTATGGTCGCGAGCGTTCCGATGACTCTGTGGGTCGAACAGGGTTGCCATTGGTATTTACCTAGGCAATCAAAGTTGATGGAGTAGATGGTTCAATGCAATGTTGGATGGTTTGAAAGATATGTTGCTGAGCCGCTTTCAACTGACCCTCACTGCAAGTTTTGGCATCCACTGAGATTGTCTTGCCAAATGTCAACAAATTCAAATCGCCCAAAATTGAGAGAGGTTATTATAGACCTCAAAAAAATGGTCTTGTAGCACTTGATGGCTTGTCAATACCTCTCACGAGGTCCAAGATACAAGCCCTGGAAGATCACTACCCAAACGTGCTTAGTGCACTTAGGGTCACTTGGGTCGAGTGTGGTCATGAGCATTCCGGTGACTCTGTGGGTGAAGCGGGGTTCTCACTGGCATTTACCTAGCCAATTAGAGCCAATGGTGTATGTTAGCATGTGTAAAAAATTTCATGGCTCCTGGTCTTTTCCCTTGCTCTCTTGAATGATTTTTCAAAATCTAGCCGTTAGGTTTCAAAATTCAAGTGTGCCCTAGCCTTGTTCTATTCACATGTTACTTTATTAGGTCACTTAAAAACATCTAATCTGCATGTGCCTTTTAAACAAGTTCCTTTTACCAAGTTTGCAGTTAGGTCTTTTATGTCTTGGCGGTTCCCTTTTAATTCTTTTCCTAAGTCTTGGCTCCCTGGCCACTTTAATATTTCCTAAGTTCGGGTGCCTTGCAAAATTTAATATCTCCTAAGGTTCTCAGCTTTATCTTGCAGAGTTATCAGGGGGCCCACCTACCATGTACCTTGTCAACATTTTCTGATTGGTCCATGGGTTAGTGATTGTGCGTGTGTCAGTGGGACCTAAATTTTTGAGGGCTCAGTAGGACCTAATAGTGTCAGAGGATTGATGGTTGGCATAAGTTCGCATGGGATTTTTTAGAGCCATGAGATCTTATGCTGGCCATTGATGTTACTTTTTGTCAGGCGGCAGTTCATCAGTGGGTCCTATTTGCCAGGTAGTTCTTATGTGCCACACTGTTCTGAGTTGGCAGGTTTTCTTTCATCCACATGTTGATGAGTTGGTTTATGTCAAAGGGATGGCATTAAAAGCTTTTAATCTAACAGCTGGCGTATGATCACAAGGAATATTCTAAGCCTTTGCGATCATGCACCATCCGTCAGATTTTATTCCATTTTGCCAGGTTGCCTGTTGTGCTCAGTGGGTCCGGTGTGACACACATGCTTGTAGTTGTAGGTTTCTTATTGGTCGATGGTTGTTGAGGTGGAATTACTTGGTGGGACTGCAACTTAATGGCAGGTAGCAGTGCTGATCTGCGGTGGCGGTTAGTCGCATGTTTGCATAGCCTTTTGCAAGGCTATGCGATCATGCGACTGACATTTTCTATCAACCCCTTGCGGTGATGGTTGCACTAGCAGTTATGTTCACAGGTTGTCACATGTTCACATAGCCCATTTCTGGGCTATGCGATCATGTGACAGGGTGCCACATGTGCTGGGGGCCATTTGTGGCTGTTTGATGGGCTCGGTGGCAGATGGTGTCATGGTAGTTTTTGGTTGGTCCGAGCTGGCGAGATGATAAATTTTGAATGTGGGCCATCATTGTCTGCAAGTGCCAAGGATTTAGCCGTTGTGATTCAAATTTAAATTTTTTAGGGCTTCCAGCGACTAGAAAGTACCAAATTTATGGAATTCATTACAGAATTGACCCTGTTCGGTGAGAAGTGACTGGTTTTCTATTTGCGATGTGGTCCATGGTGTGGTTGGATTGTTTGCAGAGCTTGTACCATGGTGGTTGTGTGCTCAAGGCTTGTTGCAGGGTGTCCTTTTGAGCCTAGTTTTATGATCCCCTGTACTTGCAGAGAAGAATTTCATGATTGTGGATCAGTTCAAGATTTCCTCTTTCTTGATTGATTGTGTTTCTTGCCCATGTAATAACTTTTTAGACTATTTCCAGCAGGTTGGGTGGTTGAAACCCTAACCCTAGTCATCCGTAGCATTGGTTTTGCAGGGGTTCCAAAACATTGTTGCTTTTGGTCCCTAGTTTTTGAATATAATATATTGATAGAAGTTTGATTTTGTGACTTTTCTAATCTTGGTATCATTTTGATTGTATGTTGATTTTGATTGTGTTAATGAGAATATTTTGAATCCCAATCTTGTATCTTGTGTATGTCTTCTTGCTTGTCTCTGAGCTCATATATGTTAGTTTCACAAAGTGTGCTAACATATGGTAAACAAAGAGTATTTTGAATTTATCTTTGAGTTCCTAACAAAGTTAGGATTAAAGTCTTCTAGGTGAGTTTAGTGAGTTTGCAGTCAGGTGTAGAATTTGATGTCCTTGTGCTTGAGGGAAAGGGGTAATAGGCAAAGCACTTACCTCAGATTCCATTGTGTTGGATTTGAGGTATTCAGTTGAGGTATACAGTTAGGTGACTTTGAGCTCTAGGATAAGGCACTAGTCCTTCCTCTTGAGGTATGCATGGTTAACAACTACAAACACAAACATTATTTGATAAATCTTTAGCAATCTTATATGAGATATAGTGGAATATTGTTTTAGACTCCTTTAGAGAAGTGAGTCAAGGGTACACCCACCTGAGCATTGAAGCTCAAAGAGTAGAAGGATCCTTTGATCCTTGTCAGTTGGCCCTCTTCCTTGTGGACTTTGGAGTGGTGATAGAGTCAGAGTTTTATTTAAATTATCCATCAAAGTGTAAATTTGCAAGTTGAAGATCAAAGGGAATAATCCACAACCAACAAAATTGTGACTCTGCTAGGGAGAATCTAAAGAGAAAGGTATAAGTGTGTTCTTGTTTTCCTATGTGTTTTCAAAAATTTTCCATCTAGGTGGGTGGCGACTTAGAGGTTTGAACCAGTGCAACATATTGAAGAAGCATGGATAAGAGAAGAAATACTAGGTCATATGTTAGAAAGAATCTAAAGGTCACTCTGGAGAAATTACCTAGACAGGGAAACAAGAGTTGGATTAGAAGGAATGGTGAGTCTACCAGTGCTCTCATGAGAGAACAGAGAAACACTAGAGCCAAAAGACCACATGTATCCTCAAGTGAGGATGGTTCACAAAATAGAGTTTCTAGATCAGAAGGTGGTCACTTTGAAGAGAGATTTTATGATACCCTTGAGGCTGCATTTCAAGACAAAGGTCCGTTGCCTATAGGTCAAAATGAAGAAAATAGATGTGGGTTTAGAAGTTGACCTAGATTTTGAAGAAGATCATTTCAGAAGGGAACCCATGAGACATAGGCAAGTTTATTTCCCATATCAAAATCTTCCTGATATGGATGTTTCATCTAGTTTTGATGACATTATGGTTGATCTTGATGACTTGGATGCACTGAGGTTGTAGTTGGCAGAGTAGGATGCCATACATAAAGGATTACAGGAGGAGAGAGAGGCTGAAAAGGTAAATGCTTTGATAGAGAGGCAGTCTCTTTTGAGAAAAATAAATGAAATGAAGGAGAGAAACAAGATGCTTGCTTCTGCTCCTAGAACTCTGCAGCATGATGTGTTTGGTGATCTTGATGCCTTGAGGAGTGAGCAAGAGCGCTTACTATAGGATCATGAATTTGATAATGAGGGCCCTGTGATTAGACAAGTGCAAAGCTATGTCCCTTTGCCTAAAGATAAAGATGGGCATAGGATCACTAGACCTACTGTTATCATTAATGAGAAAGGAAAGCAGAAGATGGTGGGTGACCAAGCAAACAAACTAGTGACAATACTAGGGATCCCACCACCTGATTCAAATAAGGACACTAAAATGGAGAGAAGGAGAAAAGAAGATGAGGACCTTGCAAGAGAACTAGAGAGAGCTAAGGTCAACACTGCCATTGTAGAAAAGAAAAGGAAGATCCAATTTTTACGGGCTTCTTTAGCTAATGCTCTTGGCCCATCTACTACTAAACTAGGTATGCCATCCATGACTACTGCTATTCCACTTAGTAATGCTACTAGTTCTTTTCCTTCTTCATCTGCTAGGATAGGTGCAGATCCTAGGCAGCAGTCAAATCCATAGATAAATGTAGATGCTAATGTTGATCCTCGGGTTAACACTAGTTCGAGCTTTCAAAGAAGACCTATGCAATTAGAAGGCTATAGGCAAATAATTTTTGATGGAATTCTTGGCTATCCAAATGCTTTTCCGAATGATATTAGAGATTAAGGTACCTAATTTTGTTGGTAATAATGCTATTAGTTGTGAAGAGCATCTTAGGTTATTTGTTGATATGCTTAATGATTATGAGGTAGAGCATGAGGATGTTGTCATGAAGCTATTTGTTCAATCTCTAATGGAGGATGCTAGAGATTGGTTTAAGAGGCTTCCTGATAAGTGTATTGATACTTGGGACTCTTTTGAGAAATGTTTCAAAGAGCAGTATGGTGATAGGCCTAATGCTAGCTTCATGTTGAATGAATTCAATACCATAAGGAAAAATTAGAATGAGTCTGCAACTGAATTCAACATGAGATTTCAAAAGGGTATGCACAAGTTGTTCCAAGTCATGCGGTTGGATGACAATGTCTGTCTGACTACATACTTCAATGCATTTGATGGGAAGATGGGATATTTATTGAGGGATAAAGAACCAAGAACTCTTAGGGATTCTTTTAGGATTGCTGTCAATATTGAGAACAACATGAAAATATCAGAAAAGTTGGGTGGAAAGAGAGATGACCCAAAGTTGTTTGGGGATAAGAAGTATAAAAAAGAAAATGATAAGAGTGTTGGATCTAGGAGGAAAGAAGAAGATAAGTTGGATAAGGTGCTTAATGCATTGAAGGATTTGAAGGCACCTACAAATAGAAACATCAGTGCTCCTACCAATGAGAGGCCTCAGTTCAACAACAATTTTAGTAGGTAGAATAGACTGCAAAATTACCCCTACAACACCCAATGGAAGGATGGCAAGCCTATTGTCCCTACTGCAAGAGGAAACAATGATAGAGGTGTCCCTGACCCTCTACATAAAGCTTCAATAAATGTCATGGAGAATGTACCTTGGTGTGTTGCATGCCAGTCCCCTCATTCTATAGAGCATTGTGTGGTTGCACAATCTATGACTGCAAATCAAGATTGTGGCAATGAGGAGATAGAACAAGAAGAAGAACAAGATGATGTTGGTTGCAACATGGCTTCTTCATATCTAGGATATGAAGATGATTCTGATTTTGATTAAGAGGCAGATGTGAATGTGAAGAGACATAATCAGGCCCTTTCTCATCAAGAGGTTTTTTTTTATGGTGAATGCATTGATCAGAAAATATGTAACATGAACTCTTCTCCCAAGCCAGTAAATTTGAGAAGACCTTCTAGAGAAAAGATGGAGAGGATTACTACATAAATGATTGTCTGGGTGCCAACTAGAGGCATGGTGGCAAGGAACATAAATGAGAAAGTTGTAGGAATGTTTATAAAGAGTACCAACTCTGGAGAACATAATGAGAACAAATCAAAGGTTGATCACATTGTCAAATTCAAGAATGTAAAAGGTAAGAATTGTGAACCTAAGGGAGTTGGAATTGAAAAGGTCTCTAGTGAGATTGAGAAGCCAGTTAACACAATGGCTAAGGTTGAAAAAATGAGGGTAGTCCATAAACCTAATGTGTCAGACAAGAAAAAGGATGTTAAGGCCGTGCAGATTGAGATTCCTACTTCTACCCCTGTTGACATGTTATCTGTATTGTCACAAATTACAGTTAAGGTTCCAATGTCAAAATTGTTGAGGATCCCTGAACATAAAGATAAGGCTATTGCATGGGTTGGTAATACTCACAAAAATGATACTTCATGCAATGGATCTTAGGATAAAGCTTTGAATGATGTTGTTGCTCAAGGAATTGTGTCTCAAATTCCTCCAATATATTTGGACAGTTCTGTCAATGCCAGCCTTGAAAATATTGACCCACTCTTCCTAAGTGTTCTTGTGAATGGGATGAAATTAAGAAATTGTATGATTGATAGTGGTGCCTCTAATACTATCATGCCTTTCAAAATCATGGAGAGGTTGGGCCTTAAATTTGATACAGTGCAGGGCAGGTGTTGTGCAATGGATCAGAGGGAGGTACTAGTTATTGGGACTATCAATGCAATGCCATATAGGTTGGCAGCATATCCAGATAAAGAGCTAAAAATGAGTGTTTTAGTGGTGGATATCCCTCCCCATTATGGGATTTTGCTATCTAGAAGATGGAGTGTTGCCATGGGTGGAAGTTTACAGTGTGATTTGTCCTATGCAACTTTTAAGATTGATGATCAGTTGCCACATGATTGAGAGAAACATAGATAATGAAACTACATGTTTTGTGGATACTGATGTAAATGCTTTTAGGGAAGAGATCCTTGTATTTGAAAATGAACATATTTTTTCACCTATCTCTGCTGAGGTAGGTGCTAGCTCTGTGAAGGGTGATTTGTGGGTCACGTACTTTGATGGTGCAAACTGTAAAGATGGTGTAGGAGTAGGTATTTTACTTTTTTCTCCTGATGGAAACACCTACAAGTTTTCTTTCACATTGAATTTCTTTTGTACCAACAATATAGAAGAATATGAGGCTTTGTTGTTAGGATTGAGGTTGGCACAAAAGCATGGTATTAAATATCTAAGTGTTGTTGGTGATTCTAAGTTGGTGGTGTCCCAAGTCAGGTCAGTGTATGCTTCCAAGAATAGAAGGTTGAAACAATATAGGAATGTAGTGTGGGATTTGATTGAGCATTTTGATGCCTTTAATATTGAGTGGAAGGATAGGAGTAACAACAAGATGGCTGACTTGTTGGCCAATATTGCAATCAATCCTAATGATGTTACATTCTTTGGTATTTTTAAAGTTGAAATTCAGGCTAGGCCTAGTATACCAGACAATATTGAGAATTGGCAAGTTTTTGATGATGATAATGATATTTTGAAGTTTATGGATTGTAAGGATCAGTATCATGGTCAGGAACTTGATTGTTCAGCCTTGGTTGAGTCAATAGAAGGAAGGGAGGTTGTCTTAGGCAATGAGGTCATTCAAATTAGGACTAACAAGGTGCCCAAGGGGCTTGTTGTTTTGGAGACTATCTTTGACAACCAAGATAGAGTTCAAAAGAATATCAAAGGAGAAGATCATGCTGATCTTGAGGAGATAAATCTTGGATCACATGAGGCACCTAAGAAAGTATACATTGGTAGAGATATATCTCAAAAGGTAAGGAGACCTTTGATTGAATTATTGAGGAAATTCAGGCTTTTTTTTGCATGGTCATATGATGACCTAAAGGTTTATAGAGAGGATTTATTTCAGCACGTTATTCCATTAAAAGAAGATGCTAAACCTTTCCGACAAAAGAAAAGGCCTATTAATCCTACTTTGGCACCCAAGATGCAAGAAGAATTAATGAAGTTGAGAGATGTTGGCATTATCAAGCCTATAAGACATTCTTCTTGGGTGTCAAATCTTTTTCCTGTAAGAAAAAAGAATGGTGACATCAGGTTTTGTGTGGACTTCAAAAATTTGAACATCAGCTCATTGAAAGATAATTATTGTTTGCCCAATATGGAGGCTATGTTGCAGAGAGTAACCGGATTAGAATTGATGTCAATGATGGATGGTTTCTCTGGCTACAATCAGGTCATTGTTAAGGAATCAGAACAATTCATGATAGCCTTTACAACACCTTGGGGAACATATGTTTATGTGAGAATGCCTTTTGGTCTCACAAATGCTAGTGCTACTTTTCAGAGGGCAATGGATGTTGCCTTTTTAGATTTCATTAATGATTTCCTTGTTATGTATCAGGATGATTTAACTGCCTACTCCAAGAAGGAAGAGGACCATTGTGCTCATTTAGAAAAAATATTTATGAGGGCCTTTGAATTTGGCATTTCATTAAACCCAAGGAAATGTGCTTTTGGTGTCACAGAAGGTAAGTTGCTTGGCCACCTAGTTGGGAAGAAAGGAGTGAGAATTGACCCAGAGAGGGTAGCAGCCAATGATAAAATTCAGAGGCCAAAGAATGTTAAAGGGATTCAGTCCTTCTTTGGTCAGGTCAATTTTCTAAGGAGGTTTGTGACAAACTTTGTAGAGGTTACTAGACCTATTTCCAAAATGTTAAAGAAGGGATCTGTAATCAATTGGGAGGGCGAGCCTGATGAGGCTTTCAAGAATATCAAGCAGGCTATCAAAGATGCATCAGTGCTAAAGGCACCTGATTATAGTGTCCCAATGCATATATTTTCTTTTGCATCTTTTCATACTATTGCTGTAGTTTTGTTACAAAAGAATAAGGATGGTTTTGAGCAGCCTATTGTATTTTTCAATAAATCTTTGCAGGCTACAGAATTAAAGTATGACATAAATGAGAAACAGGCTTATGCACTTGTGAAAGCAATCAAGGCTTTTAGATGTTACTTGATGGGAGTAGTTTTGGTTGCTTTTGTGCCAAGTGCAGCTGTGAAGGACATTTTCTCATAGCAAGAGGTGTTTGGAAGAAGATGCAGATGGATCAATAAGATCTAGGAATTCAATGTTGAGATCCAGATCACTAAGTTGGTTAGAGGTCAAGGATTGGCAAAACTGATGGCCCAATCTAATCTAGATGCAAACCAGGTAAATCATTCTGAAATTGATTATACATGTGATATGGATGATTGTATTTGGTATCAGGATATCATTTACTATTTGAGAAACATGAGGTGTCCAGATAGTATGAATGATAATCAAAAGAGGACATTGAAGTTACAGGCCATTAAGTATGTAATTGTGAAATGTAAGTTGTATAGAAAAAATCTGGATTGCATACTGTTGAAATGTGTAGATGAGGATCAAGCTAATCTATTATTGAAGGAGATGCATGAGGGAGTTTGTGGTGGACATTACATGGGTAAAACAATTGCTCATAAGATTTTGAGAGCAGGATTTTGGTGGCCCACAATCTTTAGGGATGCAGAACAGTTGGTAAGGAGGTGTGATGCTTGTCAAAGGTTCTCTGGTAAGCTTAAGTTTTCAGGTAATGTACCATTAAAACTAGTAGAAGTTCAGGCTCCTTTCCAACAATGGGGAATTGATTTCATAGGGGAGATGCCAAACAAGTCAAGTGGAGGACATTCATGGATCTTAGTTGCCACTGATTATTTTACAAAGAGGGTAGAAGTTGTACCTACAAGGAATGCAACTAGTAGGGTGGTAATTGATTTCCTGATGAATAATATTATTACAAGGTTTGGGTGCCCTGAGAGGATAGTGAGTGACAATGCTATGTGCTTCAGGTTTGCTGAATATAAGGACTTTTGCAAAGGTTTGGGAATTCAGATTTCTAATTCCTCACCTTATCATCCATAAGGAAATGGTCAGGCAGAATCTATTAATAAGAGCTTGATTAAAATCCTGAAGAGAATTTTGGAGAAGAATAAGAGGGCATGGAATTCAAAGCTACCATTAGCTTTATGGGTTGATAGGGTAACTGTGAAGAGGGCAATTGGTTGTGCACCATTTGACCTGGTGTATGGAATTCATGCTAGAATGCCTCAGAATAATTTGTTGGAGATGTACAAGTTTGTGCAGTTATATGATGATGACATTGATGATGAAATGAAGTTGAGAATTGAGGACCTCATTAGGTTGGATGAAACTAGAAGAGAATCAATTGCAACAAATGCCAAATTGTAGTTGCAGGTTAAGAATTTATATGATAAAAAGACTGTTGACAAAAAGTTTGAACCTGGTGATTTGGTGTTAGTTTGGAATGCCAGATTGGAGGATAAGGGGAAGCATGGTAAATTTGATCCCATCTAGTTAGGGCCATATCTGATTCATGAGAAATGGGGCCAAGATTCTTACATCATCAAGGATTTTAATGGTGATATTCAGGAGTTGCCAGTTCATGGACAATTCTTGAAGCAGTACTTGATTTGAAGTACTCTATTTTCCATGAACAGTAGTTAGGGTTGTACATTTTGTAGATCTCTATATGTAGGTTGCTTGCCCCTGCCCTATTTTTCCCTGGTCTATAGTTTCCGGTCCTGTTGCTTGTCTTGCCCTGCTTGTTCCTTGCTATTTGCAATTTTTGTCCTATGGGATGGTCTGCTTTTACCAGTGATTCTAAGTCCTTGCTATGCCTACAGGAGGCATACATCCCCAGACAGAGCCACTGTTAGCATGTGCAAAAAATTTCATGGCTCCTGGTCTTTTCCCCTGCTCTCTGCAATGATTTTTCTACTCCCTGGTTAAACCTTAGGCAAAACATTCAAAATCTAGCCGTTAGGTTTCAAAATTCAAGTGTGCCCTAGCCCTGTTCTATTCGTGCATTACTTTATCTGGTCACTTAAAAACACCTAATCCACATGTGCCTTTTAAATAAGTTCCTTTTACCAAGTTCGCGATTAGGTCTTTTATGTCTTGGCGGGTCCCTTTTAATTCTTTTCCTAAGTCTTGGCTCCCCGGCCGCTTTAATATTTCCTAAGTTCAAGCACCTTGCAAAATTTAATATCTCCTAAGGTTCTCGACTTTATCTTATAGAGTTATCAGTGGGCCCACCTGCCATGTGCCTTGTCAGCATTTTATGATTGGTCCATGGGTTAGTGATTATGCATGTGTCAATGGGACCTGATAGTGTTAGAGGATCAATGGTTGGTGTAAGTTCACATGGGATTTGTCAGAGCCATGAGATCTTATGCTGGCTGTTGATGTTACTTTTTGTCAGGTGGCAGTTCATTGGTGGGTCCTGTTTGCCAGGTAGTTCTTATGTGCCACGCTATTCTGAGTTGGTGGGTTTTCTTTCATCCACGTGTTGATGAGTTGGTTTATGTTAGAGGGCCCATGTTGAAAGCTTTTAATCTAATGGTCGGTGTATGATCGCAAGGAATATTCCAAGCCTTTGCAATCATGAACCATCCATCAAATTTTATTCCATTTTTCCAGGTTGCTTCTTGTGCTCAGTGGGTCCGGTGTGACACGCGTGCTTGCAATTGGAAGTTTCTTATTGGTCGATGGTTGCTGAGGTGGATTTACTTGGTGGGACTACAACTTAATGATAGGTAGCAGCACCGGTTTGTGGTGGCAGTTAGTCGCATGTTTGCATAGCCTTTTGCAAGGCTATGTGATCATGCGACTGATGTTTTTTGTCAACCCCTTGCGGTGACAGTTGCGCTAGTAGTTATGTTCACGGGTTGTCACATGTTCGCATAGCCCATTTCCAGTCTATGCGATCATGCGACAGGGTGCCACATGTGCTGGGGCTCGTTTATGGCTGTTTGATGGGCTTGGTAGTAGATGGTGTCATGGTGGTTTCTGGTTGGTCCAAGCTGGCGAGATGATAAAGTTTGAATGTGGGCCGTCATTCTCTGCAGGCACCAAGGATTTAGCCATTGTGATTCAAATTCAAATTTTTTAGGGCTTCCAGCGACTAGAAAGTACCAAATTTATGGAATTCATTGTAGATATGACCCTGTTCGGTGAGAAGTGACTAGTTTTCTATTTGCAGTATGGTCTAGGGTGTGGTTGGATCGTTTGCAAAGCTTTTACCATGGTGGTTGTGTGCTCAAGGCTTGTTGCAGGGTGTCCTTTTGAGCCCAGTTTTATGATCCACTGTACTTGGAGAGAAGAATTTCATGATTGTGGATCAGTTCAAGATCTCCTCTTTCCTGATTGATTGTGTTTCCTGCTCCTGTAATAACTTTTTAGACCGTTTCCAACAGGTGGGTGGTTGAAATCCTAACCCTAGTCATCCATAGCTTGTTGTAGATTTTCAAGATGACTAGGGGGTATAAGTTGCAGAATTTTTGATTTTGCAGGGGTTCCAAAACATTGTTGCTTTTGGTCCCTGGTTTTTAACTATAATATACTGATAGAAGTCTGATTTTGTGACTTTTCTGATCTTGGTATCATTCTGATTGTATGTTGATTCTGATTGTGTTAATGAGAACATTTTGAATCCCAATCTTGTATCTTGTGTATGTCTTCTTGCTTGTCTCTGAGCTCATATATGTTAGTTTCACAAAGTGTGCTAACATATGGTAAACAAAGAGTATTTTGAATTTATCTTTGAGTTCCTAACAAAGTTAGGATTAAAGTCTTCTAGGTGAATTCAGTGAGTTTGCAGTCAGGTGTAGAATTTGATGTCCTTGTGCTTGAGGGAAAGGGGTAATAGGCAAAGCACTTACCTCAGATTCCATTGTGTTGGATTTGAGGTATTCAGTTGAGGTATACAGTTAGGTGACTCTGAGCCCTAGGATAAGGCACTGGTCCTTCCTCTTGAGGTATGCATGGTTAACAACTACAAACACAAACATTATTTGATAAATCTTTAGCAATCTTATATGAGATATAGTGGAATATTGTTTTAGACTCCTTTAGAGAAGTGAGTCAAGGGTACACCCACCTGAGCATTGAAGCTCAAAGAGTAGAAGGATCCTTTGATCCTTGTCAGTTGGCCCTCTTCCTTGTGGACTTTGGAGTGGTGATAGAGTCAGAGTTTTATTTAAATTATCCATCAAAGTGTAAATCTACAAGTTGAAGATCAAAGGGAATAATCCACAACCAACAGTGTAGATGGTTTGATGCAATGTCAGATGGTTTGAAAGATATGTTGTTGAGCCACTTTTAGCTGACCCTCACTGTAAGTTTTGGCATTGACTGAGATCATCTTGCCAAATGCAAATGAAGTCGAATCGCCCAAAACTGAGAGAGGTTATTGTAGATCTCAGAAGCATGATCCTGTAGCACCTGATGGATTGTTGATACCTCTCATGAGGTCTAAGATACAAGCTTTGAAAGATCACCATCCAATCATGCTTAGTGCACCTTGGGGTCACTTGGGTCAAGCGTGGTCGTGAGCGTTTCAGCGAGTCCATGGGTAGAATGTAGTTGTCACTAGTGTTTACCTAGCTAACCAGAGCTGATGGAGCAGATGGTTCGATGCAGTGTCAGATGGTTTGAAAGATACGTTGCTGAGCCACTTTCAACTGAACCTCACTGCAAGTTTTGGCATTGACTGAGATCATCTTGCCAAATGAAAATGAAGTCGAATCACTGAAAACTGAGAGAGTTTATTGTAGACCTCGCAAGTAGTTGTATTTTATAGATTAAGTAAGTAGTCCTTGGGAAGATGTCCTTGTCTGTAGTGGAAACAATTAGCTTTTCATTCTGAAACAAGAGAAGAACTAAATGGGAAAGCATGCACACTTCTTTTCTTGACCCAGTTTCATTGCAATGATTGTTAGTGGTATGTTTGAAATTTTAACTGTGAAACTAATCATGATTAAGCTTGTGAAATTTGAACTGTGAAGCTTATTATGTTTAAGGTTTGACTTCTATAGATTGTTTGAAATGATAGAAAATAATATCCTTAAAGCATTAGAAACAACACTCAAACATGTAAGAATTCAAACCATGCAAATGACATGTAAGATCCCTTCTTGGCACTGTTGGCCACCCATACATGATTTTGGTCATAAGTCCTTATCAAGACTTCTAGGACATTTAACTTTTAAATCAAATTGATTGTTACAAATTGCCATTATAGGCTTCAAAAGATCTCAATTAACCATTAAGGATCATTTTGTCCTTCTATCTCTGATTGGATCCATGGTGACCGTAGGCGTCTTCATAGGTGCTCCTGCACAAGTTACAATCCACATACAAAACCAAGTTTATTGACTCAAAATACAATCTAAGAAAGGTGAAATTAATATATTGAAATTAAGCTTAATGAACTTAGAAAACAATGCACTAAGTTAACTTATTACCTAGTCAATTATTCTTGAAGGGTCATCTATTTTCTTCAGGGTCTCCAATAGTGCTTCATGATCAACAGTGCTAATAGTCCAAAGTTGTTTTGTCTTTGGTCTTCCTTGATGCTTTGACAACTTGACATTTGTTACTATAACAAGGTGTGAATACATGAGAATAGTTTTGTGCTTCTCATAGTCTTCAAATGCGAGAATTCCATTCTTTCTAATCATGTATGTTCACAGCCATGTTCCCACAACAATAACTGAACCAGTACGATATGTGAACCCATCACCATCTATCATTGGTTGTACAAGCTTCTGTTTACCTTGTACATAATGTGCTAACCAATAATCTAGTCTCTCATCATTCCCCTATGGTGCAACCCATGCAAAAACATCTCCTGGCTTCAGAAGATTTGAAAGATGGTCATACTCAACTGAAGTGTCCATGTCATCATTTCTTATAGAGAGTGTCAAAGATAAAGGAGTTAGATACTGTGGAACCCATGTATCCACCCACTCACTTGACTCATAATGATCCCAATCATACTAAAAACACATGGGGCAAAAAAAATCCAACTCTTGTGTCCAAATGGTCCATGTACTACTATTGGAGCTTCAGAATGAATGCATTTTTGAAGAGTCTTTCACTATTTGACAATCCAATCTATCTCCTATAGTTCCCTCCTCAACCAACCAAAAGAATCTATGCACTGTAGAATCAAGAGTCCCCCCCTGTGACAATGCTAAAGTAAACTAATCAACAATAGAATGAGCATCAAGAAGTACAACACCTGAAATCCTCAATTGCTCCTTAACTAGAGCTCTCTTCACACACACACCTGCTCCGTCATGCTCCCCTTTCCCATGCCCTGACTCAAAAAAATTCCAAATATGAGGTACACCTCTCTCCACATGCATTGTACACAACCAATAAAACATTTTGGCATTCTTAAATTGACCAGTGCAATTATTTGACCAAATGGGATGCCTATCCATAGCAATACCATTTTCCTACAAGAAGTTAAAATAGTTCTGGAAATAATGTTGAACAAACTCATGAGAGTGAGACCTGTCATTGCTCATATAAAAATGGTACTCTCTGATTATCTTTCACTCATATTTTGTGCTATCAAGGGAATGTCTATATGTGATGTGTACAAAAATAGCAATTTGAATGGAATTGTAATATTGAGCTTGAGTCTCATTTTGGGGCTGCAATGTATAGTTGTCTGCAAAGTCTACAACGGATATAATAGTTTCAATGGGGAAAGTGTCCTTACATGTCATGAATTGTTGATCCAACCATTGAGACCTATGACTATGCCTTGCATTCTTGTAAAAAAGATTTGTCTTGAAATTTGAGATAAAATCAGCAACATTGTATTCTTTTGCAACTAACTCACATCTAGAGCCGTCACCTCCACTCTTCAATGTATATTTCACTATTTCATATACCTTTTTTTGGATGAGTTTCTTTCCAAAATTGTGTTCAAAACCCTCATGAAAACATGTTCTAAACTTGGACAAGCCACCACGTTCTGAGCAGTTGGCATTTAAGCAATCTTTTTTATAAAATAAACAACCATCATCCCTATGACATAAAAATTGATCTAGCAAGTCTCTTGATGATTTGGGAAGACCACTTGCACCACAATCCTTTAGCATTTCATTAGTATGCAAAGTAGAATGAATGGACCGTAATAATTCATGATGCATTGAAAACTCAACATGATATTTTCAACATGTATTCCAAATCTTAAGGGGTACACAATAAAATGGCTTCACAGATTCAAAAGACCTTTGTGATATTTTCAATGTTGGATGTGTCTCACAAATTTTTTTATACAACATTGTTTGACTTACCTCCACATAATGTTTAGGATGTGGAGTGCGGTCTTGATTGTCAACTCTCAACTTCAAGACGTCCTTCACATTTGGTGACACTCTTGATTTAGCATCCCAAAATTATTGAATTTCATCCTTGACAACATCTGTTAGCTTCTTATCGAAATGTGGAAGTCTCCCACCATAAGCCCATGTTTCAATTTGAAGCAGATCATCAAGTCTTTCTCTTCTTGCAAGTGCTCTACCCAAAGTTTTATGGTCTATATTGAAGTCAACACAAGTTTGTCTCATCAAATGAGCCTTTCTCAACTGATGACTTACTAACGAGGTTGCAATAACCCTCCGAGAAACTCTCTTGTTTTTTTCTCTGCTAGTCTTCCCAATGCTATTGAGAGCATTGAAAAGATTCTACACAACAATGGCATTTTTGTCCATTTTCTTGTTCACACGAATCTTCAATTTCACAAGCACAGGTCTCATCTTTTGCATCTTTAACAATTGCACAAAAATTTGACATTTCTCAACCAATGTCTTGTTTACAAAAAAATGATCATAAAGTCTTGAAGCCCACAACCTAGCAGTTTTATGTGACCTCTTTCCTTCCCAATTATTCATAATGTTCTCCTCAATTTCAATTAACCATTTAGGTGTTCTTCAAAGCCTTGAATTTGAAGATTGATTATCTTTATTGCAAGGGACTTCATTTCGCATATAATTTGGAGATGTGTAACGTTCATGTGGTTGTTGTCCAACATTTTCATTCCCCAAGTCTACATTTTCAATTTCCATTTGTACATTTTCATCTTCATTCCATTCATTGTCATTCCCCAAATCTACGTTTTCATTCCCCAAGTCTACATTTTCATTCTCCATCTCTACATTTTCATCTTCACTCCATACATTGTTATTCACAAAATTAATTTCCATATTATTTTCAAATTCAACATCCTCTTCACTTACAACTACATTTACGGGGTCACCTTGATTAATGTTTAACATACCTTCTCTCCTTCTTCGATGATTTTCCCTATCTTTTTCCCTATATGCTTGAATTTCTTCATTTGTCACCTTCCTCTTCCATTTAGCCTTTTGACGACTGCCGCTTACCATGGTGAGACCACAAGTTGACAAAACAAAAAAATGGGACCCAAATCACGTTGTTTTTTCCTGCAACCCGTGAAAAAGTCTAAAATCCTGTGATTGTTTGGTATGTGGGGACAGGGAATATTTTGGTCAAATATGACCAGTGAAAAATCGGGTACCCATTATTTCCAGGCAGATGAAAAAAGGGCGGGAGCAAATGAAAAAATCAAGAACTTTTACATATAAAATGGGGTATATAATATATAAAATGTATATTATATATATACTAGAATGTATTATATACTAATCTATATATAAGAGGCATATATATATATATATATATATATATATATATATATATATATATATATATATATATATATATATATATATATATATATATATATATATATATAATGTATATTATATATATACTAATGTATTATAATATACTAATGTATTATATGTACTAATGTATTATATACTAATGTATATAGTATATTATATATATTATATATATACTAATACATATTATATATACTAATGTATATAATATATATAATACATATTATATATATAATGTATTTGATAAAGCGTACTAGGACCCCTTGTAATTTCAGCGGTCTAACTATACTGAATAAGTAGATGTCATCATCTGTCCTAGAAACTAGTACTAGGACCCCTAGGAAGTCCCCTACGAAGTCCCCATGACCCCTAGGAGTCCCTGTGACCCCTTTTGACACATTTGAATGCTCAAGTGTGTCCAAAGGTGTCATAGGACCCCTTAGGACACACTTGAGCATTTGAATGTGTCAAAAGGGGTCACGGGACTTCCTAAGGGTCCTAACACATGATAAGGCATATTAGGACCCCTACGAAGTCCCCATGACCCCTTTCGACACATTTGAATGCTCAAGTGTGTCCGAAGAGGCCATAGGACCCCTTAGGACACACTTGAGCATTCCAATGTGTCCATAGGGGTCACGGGGACTTCCTAGGGTTCCTAACATGTGATAAGGCCTATTAGGACCCCTAGGAAGTCCCCATGACCCCTTTTGACACATTTGAATGCTCAAGTGTGTCCAAAAGGTCTGTAGGACCCCTTAGGGGTCCTAGTAGGCCTTATCATGGGTTAGGACCCCTAGGAAGTCCATGTGACCCCTTTGGACACATTGGAACACTCAATTGTGTCATAAGGGGTCCTACAGCCCCTTCGGACACACTTGAGCATTCAAATGTGTCAAAAGGGGTCATGGGGACTTCAAAGGGGTCCTAATAGGCCTTATCATGCATTAGGACCCCTAAGAAGTCCCCATGAGCCCTGTGGACACATTGGAACACTCAAGTGTGTCATAAGTAGTCCTACGGCCCCTTCGGCGATAATTGAGCATTCAAATGTGTCAAAAGAGGTCATGGGGACTTCCTAGGGGTCCTAATATGCCTTATCATCTGTTAGGACCCTTAGGAAGTCCCTGTGACCCCTTTTGACACATTTAAATGCTCAAGTGTGTCCTAAGGGGTCCTACGATGCCTTCGAACACACTTGAGCATTCAAATGTGTCAAAAGGGGTCACAGGGACTCCTAGGGGTCATGGGGACTTCCTAGCGGTCCTAGTACTAGTTTCTAGGATAGATGAAATCTAATTATTTAGTATAGTCAGACCACCAAAATTATAAGGTCTCCTAGTACGCCTTATCAAATACATTATATATATATATATATATATATATATATATATATATATATATATATTATATATATTATATACATTAGTATATATAATATGTATTAGTATATATATAATATATACATTAGTATATAAGGCCTATTAGAACCCCTAGGAAGTCCTCGTGACCCCTTTTGACACATTTGAATGCTCAAGTGTGTTTGAAGGAGTCCTACGATGCCTTCAAACACACTTGAGTGTTCCAATGTGTCAAAAGGGGTCACAAGAACTTCCTAGGGGTCCTAATGTGTGATAAGGCCTGTTAGAACCCCTAGGAAGTCCCCATGATCCCTCTTGACACATTTGAATGCTCAAGTGTGTCAGAAGGGGCTGTAGGACCCCTTATGACACACTGGAGCATTCCAATGTGTGCACAAGGGTCATGGGTACTTCCGAGGGGTCCTCATGTGTGATAAGGCCTATTAAGACCCCTAAGAAGTCCCCATGACCCCTTTTGACACATTTGAATGCTCAAGTGTGTTCGATGGGGCCATAGGACCCCTTATGACACACTTGAGCATTCCAATGTGTCCACAGGGGTCACGAGGACTTCCTAGGGGTCCTAATGCATGATAAGGCCTATTAGGACCCCTAGGAAGTCCCCACGACCCCTTTTGACACATTTGAATGCTCAAGTGTGTCCAAAGGGGCCGTAGGACCCCTTATGAAACATTTGAGCATTCCAATGTGTCAAAAGGGGTCACGGGGACTTCCTAGGGGTCCTAACGGGTGATAAGGCCTATTAGGACCCCAAGGAAGTCCCTCTGACCCCTTTTGACACATTTGAATGTTCAAGTGTGTCCGAAGGGGTCATTGGACCCCTTATGACACACTTGAGCATTCCAATGTGTCAAAAGGGGTCATGGGGACTTCCTAGGGGTCCTAACGTGCGATAAGGCCTATTAGGACCCCTATGAAGTCCCCATGACCCCTTTTGACACATTTGAATGCTCAAGTGTGTCCGAAGGGGCCGTAGGACCCCTTATGACACACTTGAGTGTTCCCATGTGTCAAAAGTGGTCACAAGGACTTCCTAGGGGTCCTAATGCGTGATAAGGCCTATTAGGACCCCTAAGAAGTCCGCATGACCCCTTTTGACACATTTGAATGCTCACGTGTGTTTGAAGGGGCCAAAGGACCCCTTATGACTAATTTGAGCATTCCAATGTGTCAAAAGGGGTCATGGGGACTTCCTAGGGGTCCTAATGTGTGATAAGGCCTATTAGGACCCCTAGGAATTCCCCATGACCCCTTTTGACACATTTGAATGCTCAAGTGTATTTGAAGGGGCCATAGGACCCCTTAGGACACACTTGAGTATTCCAATGTGTCCACAGGGGTCACAGGGACTTATTAGGGGTCCTAACTCATGATAAGGCCTATTAGGACCCCTAGGAAGTCCCCATGACCTCTTTTGACACATTTGAATGGTCAAGAGTGTCTGAAGGCTTTATAGGACCCCTTAGGACACACTTGAGCATTCCAATGTGTCAAAAGGGGTCACAAGGACTTCCTAGGGGTCCTAACGTGCGATAAGGCCTATTAGGACCCCTAGGAAGTCCGTATGACCCCTTTTGACATATTTGAATGCTCAAGTGTGTTGGAAGGGGCTGTAGGACCCTTGATGACATAGTTGAGCATTCCAATGTGTCTACAGGGGTCACGAGGACTTCTTAGGGGTCCTAATGGGCAATAAGGCCTATTAGGACCCCTAGGAAGTCCCTATGACCCCTTTTGACACATTTGAATGCTGAATTGTGTCTAAAGGGGCTGTAGGACCCCTTATGACATAGTTGAGTGTTCAAATATGTCAAAAGGGGTCATAGGGACTTCATAGGGGTCCTAATGTGTGATAAGGCCTATTCAGACCCCTAGGAAGTCCCCATGACCCCTTTTGACACATTTGAATGCTCAAGTGTGTTTGAAGGTGTCGTAGGACCCCTTAGGACACACTTGAGCATTCTAATGTGTCCACAGGGGTCACGGGGACTTTCTAGGTCGTAACTCGTGATAAGGCCTACTACGACCCCGAGGAAGTCCCTATTATCCATTTTGAGACATTTGAATGGTCAAGTGTGTCAGAAGCGACCGTAGAACCACTTATGACACACTTGAGCATTGCAGTGTGTCCATAGGGGTAACAGGGACTTCCTAGGGGTCATAATGCACGATAAGGCCTATTAGGACCCCTAGGAAGTCCCAGTGACCTCTTTTGATACATTTGAATGATCAAGTGTGTCCTAAGGGATCCTACGATGACTTTAGACACACTTGAGCATTGCAATGTGTCAAAAGGGGTCACGAGGACTTTGTAGGGGTTCTAATGCATGATAAGGCCTATTCTGACCCCTAGGAAGTCCCCATGACCCCTTTTTACACATTTGAATGCTCAAGTGTGTCTGAAGGGGCCGTAAGACTCCTTAAGACACATTTGAGCATTCCAATGTGTCAAAAGGGGTCACGGGGACTTCTTAGGGGTCCTAATGAGTGATAAGGCCTATTAGGACCCCTAGGAAGTCCCCATGACCCATTTTGACACATTTGAATGCTCAAGTGTGTTCGAAGGCATCGTAGGACCCCTTAGGACACACTTCAACATTCCAATGTGTGAAAAGGGGTCATGGGGACTTCCTAGGGGTCTTAACACATGATAAGGCATATTAGGAACCCTAGGGAGTCCCTATGACCCCTTTTGACACATTTGAATGTTCAAGTGTGTTAGAAGGGGCCATAGGACCCCTTATGACACACTTGAGCATTCTAATGTGTCCATAGGGGTGATGGGGACTTCCTAGGGGTCCTAATTCATGATAAGGCCTATTAGGACCCCTAGAAAGTCCTTGTGACCCCTTTTGACACATTCAAACACTCAAGTATGTCTTTAAGGGTTCTACGATGCCTTTGAACACATGTGAGCATTCTAATGTGTCAAAAGGGATCAGTAGGACTTCCTAAGCATCCTAATGCATGATAAGGCCTATTAGTTCTGCATGACCCCTTTTGACATATTTGAAAGCTCAAGTGTGTCCGAAGGGGCCGTAGTACCCCTTAAGACACACTTGAGTGTTCTAATGTGTCAAAAGGGGTCACAGGGACTTACTAGGGGTCCTAATACATGATAAGGCCTATTAGGACTCCTAGGAAGTCCTCATGACCCTTTTTGACACATTTGAATGGTCAAGTGTATCTGAAGGGGCTGTAGGATCCCTTAGGACACACTTGAGCATTCCATTATGTCCAGAGGGGTCATGGGGAATTTTTAGGGGTCCTAACTCATGATAAGGCCTACTGGGACCCCTAGGAAGACCCCATGACCCCTTTTGACACATTTGAATGCCCAAGTGTGTCCTAAGGTGTCATAGGACCCCTTAGGACACACTTGAGTATTCCAATGTGTCAAAAGGGGTCATGGGGACTTTGTAGGGGTCCTAACATGTGATAAGGCCTATTAGGACCCCTAGGAAGTCTCTATGAGCCCTTTTGACACATTTCAACACTCAAGTGTGTTGAAAAGGGTTGTAGGACTCCTTATGACACACTTGAGCATTCCAATGTGTCCACAGGGGTCACGGGGACTCCCTAGGGTTCCTAATGCGTGATATGGCCTATTAGGACCCCTAGGAAGTCCCCGTGAACCCTTTTGACACATTCAAACACTCAAGTATGTCCTAAGGGGTCCTACGATGCCTTTAAGACACACTTGAGTGTTCCAATGTGTTAAAAGGCGTCACAGGGAATTTTTAGGGGTCCTAATGTGCGATAAGGCCTATTAGGACCCCTACGAAGTCCCCATGACCCCTTTTGACACATTTTAATGTTTAAGTGTGTCCAAAGGGGCCGTAGCACCCCTTATGACACATTTGAGAATTCTAATGTGTCAAAAGGGGTCACGAGGACTTCCTAGGGGACCTAATGCATGATAAAGCCTATTACGACCCGTAGGAAGTCCCCATGACCCCTTTTGACACATTTGAATGCTCACGTGTGTCTAAAGGGGCTGTAGGACCCCTTAGGACACACTTGAGCATTCTAATGTGTCCACAGGGGTCACGGTGACTTCTTAGGGGTCCTAACTCGTAATAAGGCCTATTCGGACCCCTAGGAAGTCCCCATGATACCTTTTGACATATTTGAGTGCTCAAGTGTGTCCGAAGGTAATGTAGGACCCCTTAGGACACACTTGAGCATTCCAATATGTCAAAAGGGGTAATGAGGACTTCCTAGGGGTCCTAACATGTGATAAGGCCTATTAGGACCCCTAAGAAGTCCCTATGACTCCTTTTGACACATTTGAATGCTCAAGTGTTTCAGAAGGGGCTGTAGGACCCCTTATGACACACTTGAGCATTGCAATGTGTCCATAGGGGTCACAAGGACTTCCTAGGGGTCCTAATGAGTGATAAGGCCTATTAGGACCCCTAGGAAGTTTGTGTGACCCCTTTTGACACATTCGAATGCTAGAGTGTGCCCTAAGGGATCCTACGATGCCTTCAGACACACTTGAGTGTTCAAATGTGTCAAAAAGGGTCATAGGGACTTCCTAGGGGTCCTAATGCACAATAAGGCTGATTAGGACCCTTAGGACATCCCCATGACCCCTTTTGACATATTTGAAAGCTCAAGTGTGTCCAAAGGGGTTGTAGGACCCCTTATGATGCATTTGAGCATTCCATTATGTCAAAAGGGGTCACAGGGATTTCCTAGGGGTCCTAATGTGAAATAAGGCCTATTAGGACCCCTAGGAAGTCCCCATGACCCCTTTTAACACATTTAAAGGCTGAAGTGTGTCCGAAGGGGCCATAGGACCCGTTAGGACACACTTGAGCATTCCAATGTGTCCATAGGGGTCACTAGAACTTCCTAGGGGTCCTAACTCATGATAAGGCCTATTAGGACCCCTAAGAAGTCAACATGACCCCTTTTGACACATTTGAATGCTCAAGTTTGTGCGAAGGCATCGTAGGACCCATTATGACACACTTGAGCATTCCAATGTGTCAAAAGGTTTCATGAGGACTTCCTAGGGGTCCTAACGTGCGATAAGGCCTCTTAGGACCCCTAGGAAGTCTCCATGACCCCTTTTGACACATTTGAATGCTCAAGTGTTTCTAAAGGGGCCGTAGGAGCTCTTATTACACACTTGAGTGTTCCAATGTGTCAAAATGGGTCACGGGGACTTCTTAGGGGTCCTAATGTACGATAAGTCCTATTAGGATCCCTAGGAAGTCCCCATGACCCCTCTGGATGCATTTGAATGCTCAAGTGTGTCTGAAGGGGCTATAGGACCCCTTAGGACACACTTGAGGGTTACAATGTGTCTATAGGGGTCATGGGGACTTCTTAGGGGTTCTAACTCATGATAAGGCCTATTAGGACCCCTAGGAAGTCCCCATGACCCCTTTTGACACATTTGAATGCTCATGTTTTTTTGAAGGCTTTGTAGGACCCCTTAGGACACACTTGCGCATTCCAATGTGTCAAAAGGGATCACGGGGACTTCCTAGGGGTCCTAACATGTGTTAAGGCCTATTAGGACCCCTAAGATGTCCCTATGACCCCTTTTGACACATTTGAATGCTCAAGTGTGTCAGAAGGGGCCGTAGGACCCCTTATGACACACTTCAGCATTCCAATGCGTCCATAGGGGTCACGAGGACTTCCTATGGGTCCTAATGCATAGTAAGGCCTATTAGGACCCCTAGGAAGTCCTTGTGACCCCTTTTGACACTTTTAAATGCTTAAGTGTGTCCTAAGGGGTCCTATGATGCCTTTGGACACACTTGATCATTCCAATGTGTCAAAAGGGGTCACAGGGACTTCCTAGGGGTCCTAATGCTCGATAAGGCCTATTAGGATCCCTAGGAAGTCCCCATGACCCCTTTTGACACATTTGAATGCTCAAGTGTGTCTGAAGGGGCCGTAGGACCCCTTATGACACATTTGAGCATTCTAATGAGTCAAAAGGGGTCACGGGGACTTCCTAGGGGTCCTAATGCGCAATAAGGCCTATTAAGACCCCTAGGAAGTCCCCATGACCCCTTTTGATAGATTTGAATGCTCAAGTGTGTCTGAAGGGTTTGTAGGACCCCTTAGGACACACTTGAGCATTCCAATGTGTCCACAGGGGTCACAGGGACTTCATAGGGGTCGTAACTCATGATAAGGCCTACTAGGACCCCTAGGAATTCCTCATGACCCCTTTTGACACATTTGAATGCTCAAGTGTGTCCAAAGGCATCTTAGGACCCCTTAGGACACACTTGAGCATTCCAATGTGTCCATAGGGGTCACGAGGACTTCCTAGGTGTCCTAATGTGCGATAAGGCCTATTAGGACCCCTAGGAAGTCCCTATGACCCCTTTTGACACATTTGAATGCTCAAGTGTGTTTGAAGGGGCTGTAGGACCCCTTATGACACACTTAAGCATTCCAATTTGTCCACAAGGGTCACAGGGACTTCCTAAGGATCCTAACATTTGATAAGGCCTACTAGGACCCCTAGGAAGTCCCCATGACCCCTTTTGACACATTTGAATGCTAAAGTGTGTCCAAAGGGGCTGTAGGACCCCTTATGACACACTTGAGCATTCCAATGTGTTAAAAGGGGTCGCATGGACTTTCTAGGGGTCATAATGTGTGATAAGACCTATTGAGACCATTAGGAAGTCCCCATGACCCATTTTGACACAGATGAATGCTCAAGTGTGTGTGAAGGTGTCGTAGGACCCCTTTGGACACACTTGAGCATTCAAATGTGTCCATAAGGAGTCCTACGGCCCCTTCAGACACACTTGAGCATTCCAATGTGTCCATAGGGGTCACGAGGACTTCCTAGGGGTCCTAACACACGATAAGGCCTATTAAGACTCCTAGGAATTCCCCATGACCCCTTTTGACACATTTGAATGCTCAAGTTTGTTTGAAGGGGCTGTAGGACCCCTTAGGACACACTTGAGCAATCCAATGTGTCCACAGGGGTCACAGGGACTTCCTAGGGGTCCTAATGTAGGATAAGGCATACTAGGACCCCTACGAAGTCCCCATGAACCCTTTTGACACATTTGAATACTCAAGTGTGTCCGAAGGCATCATAGGACTTTGTAGGACACACTTGAGTGTTTGAATGTGTCAAAAGGGGTGATGAGGACTTCCTAGGTGTCCTAACGTGTGATAAGTCATACTAGGACCCCTAGGAAGTCATATTATTTTCATGCATTACTTCATTTATGTCTGCTCTGGGAGGAAGATTATAATATCCATATTTTTGCAAGCCCTAAAATATTTTCATTGTTATCACTCTCCACCTCTTCTCTCTCAATTTAGTTCTCTCCCTCTCCATTGCACTTAGATTAGCCATGCTTACCTTCTCTTTAACAGAGATTCTCCAAAATTTGCAAAATCCTTACCCGCTGTCAAATCCTGTTCTATTTCGTGCAAAATGAGCAAAGCAAGTGAAATGAAAGGGAAGTATGGATCAAATAGCGAAGGTTCATCAAATCAGATCAATATCATAATATATGTAGAAAATATTGTTACAGACAAAAATATTTGTATATAAATTAATGGGAAAGAATGGGAAGAGCTTCTTGGACCCATGATAGAAACTATTAAGGAATTGCATGATATATTACTCAATAGTGCAAGGAATATTATTGATGAACATGGGATTACAACTACATCTATTCAATATACAGAGGAAGATATAGAAAATCTTCTTAATAGAGAGATTAATGTGATAGAAAAGGACATTTCAGAAGAAAATGGTTATCTTTGTGCCATCCAAGGTATGCCAATTACTCAAGATGAAGAGACAAAGTCCATAGCTAATGGGAAAGAATGGGAAGAGTTTCTTGGAGCCATGATAGAAGTTACAAATAAGGAGGAAGAGCTAGGAAGGGGAAAACAACAAAGGAAAGAATTAAGATATGCATATGTGAGCCTATGTCAGATGATTATGATGAGTACTCACCATCTGCTAGTAGCTCAAGTAACAAGTGTTGTGGAATTATCCATAGAGAAATGTGAAATGAAGCCTGAAATTAGTTTAGCAGGCAAAGAATTTGGTCATGCACTTCATTCTAGTACCACAAATATTTCTATTAGAAATGCCTATTCGTCAATGACCTTTCATTTATGGGACTTGGGAAACTAGGTTACTCATGTTGGTTATTATCCCTCAAATGTAAGTTCATTGCCACCTTTGGCAAGGTAGTCTCACTCCTCATTTTACAACAAAGGGTAGCCATCTATGGTCCAAGGTTTTAATTCAGCTAACAAGTGGAGAGCTTCTCAAGGTACTGATCTCTTTCGTAGAGAAGTTCCTGATTCATCTCAAGGTTCCCATTTAGGTGACCAACACCTTGGAGGTCCACAAATAGATGCTTTGATTTCCCAAATTGGTAAAAGGGTAGATGCAATTTTGGAAAGAGTATCCCAATTGAAGAGAAATTGAAATTCCAATGAGCATTAAGTTATTGCAGATCTAGTGGGTGTATCTCCTCCAATGACAAATATAACTGCTTCCCGAGACTTGAGTTTAAATGGAGATTGTCTGTTCCCAAACATGCCCCAGTCGAGCAGATGAACCAGATGTTGCTTGAGTAAAGAAGATAGTGGTTTATTAAAGCATCTGCAATAATCCACTTGCTATCAGTTACTACTTTTTGAGCGGCTTGCCAGCTGCTTCTCTACAGGATTTCTGTAATATATAATGTCATCATGCAAGTACATGATAGTTTTTGGAAATATTTTCTATTGTAAATGGTTAGTGAGCAATATCAAAGAAAAGGTTATTGCATGTATTATTTAGACACATATCAATTAGGAAACCATTTTTCTCCCATTACATGGCAGAAATGCCTGGATTCACTTTGTGGGTATCAATAGGCAACAAGATGAGGGAAGAAATATTTGAGAAGAGGAGGTATAAATGTTACTGTCCAAAACCATTTCGAGAGTAATATTCTTCTCCTGATTGTAATAAGACACTCAAAATGCAGAAGACAACAAATAGTTGAGGCATTTATTTCCTATGACCTATGCCAATTTCAGTTCAATTCCTATTGATGATATTCTCAATGTTTAAAAATAAACTAATGTGTTATTTTAAAATGGTGTTGACTGAAATTTATGAACATATGTCAAATATCCATTTTTTCTAGAATTTGAAATAGAACCAGTGGTAATATAATCAAATTTGTGAATTTCACATCCAATCATTGGATGCTAATCAAAAGTACAACATAATGATATTTTTGAACCGATAAACAATCTTAGTCTTACTTCAAACCTACTCATGTGTATGTGGGTTCTTGGAGGTATCTATTGAGCAATGTGTGGATCTGTAATGTCCCCATCTAGGACCTTACTCACTTTGCTTAAAACTCCTAATTAGAATTTGTATTTCTAATGCCTGTTGTGATATTATTTAAGTTTTCCTTGCTCCTTACTGATTATTATTGTAATGAATTGGTTATCCTTCCCCTTCTCTCTCTCTCTCTCTCTCTCTCTCTCTCTCTCTCTCTCTCTCTCTCTCTCCTCTCTCTCTCTCTCTCTCTCTCTCTCTCTCTCTCTCTCTCTCTTCCCCTTCTCTCTATCTCTCCTACTCTCTCCCCTTCCCCTTCTCTCTCTCTACTACTCTCTCCCCATCCCCCCTCTCTCTCTCTATCCTTCTCACCTTCTCACTCTCTCTCTTCCTCTCTCAGCCCCCACCACCTTCTCACTCTCTCTCTTCCTCAATGGCCGCCCATGAATTTTTTAAATGGCTGATTGATTTCCTTTGCTTCTTTCAATGGCCATCAATGATTTTTCTGCAATCTTCCAACCTTTCGTACATAGCTGTAAAATACATATTAATATATATTATATACATATAAAATAATATGTAATATATGATATATAATGTAACATTTAATATTAATATATATTAAATAATAATATTTAATGTAAAATGTATATTATATAATATTTAATATATATAATATATAATCTAATATATATCTAATATATAGTTTTTTGATATGTAATATATAATCTAATCTAATATAGGATGGAGAAATGGGAGGGAGAAAGTGGAGGGAAAATTGAAAAATCAAAATTCTACCGGCCATTTCGGGTACCTGAAAATATCAGGTACCTGATTAGGCTCGGTATTGCTTTGTGCACCAAACCTACATGGTCAACTATTGAAATGTCTCAAAAATGTGTTTTTCCCCTATTTCTCTGAGTTCCAAACTTCGACCATGTAGCTGATGACTTTTTTTTTTACCCAAATTTGATGAAACAAAAAGGGTATCTTAAGGAGATTATCAGCTTTCTATCGATATAATTGCTATCAAATTTTGAATTTGGTAAGTAATTATTAGGTATTTTCTAATTGAGTTACCTCTAAAGTGCTGATTTATATACTGATTGAAAAATAACTATAACTTTTAGATGGTATAACATTTTTGAAATCCAAAAAATGCATCACATTCTATGCTTTGCCTACTATAAGGAAAAAAAATAAAACTTGAATTATGTAAAGTTTTGAATGAGTTAAGGTGGTCAGGCACATGAGTTTTTTTAATTTTGAAAACATTGTAGCAAAAAATTCATAATTAATTTTTTTTTGGAATAAAATTACAAAACAATATGTGTCACATTCGGGCATGAGTCTACTACTTATATATAAAATATTATCATTTGATTATGATTAAGGTGGTCAGACATACACCTACTTCTTATTTTTTTCCTAAAATTTTTGTACTGCTGCATTGAAATCTATACTTTTCACCAATCATACTAACTTTTTTTCAAAAAAGGCCTAGTAGTTTAGAAACCACATTCAATTTTCTATAGATTCTATTCTTACAACTTTTTGATATTAGGTTGATAGCTAGTTGAAATTTTCATGTCAAGTTGACTAACCTTGATTTGCTGATTTTTCATTGCCACTTAAGGGAATAGTTTGGCCCCTCATGATCTTGCACATACCCATATGTTTCCATAATGACAACATCATGATATCCTACTTAGCCAAATTGGAAACACAAGGAGGTTTTTTATCTTTATTGGATGAGAATAGGAAGACAAGATCTTGAGAGAAATTTTATGAAAAGGATTTTAAAATTTCTTAAAAGAGTGTTAGGAATTAAAAGTGCTTTGGGGAAATCAATTGGAGATAGGATTGATGAGGAAGATTATCAGGTTTATATGAGTATAGATACAATGAATTTATGGATGGATTAGGAAGTGAAAACTATTTTCACCTTCTCTTGTTGTCCTCGATGACACAAAACTAACTTCCTATTTGTGATATCGAGGTGATAGTTTGTGAGGTTTGATATCATGAGCATTTCATAAGCCCTTGTATCTTACACACACACACACACACACACACACACACACACACACATTTACTAAATTTGCATTGACCCAATGGATCCTTATATACAGGTTGGTGTACATATTTGATATACATTGACATATTCAGTCTAGTGACACTTGTTGACTCATTATCAAGTTATGGTGGTTAATATTTGGTCTTGAAAATACTATTGATGGTGAGACTTGTGACTCATTAGTGGGAAATGGTATGCAAAGTTATGACAATATCCTTTCAACCCTTGAAAATAAAAAGGAAAACATTGGTATGTAGTATTAATATGAATGATCTTCACAACAAGATTTCATATATATATATATATATATATATATATATATATATATATATATATATATATATATTCAATAGTAATTGTGAGTAAGACCTTGGAAAAAGTATTATGTTATCAATGAAACATAGATTGAAGACAAGTTTATCAAATGTGTGCCTTGTATTTGTAGTCACTTAAGTGACTAAGGCATTACTTAGAAAGTGTTGACCATGGCATTAAAAAATTACATACAAGGACAATTCTTTGGGTCAACTATACAAATTGTAAATATTTTAATGACACAAGTTGTATCAATGTCATAATTACAAAGTTGTCAAGATCCTTTATGTCATCAACATAATTTTAGTGGAATTAATTGATATGATTTATAGTTATCATTTGAATAAGGTGAACTGAAAGACATTTTTTTAGTTTCATTTGAAACTCCAGCTCAATGGAGCAAGGGATCGACCTGAGCTAGGGAATGGGTTCTCCATGACAATTTGAAGGAAATTGATGGAGGCGGCAGAAAAATGATACATTCTTTGACAATTGGTTTTATTGGTGGTTAAAATAAGAACTATGAAGAATTATGAAGAAATATATGAGAGATGATATGTGGGATTTGGTTGCAAGAATCTTTGTCCAAGTGTCATCATGTTAATAGTATAAGGTCCAAGATTACTGAGAGGGGGGGTGAACCAGTAATCTATCATATTTAAAACTTTTCATAATTTATTTAACAACATTAACCACATTCATCAAATTTGAACTTTTATATGCATGCAATAAAAAAATTAACCAACTAACTATCCAAACATACAACAAAGTGACACCAATATTTTCATCATGGAAAACCTGATTAAGGGTAAAAAGAATGGTGAGAATTAGCACCCATTAATAATCTGCACTCTTCTAAAATGTGCCTTGTTAGGAACTTACAATTATGCCTGGTTAGGTGGAGACCATGTTAGGAGTCACCTAGGTAAGGGATTTACCTCTAGCCCTATTAGGAGATTTACCCTATTAGGAGTAACCTTGTTAAAGGATTTCAAACCCTAGTTAAAGAGTCACCTGGTCAAAGGATTTACAAATAAGACTTGTTAAAGTCTACCCAGTAAAGGAATTTTATTGTAGAACCTATTAGGATTAAAAAAGTACAATGATCTCAGTGTAGCACTTCTCCTCTTCTTGTTTAGATCTAATTAATCACAAATTATACTTCTCTTGCAGACAATATTCTCTCTTCAATTGACTGCACCTTTGCTTCCTTGATTGACACTTGCATAATTCATTGATTTACATATAAATATATTACATGTTCATTAGGGCCTTATCGGACTTACAAAACATATTACATTTGAATTACAATCATTCCCACTCAATCCTTGACCCCTAAAATATATTACCAATCTAGAATATTCAATTACAAATTCAAGTCAGCCTTGAGATTCATCATACATTGATTTTACACTAGAACAGTCAAACTTTATTTGACTTCCCTAACATGCTTCCAAAACTTGATAGATCCAATCACCTCGAATAATGTAATATCAAATCATCATTACAAATCTATTATGACATGTCACCTTGACACCTGTATGCACCCAAAAATGGTCGCCTAGACTTTGGGCCCCATTTATTTGATTTATCAACCCTGAATCATTTTGATCAATAATCAATATTTTGAACATTATCAATTTCTTGATCAAGTCTTAATTTCGATCATATATTGGATTTTTATCCTTGGGCTAACCATTTATCCTAAGTCTTTATTTGAATAAAAGGAATATTTCCTCCCCTTTTGATTAAATAAAAAGCCCCACCTTTTCATCTTATCCTAAGTTGCACAAATAAAGCATTATTCCTATTTTATAAAAAAAGAGAAAAGCACTTTTTGTCTCATATGGACATAAAGTCAACTCTTATTTTCCTATTGGAGGATAACTGTGCACATGGATTGCTCCTCTTTCAAGCTCCACCACTGATTAAGACGTTTTGCCTCTTAATCTCCATGGTCCATTTCACCTCATTTCTTATAAAAGGAGGGCTCTCTCCTTCATTTGATATCCACTTGTTTTATGCTATTGTTATGCTGCAGGTTTTAGGTGCATTTGGAGTTTTAAGACATTGAAGACTTGCTTCATTGCATCATCTAGTTCATATTTCTTTCATAGTTGCATGATAATGGCATTGTTAGCTTAGTTTCCTTTTATGCAATAGAATAACTCACATAGTCTAAATAGGAAGGCTTGGTAATACTTGCTATTTCCTTTCATAGCTTAGTTTGTACTTCCATTTTCATAGCATAGCTTGCACATTTGCATCTTCATTTTAGTTGCATTGCATTGCATTTCATAGTGATTCTTGGAGACATTGGCATTGTTGCCCTTGTCTTCACTTGAATCTCTCATTGTATGGTTGACTAGCAAGGTCACAAGTTTGTAGCTCTAGCTGAGAGCAAATTTATCATAGTCCCTTGCAACTCCATGCATAGAGAGCTATGAGCCACTTTGTGAGGTCTCATTCTTGAGCAACCTTGCATGTAATGGTTCATAGAAGTGCACCATTTTAGTGTGTACATTTCTGGCGCCCACCGTGGGGCAGAGTAGATTAGCTTTGTCCCTTTAATTCTGCATTTTTCGTCAAAATTTTTGTCAATTTTCAGTTTGATTTTCAGTCTCTGATTTTCTGTCTCAGAGTATCACGTGATACTTCTTAGAAATATCGCGCGATATACCTTTGTATAGCGGTGCGACACTTCGCGCGAAAGAAGAATCACCCGCCGGTACTGAGAAATATCACCTGTTATTGGGAAAAGTATCACCTGCCCATAGTGAGAAGTATCGTGCGACTGAGAAATATCACGCGACTGAGAAATATCGCCCGACTATAGGAAACTGTATCGCACGATACTGGTGAAGTCTGAGAAATATCGCCTAGTCTGACAGAGACTTGCGTTTCCAATTTTCTTGTCTGAATTTGATTATTTTAGCTTGCTATTTTGTTTTGCTGTGTTTAGATAGGTCTAACCCGCATCTTTTAGCTTAAATCTAGCAGTTTATTGCATGTTTACATTTGGATTTTGATTTTGCTAACTTTGTGGGTCTAACAAGTTGTGTTTGTAGGTGCTCTCATTTGCTTGAAAATTGCTAAAAATGCATGTCAAAGAGGGCTACTAACAGTTTTTGCAGGGCTACCCAAGCATAAAAATAAATTTTTTTTTTTTGCTTGTTTATTTACTTTCCTTTCAAGTGTGGCATTCACTAATTGTATTAGGCATCTTAATACCTTGTGAAAGGGATCTTGAGGTGGTAGGAGAAGTATGCTCTTCACCTTGAGGTGAATCAAAAAATCTTGACCCATCTTAAGGTTTTGAAAGCAAGGGGGTAGTTGAATCTCTTTGCTTGGTGTGTTTGGGAGAGATTTTTGAGATAGGGGAGTATGCTCTTCACCCTTGTGGTGAATCAAAAACCTTGAACCTCAAGAGTTGATCCATTTTTGTTTAGTTTAGGAATCCTTTAGTGGGCCTGCTCTTGAGCAATCAAGAGGAATGACTCAAGTGGGGACAACCTTGTCATCATTTTCCTTGGTGGCAAGTGATTCCAACTCACTATAATCTCAAGGCTTCAAGGACACCAAAAACCTTGATAGACATAACACTTGTCTTCATTTGATGTGAGTAGCTCATGGGATTGCGACCATGGGGAAAACATTGAACAAGAATACTTAAGGTACTCTTGAGGTCCTAGTCCTTTATGAGGAGCAAGAGGGGTGTTGTGAACGGAAACCCTTATTAAGAACCATTAGATAGAAGCCACCTTCTTTTAGCCACTTATCTTCTTAGTGCAAGGATTGATCCAAGTGGTTTACCCGGATCACCTTAAGATACTCACCATATGTGTCCCTTTGGTTGTGTCATTTGACATTTCTATGACAAAGCCAACATCTCTTGTGGGTAACCACTTGGTGTGAGGCGAGGGGGCATCAAGTTGTGGGCTAAGTTGGTAAGTATTGAGCCTTGACTTTTTAGGATAGATTTGCTTGAAGTGTCTTCGATTGTGTGATACCAGTGCAAACGTTCTTACATACAAACAATCGATAATATTCATAGGGTGTTGTTTCAATTCTGATATCACAAGTGTTTGTCTTGGCAAGGTTGCTTTTGCCCTTGTTTCAAGTGTTTGAGACCATGTTTTGATCCTTTACTATTTGCAAACCGGCTGAAATCTTGCTGATATTGTGACTGAAATCAAAAACATCAACCCTCAGACTAGAAATTTTGATCAAACAGACCCAAAAATGCAAATTTTGCACAAATCTGGTCAAGAGTTAAACAATTCTGCAACAATATCGCGCCCTGTAAAGTGAAGTATCGCGCGATACTTCGTGCTTGCTAGAAATATCGCCCGCTTTGAAGAGAAATATCGCGCGATAGTTCACCCCTGACGGACTATCGCCCGACCTGCCTGGAGTATATCGCCCGCCAGTATTAAGAAGTATCACCTGGCTTCAGGCGAAGTATCGCGCGCTTATAGGTTTATCGCCCCAGTAGCCTGGAGTATATCACCTGGTTTATTTCTACCGTGCTTAAATTTTGGTCAGTTTCAGTTGCTGTTAATCAGGCTAGGTCTTAGAGCAGGCTTCTCACCCTGACGTTTGAGATCTGTCTTGACTCCAAATTTCTAGTTTTTAGTGCTCCGGGATAGCATCATTTGATTTACGAAATCACTTTGGAAAAATTGTTAAGTTAGAAGGCCATTCTTGGTGCCAAGGTTCATCTTTAAAATTGTTAGCTATATTCTAGAAAAATCTTAGTACTCTTATTGTCCAAATCACTTTCATTTTCATCTCAATTTCAATTATCTTTTGGCCTAGTCCAACTTCCTGATTCAAAAGTGCAAGGGTAGTCACCCTTTGATTTGAAGCACCTCTTTGACAGTGTTGGTAAAGCCCCTTTTTTTTTCTTTTCATTTCTCTTTGGACAATAGAGGACTTTGATTATCCTAGTTTGGCATTGACACTTTGAAAGGTCACCTTATCATTGAGAGTATCTTTCTTTCATGTCAGTTATGACAAGGTACCAAGTTAATCAAGGGAAGCAACCCCCTGTTGCCTTTAGCCAGTTACCACCCGTCAAGACTCGTCGACAACCTAAGGGAAAAGGACCCCTTTTTGACCAATCTCCTAAGAGTGAATCTGAGGTTTGTTTTAATTCAGGAGCTAATCCTAGTGAAGTGAGCACCTCTTTTGTACCACTTTCATCAAGTATGGACATGAGTTACACTTTCACCCGACAACAAAGAGAAGCCATGAATCAAACTCTTGAGGATATCTTCCAATGACACAGAAGAGAGTATGGTGGTTCTTCTCATGCTAGTCCACCCGGGTCACCTCCCAACAATGTGAGGTATTTTGATGCTCATCAACGAGCTGAAAGACATCATAAGCAAGCTCACTCAGATTCAGGGTCACAACACGAAGACCAGAACAACGAATCTAGTGATCACCACATCAACGCAGCTAATGCAATGAGGCATTCGAGACAAACCTCCCCACTTAAAGACACCTCTCGATATGCAAATACAAGATTGAGAAGCATTGAGAGAGAGAAGCAAGCCTACTTAGATGAACAGGCTGCTAAAAAGGAAAAATTCAGACAACTAGAGGAAGAGGAACGTGCATTGTTGGATATACAGAAAAGAGTCACCCAAGAAGAAGAAGATAGACTCTATGCACAACAACTCCAAAGCCAATTTAACGGGAGGGGAGCCAATAGTGGGACCAACTCACCCCCATCTACCCCTTCCCCTAGCCCTCAAAGAAGATCAAAGACACCCTCACAATCCCCAAGTCCTAGAGGAAGAAGGACTTCAAGATATGACCATCATAGGAGACAGTCGTCTCATAGACATTCAAAGCAACCCTCCCAACGAGCACATCATGGCTCACAACATGGAGGAAGTTATGCTAAAATTGATCATATGGACTTCATGACTATGCAAAAAGAACCATCCTTTCAAGCATATGTGGAGCAATATGTGGAAGAGAACAAAGACCAATTCTTGGAAAGTCTTATCAACAAAGGTGCTAAAGTTCCATATAATTTTGATGTTCACCAAAAGATCAAGAAATAGAGCCCTTCAACTGATGAGATGATCTTACAAATGCAAAAGGATATAGATAGGATGAAGGCTCCCAAGAGCACGTTTCATTTGGACTCCATATGTCCTAACCCCATTGACCAAAGTGTGGTGATGGTAGAATTCCCTAAGAAAGTTGAGTTCCCAACATATGACAAATATGATGGCACTGGTGACCCTCACGACCATGTTCGACAGTTATACATAATGAGCTTTTCCTTTCACATGAAGACTCCTACTTGATGAGATTATTCCCAAGGAGTTTAAAAGGTCAAGCCATGGAGTGGTTCACCAACCTTTCCCCTCCAGTAAAGACATTTAAAGAACTTGTCCAAAGATTTGTTCAGCATTTTGCTTACAACTTATCGAGGTCAGTCACAATGCTTGATTTGTGTAAACTTAAGCAAAATCAAGGGGAATCTTTTGTCACATTTTTACAACGATGGAGGTGATTGTGTTCGAAATACCCAAGGACAATCCCTGAAGAGGAGAGAATTGATATCATTGTGAACAATCTAATACCAGAACTAAGATATGAAGTCAAGAAAATCCCATTTAATTCCTTTGATACTATGGTAGAGGTGGCATGTCGCATTGAGGATGTCCTAAAAGAACAAGGAATTTTGGCTAAACCAACAAATAACAATAATAGCCAAAATAACAATATTAATGGTAGCAAGGACAAAAAGAACTCCTATTGGAACAAAAACAAGCAAGTGGTCAACGATGGAGTTGTTGACTCATCTCAGGTCAAAAATGAAGGAGTTCTTAACCTCTCTCATGCAGTTCAAGCTATGAAGCTACAAACGTCTTCAACACAACAAGACAAACCTAAATATCAAAAGAGATCTAAAACGGAGAAAAGACAATTTACCAAATTGGGAGAATCTTATGTAGATGTTTTTAAGACATTAGTTGCTCATAATTTGGCACACCCATAGGATCCTACAAAACATCGCATACCGGATCCTTTACCTCATTGGTGGGATGCTAAGGCTTTTTCCATTTTCCATAATGGGATTGGACACGACATAGAAAATTGTTTTAAACTCAAACATCTTGTCCAAGACCTTATTGAGAAAGGACAATTACAAGTGGATGGGTTAACCACTAATGCAGATCATAAAGCCTTTAAAGAGCCCTTGCGTAAATATGAGAAAGGAGAGAATTCTAACAATAAGAATGGCAAGGTGGCTATCAACTACACCTACACAAATGCAGAGAACGTCATTAACATGCTTGAAGTTGTGGATGATAGTGTCAACATGATGAGAGGGAAAGATTCCTATGGACATAATGTGGACTCAACTTCTATGACTGATGAAAGACCCGTTGTGGTGATAAGAGGTCCTCACTCACAAAGAATGCCCCAGTCCCTCAATGCTGTCACTAGGGGGCAGGCCCAAGCACCCATTATCATTAGAGGTCCTAGCACTAGCAAGTCTAAACAGCCCGTGTCCAAAGGTGCTCCTCCCAAGTCTACCATTGGTCCTGATTCCAATTATAATCTTATTGACCAGCTACAACGTACACCCGTGTAGATATCCATTTTTGAGCTTTTAGAATTATCTCCTAAGCACAAGCACATCCTTGAGGAAGCTTTGCAAGCAGCCAATGTCCCTAACAACTTAGATATTGACCAATTCCAAAACATGGTCAACCATTTGGCTAGCCCTCATTACCTCACCTTCTCTGAAGAAGATGACAAATCCATCAGTCACCCACATAACTTGGCCTTACACATCGAAGTCATGATTCATAAAACCTGTGTTAGGCGTGTACTGATAGATGGGGGTGCGGGGCTGAATATTTGTACCCTGAGTTTGTTGCTAGCTCTAGGATATTCTGAGAACGTCATTGACACAAAGAAAAGGATCACAATCAAAGCATATGACGAAGCAGAAAGAAGTTCTAAGGGATTGGCCATTTTAGCTATTTGCATTGGTCCAGTAGAGAAAGATATCTTATTTCAAATTGTTGATGTTGGACCTCTAGCCTACAACATTTTGCTAGGTAGGCCATGGATTCATGAAATGCAGGCAGTCCCATCAACATATCACCAGTGTGTTAAGTTTCCCCATAACGGTGTAGAAATTTGCATCCCTGGCGATAGTGCTCTATCAGTTAATAACATTTCTATGGGATCACATGTACCTTTGAATAGGGAAGCTGACAGTCCTAGTAGTTCACTTGAACAATACAAGCAGAAGTTCAAGACCATGGATCTTGGGATGGGAGATTATAAGATTGATTCTTTTACAAAAATGCCAATCTCTCCTAGGTCTTATGGGAGACCATCACCAAGTACAAAACCTTTGTCATCGGCAATGACATTATTTGGGAAATTTGTTGAGTCTTCGGTCCCCATTCAGGAAGAGAAAGAGGAAGTTGCCATAAGGGACTGGATCTATCACGAAGAGAAATACAAACACAACGAGAATTTTGCTCCTTCACCTGAAACTTATGGGAAAGGGTATACACTGGTTAAAAATATGGGATATCTGGGATATGGTCACCTCAGTCATAGGCTAGACGCTAAAGCTGAGCCTCTTGATCATGCTCTTTTTGGACGGAAGAATAAGTCCACGGTTGGCTTAGGTTTTGAGAATAATAAGAAGAAAGGTTTCCCTATCCCAGCTGCGACAGACAATGATAGTGATGTAGATTATACACATGATCTTTCCAACCAACAAGATGTGTCTGATGATTGGGTGCCCTCAATGAATCTCCTTTGGGGAGATTCCATAGATTTGATGATTGATAGTCCTACTATCCCAGCTGCGACGGATAGTAACTGTGTGATTGCTAGACCGACAAAGGAAAGTGTTATTGTCCTAGCTGCGACGGATAGTACCAATACTAGCACTAGAGAGGGGAAAACCCTTCCTAACCTTGAGGCTTCTACATCACGAGGCCTAAATGATGACTCAGAGACAGACTCCCATGAATATGAATGGGACTCACTTTCAGATGCAACAATTGATCTGGATGTGGATATTATCCATGCCTATAGTACCCAACCCGATGCGACTAACAATCCTAGTGTCGGACTAGAGGATTGCCCTCCTCAAATCACCTTAGTGGACGATGCTTCGTTTGATCTGATGAGTCCTAATTTGGGTATCTTAGGAGAAGACTTGATGAACTTTGATTATATGGTCACCAGAGATGACACCTTTTGCATAAACAACATCGAACCCGCCATTGACTTACCCCTTGTTCACTTTGACCTAATTGACCGGTCTTAGCACCATCAAGAGCCCACATTCCTCACCTTCCACAATGATTACGAAATTGCTTGCTATCTGAATGCTCTTGAACCTGTGGCTTCTTCCACCAATGAACCAACAACCAGCATGATAGAGCCTGATATTAAGTACCTCAGTCTCAAAATAAAAGAGAAAAAGAAAAATAGGTCTGATGGCGAAAACCAATTTGTGGCGGTGTCAGAACCAAAAATAGTAAAAAGAAATGACGCATCTGAAGGTGAAAACCTCTTTGAGGCACCTAAGGATGGGGTACTTAATAACTTGCTGAGTTATTTCCAAGATAGATCATCAATATTGATTGAACCAACAAAGCTAGTCAATTTAAACACAGAAGAAAACCCTCAGATAGTCCATCTTGCTCAGTCTTTATCAGAGGAAGAGACCAAGGCATATGTACAGTTTTTATAGAAAAAGAAAATTAATTTTGCATGGACCTACTCAGACATGCCAGGGCTTGACATGAATCTCATAATGCATCACTTATCCATAGCTCCAGGAGTCAAGCCAGTAAAACAGAGATTAAGAAAAATGCATCCACATGTGGCTCTACTTGTCAAAGGGGAATTAGAAAAACTTTTGAGAGCTGGATTTATTAGAGCCATTGATTATGTAGAATGGATCTCAAACATAGTACCCATCTCCAAACATGATGGGTCCATTCGTGTCTGCACAGATTTTAGAGATTTAAACAAAGCATGCCCAAAGGATGATTTTCCACTTCCAAACATTGACATGATAGTGGACATGACGGTGGGCTATGACATATATTCTCTAATGGATGGTTTCTCAAGGTATAATCAAATCAAAATAGCTCCTGAAGACCAAGAAAAAATAGCATTCACATGTGCATGGGGAACCTATTGCTGGAACGTCATGCCATTTAGGTTAAAGAATGAAGGAGCAACCCACCAAAGAGCTATGATGACTATCTTTCATGATATGATGCACAAAAATATGGAAGATTATGTGGATGATACCCTAGCAAAATCAAGAAAAAGGGACACACACCTCAATGATCTGGAAGTAATTCTAGATCATATGGAACAATTTCAACTCAGATTGAATCCAAAGAAGTGCGCATTTGGCGTCACCTCAGGCAAACTTTTAGGATTCATAATATCAGCAAAAGGTATCGAGATTGACCCTGAAAAGGTCCAAGCAATCCTAGATATGCCACCTCCATGGAATATCAGCCAAATGAGAAGTCTTTAGGGACGTCTTCAATCAATTAGGAGGTTTATTTCTCAGCTTGCAGATAGAGCGCAACCCTTCAACAAGACATTGCATAAGGGTGCTTCTTGTGTTTGGAACGAGGATTGTCAAAAGAGCCTAGATTAGATCAAACAATACTTGGCTAATCCTCTGATTCTAATGCCTCCTATTCCAGGGAAACCATTGATCCTATATATTTTAGTTAAAGACACTTCCCTGGGGGCATTATTGGCTCAATCAGATGATACTGGGAAAGAATGGGCCATATACTATATCAGCCGTACTCTAGTCTCCTATGAGATCAATTACAATAATATTGAGAAGTCTTGTCTCGCGGTGGTGTTTGCTTCTCAAAAGTTGTGCTACTACATGCTTGCTCATACCATACATTTGGTTGCCAAAATTGATCCCCTTAAATACTTGCTTAGTAAGGCTGCCCTGACGGGTAGACTTGCTAAATGGATGATGGTCCTAACTGAATTTGACATAGAGTACGTTGAAAGGAAGGCAATAAAAGGGAAAGCTATTGCCGACCAATTAGCTGATTTTCCAATCCAGGATAGTATGCCAGTCCAAGTGGAATTCCCAGACGAACACATCTTGTATACAACTACTCACACTTGGACAATGTTCTTTGATGGTTCCCGCATGCAAAATGGATCAGGTGCTGGAGTGTTATTTGTTTCTTCACATGGGTACCACATTCCAAAGTCTTACAAACTATTATTCCCATGTACCAATAATATTGCAGAATATGAAGCTTTAACTAATGGCTTGAGAATGGCTATAGAATGGAACATCACAGAGTTACATGTCTTTGGGGATTCCCAGTTAATCATCAACCAAGTCAATGAAGAGTATCAAACCAAGGATGACAAATTGATACCCTATAAAAAGATGGTTGATTCTTTGAGACACTATTTCAACTTTGTGATGTTTCAACAGATCCCTAGGATAAAGAACAAAGCTGCAGACGCCATGGCCACATTAGCTTCACTTCTTCAGTTGGAGACACATGAATCCAGATTTGAATTCTTGGTGGAAGAGCTACACCATCCCATCTTCGACTCATCTGAAAGCCACGTCATTTGTGCCATTATCACACACAAGTCTTCCCGATATGGTGCTATCTATTCATATCTTCGTGATGGCATCATCCTCGACACATTCAACTGCTCTAAATGCCGAAACCTCATCCGTAATGCCTCTCGCCACACCCTCATCTTTGGTGATTTATATAGGAGGGGTTTAGATGGGATGCTCCTTAGGTGCTTGGAAAAGGAGGAATCCAACCAAGCGTTAGCTGACATGCACGAGGGCATTTGTGGTGGACATTCTAATGGTCTTGCCATGGCCTAAAGGTTGCTTAGGGTGGGATATTATTGGCCCACAATGCAGATAGATGCAGTCACCTTTGCTAAGTCATGTGAAAAATGTTAGAAACATGGCAACCTGATTCATGCTCCAGGTAGGGAGCTGATTCCTTCTGTTTCTCATTAGCCATTTCAGCGCTAGGCCTTTGATCTGGTTAGGCAAATTCATCCCAACTCATTAGGTGGACACAAGTTCATTATTACTGCCACTGACTACTTCACAAAATGGGTGGAAGCTGTGCCACTTTCTGTTGCTTCAGGAAGGACCATTTCTTTGTTCATCTTGAATCATATCATTTGCCAATTTGGAGTGCCTTCTGAGATCATTACTGACAATGGAGGTCAATTTAAGAATAAGGACCTAAAGCACCTATGCAAAAAGTTTAAAATCAAGCAACATTAGTCCTCCATCTATTTTCCACAGGGAAATGGACAGGCAGAAGCTTCTAACAAAACTATTCTTAAGATTCTTCATAGAATAGTACACAAGAATGGTAGGGATTGGCACTTACAAATCAATCCAGCACTATGGGCTTACAGAACAAGCATTCGCACACCTACAGGAGCCACTCCTTTCTCTCTCACCTATGGCGCTGAAGCAATATTGCCTTTAGAAGTCAAGATACCATCACTTAGAGTCTCACTCAAAGGTTTGATTACAGATGAGGATTACCGCGCCATGAGGTTATAGGAACTAGAACTTCTAGATGAGAAGCGTAAGGCTTCCTTTGATCATATGACAGTGTATCAGAAGCGTATGTCCAAAGCATTCAACAAAAAAGTTCACCCTAAAGAATTTCAAATAGGTGATCTTGTTTTGCGAGAGAACCCTAAGAACGAACAACACAGAGAGCAAAAGGGCAAGTTTGAACCTAACTAGCTTGGACCATATGTTATCACAGCTACTTTTGGTACTGGTGCGTATTTACTGTCAGACCCTGATGGAGAATAGCTCCCTGATCCCATCAACATTGTGCACCTCAAGAAGTTCTATCCTTGATGCCCATTCTGTCTGGGGGCATCCTTTGTACATATCTTATTGATCCTGAAAAAAAATTCCAAAAAAATTGATATATGATGCTGAAAAAAATCCTAAAAAGCATATAAAGTCCTGAAAAAAATACAAAAAAATCAAAATATTCAAAAAATAAAATAAAAATAAAAAAGTGCCTTGGTGAAAAACCTAGCAATAGGCGCCTTGGTAGCAAAAATACAAAAAAAAAGAAAAAATGAAAAAATGAATCCAAGTGGTGAAAACCTGGAAAAAGGCGCTACTTGAGGCCTTTGCACTCCTATTTGTTAGCATGAGTCCTCAACACTTAGCCACTTCCCATCATGCCTTGACCTTATTTGGCTTAGTCTGGAATTGGTCTTTGTCTTTGTCTAGGGGGCATGACTGTTAGCATTGGTCTTTTAGGTACATTTGTCTCTTGGGGCATTTCACAACAGGTGTTTTTCAACACCACCCCAAACAGTGTTTTTCAACACTACCCTTACGTCGAGTGTTTCTTAACACTTATCAGGTGTCTTACTCAACAGTCTCGTATGATGTGATATTTCTCACTAAGCAGATATGATACTCAGAATTTGACTCTATGACCAACACACATGCACTTAAACAATCAATTCGCTTGAGATATGGTGACTTTACTTTTCTTTGTGTGCTGTCTATGAGAATTTCTTTGATGAGTGGTCTCTCCCTGAGAAGTTTTCGATGATGCATAGCTAGAAGACTGAGAGTATGAGAACATGTTTTCTTTCTTTATCTGCTTGTGGGTATATTTTGTTGATCCTAACTGTCATGAGCATTTATGCTGGTCCTACTTGACACTATGGATTGACAAGGTATTATCCTTGACTGTTTTGCGAGTGCATGCTTTTAGCTATCCTGACTTTCATGTGTCTTGATACAAGCATAATATCGCCATATCAAACTTAGGTGATCTCACTGCATTAGTCATCTAGACCTACATGTCTTTGATGCCTAGGTGAGATTTCCACATTTCTATCTAATAAAGATCATATTCATATCCACATAGTTATGCTAGTGTGCATTGTATGATCTTGCGATGCTACCAATAACGCTCGATGATGATAATTAGATGTCTATAAGCGTTGTGACCTTTCAAGTCAACCACTTTCATAGTAGCTTGCATTTTTAGGGTCATGATAGTCTAGTCTTGCATTTCTTGCATCTGGAGAGAGCTCTCCTTTTCATCCTACGTGGACCTGTCAGTCGACTGCGCTCACCTTTTCCTCTTCTCGATCATGTCTTTCACTCCTTGTTCTTTTCATCTCAAACCTGTTCCTGTTCATCACAAGGGGTTAATCACATCATCATATCTATATCAAAACTGTCATTTTCAAGAAACATGAGTCTATATCATACACATGAGAATTAAACATACATCTATGAGAGAGAACATACATAAGCACATACATAAGCATTTTTGAGCAAAATGACAAGACAATATACATAAACTGATACATCCATCACAAGTGAGACAAATACACATGATACATCAAACATCCAGTAATCTCATAAATCTATATACAATGTCATGATATACAATACAATATGAGATCCCAAAATCTGGATCAAAAGTCTCAAAATATGTCCAAAACATCTACACCTAAGACTCACTACCACCCTCGTGAGGAGCTCGTGGTGGTGGAGGAGGCATAGCTCTCCTATCGAGTACCACGTCTGATACCCCTACCCGCTGAGAGTATGATGGTGCTCTCTCACCCTCTGGGACAGCCTGTAGATATAACCTGTGATAATAGGCTGCTCTCGCTGACTCTCATCGGAGCTCCAGTGCCTCGGCCTGTGCCATTGCCTCACGGCGTGCTATCTCTGCCCTAAGATCAGATATCTGCTGATCTCGCTCTGCCCTCAGATCCAGTAGCTACTGATCTCTCATGGCTATAGTAGTCCAGAGCTACTGTATCTCTGCCTCCTGAGCCTGTATCTGGGCTCTCAGATCCTCTCCCCCCGTAGGCTACTCCTGCTGTACCTCTGCCTGTCAGCGAGCTGGTCTCACCTCCTCCTTAGGTGTCGTTGATCACTGTCCCTGTGACCATTTTTGGCCACCTGATCTCGACCCCTCTCCTCTCTCCATCCTCCTCCCTCTCCCCCTCCTGTCATCTCCTCCATCCCCTCCCTCTCCTCCTCCCTCTCCTCCATCCCCTCCATCTCCTCCATCTCCCCCATCATCTCCTCCGTCTCCTCCCGGCACTGGTACCTGTGCATCAGGTACTGTAAACTGAGGGAATGGCACCCTCCGCCACTCTGCTTTGTAGGCTCCATCAGCCCCTACATCTGCCATCTCTGGGAAATACTCCCAGGGCTCGCTCTTGATACCTGCTGTCTCTGTGACAGCCTGCTAATAATCCAACATGGGTAGCCACCCATGACCCTCCTCGTCTCTAGCTCTGGCATAGGTGGTAGTCTCTGTCGAGACTCGCTGCTGCCTCCCGAACTGCCGCCATACCCAAGTGATGCAGAATCTCTCTACAATCTCTGCATACCGACCTACCAGTGGCTGACTGCATAGCATGTAGCTTAGCTCATCTGCTGCATCTCCCCAAACCTCAACCTCCCTGTAGGGCCTCCATGTGAATGAGGCTATCTCATCCAAAATCTACCGATAGTAGGTCACATCCCTAGAATGGGCATGTGATATGAACCTGAGGTATCTATAGATGTAGGGGTACCTCCTCTCCCTCGGCTGAACCCTGGGGTGCACCACAGTGATGTGCTCCCACGCCCATACCTGTGCCAAGATGGCACCACATGCCCATGTCTGACCATCTCTGTAGATGATCTCGTGCAGCTCATGGTACATCTCTGCCAATATGGAAGGACCGCATGCCATCCGTCGTGGCCTGCCAATCAAGTCCACCAAAAGCTGAGCCCATCCGAGCGGGAAACCCTTCTGACTGCGGTCAGTCATCAGGATTTGCGAAATGATGGAAGCCACTATACATGGCACTAGGTAGTCTCTACCAAAATCATCTATCAGCCTCTCCCAGCTGATATGCCTATCCAGAATCGTGACATCTTGGAACATCTCCTGAACCAGTTGGTGCCCCTCAGTGGCATCCTGATCATAGTACACCTGTGCCAACAAATGAATCATGTCAATTTTCATCATATGGAAACATTATATTTATGACTAGATCTTAAAACATGATTATACTCACTGGCTCGCCATGACATGACACTCGTAAGATCCTGTAGATGTCCTCCAGAGTAATCGACACCTCTCCAGTAGGTAGATGGAAGGTGTTGTGCTCACTATGCCATCTCTCAGCAAGAGCAGTCAACAACCCATGGTCCGCTCGGATATATGGGTATCTCAGCAGATACCAGAATCCCATCGCTCTGATGTTGGCATTGCCCGGATCGTCTAGATCCCGGACACACCGCAATCCTGTCACCTTCGGTGCTCTGATGATGAGCACCAGAAAAATCTCCTGCAAGTCAAAACCAAGCCAGTTGTTAGCACATATCATGATGGATGTCCAAAAACTCAGTATAAAACATCCCAAAAATGTAACATTGTCTAGACCCATGTCATTTTTGCTCAAAAATGCATTAAAAATCAAAATTTTATGCTGGGCGATATTCTTTTTTTGGAGAAGTATCGCGCGATACTTCTCCCTATAGCAGGGCGATAAACCTTATATCGCGCGATACTTCACCCAGTATCGTGCGATCTTTCACCCAGTATCGTGCGATACTGGTGCCTTAGGTCGTGCGATACTTTGGGGACCCGTGAAGTATCGCGCGATACTTCTCTCCAAAGCGCGCGATACTTCTAAAGTATCGCGTGATATTTTGCCTAACAAAAAATTTGAAAAAACGTGCTAAAATAAGCTATTAAATGCAAAAAATGACTAAAAAGCTTGAGTTTTTTGAAAACATACCGGGGCAGGATAGTGTGGTGGCCGGTTGTGCAACCGGGCACGCTCGAATCGATGCCTGTGGATGGGAACCCCTGCTTGCTGGGCTATTTTCTCTCTCTAAAAGCTCTGAAATTCTCAAATCACTAAAAGACAAATGATTTTTGAAAATGACATTTTGACCCCTTTTATAGTCTTTTGACTTTTTGGCCTCATTTTCAAAACACCTCGAAATTGCATGAAAATTGCACCCCTAGCTAATTTCGATGTCCTGGATCCATTTTTGGACTTGAAATCGAAATCCAAGGTCATCTTGATAGTTAAAATCATGTTCCAAAATCTTTCCCCCTTCTGCGCAGTTGGCTGATCTTTTGAGGCCTAATCTTTTGGGGCATCGTCATTTCTTCATTTCCATGTCTTCCAAACTTCTAGTCTTTCATTCATATTCATTCCATTCCCTCATTTCTCACGTTTGACTGCATCTTTTCAATCAGGCTGGGGCATGTTTCATTGCCTAATGGTTAACCTATTTGACCCTTACATTCGATTGTGATTTCATTCTGATTTGATCAAATCCTTATCAATTCACTGTTCTCCTCTCTACCTGATTTCGATTTCAATTCTGAGGGGGCAGTACTTATGGGATTCTCATCCCCAATTACTTGATTTTCCTGATTCAGACATCTTTTGTGAGCTGTCGCTCAAATTTGAGATTCTTATCTCTTACTTTGAATGTGATCCCAAATCGACCTCATGTTCAAAGGCCTTTATTTATGCTTTGTTCGGATGTGATCCCGAATTGACCTCACATCTAAGTTGTTTTGTGATCCCAGATCGATCTCACATTTCAACTTCATTCTTTGACTACATGTGTTCCCAAATCGATCACACATTAGTCAAAGAGGGGCAAATGTATGCACCCAAAAATGGTCGCCTAGACTTTGGGCCCTATTTATTTGATTTATCAACCCTGAATCATTTTGATCAATAATCAATATTTTGAACATTATCAATTTCTTGATCAAGTCTTAATTTCGATCATATATTGGATTTTTATCCTTGTGCTAACCATTTATCCTAAGTCTTTATTTGATTAAAAGGAATATTTCCTCCCCTTTTGATTAAATAAAAAGCCCCACCTTTTCATCTTATTCTAAGTTGCACAAATAAAGCATTATTCCTATTTTATAAAAAAAGAGAAAAGCACTTTTTGTCTCATATGGACATAAAGTCAACTCTTATTTTCCTATTGGAGGATACTTGTGCACATGGATTGCTCCTCTTTCAAGCTCCACCACTGATTAAGACATTTTGCCTCTTAATCTCCATGGTCCATTTCACCTAATTTCTTATAAAAGGAGGGCTCTCTCCTTCATTTGATATCCACTTGTTTTATGCTATTGTTATGCTGCAGGTTTTAGGTGCATTTGGAGTTTGAAGACATTGAAGACTTGCTTCATTGCATCATCTAGTTCATATTTCTTTCATAGTTGCATGATAATGGCATTGTTAGCTTAGTTTCCTTTTATGCAATAGAATAACTCACATAGTCTAAATAGGAAGGCTTGGTAATACTTGCTATTTCCTTTCATAGCTTAGTTTGTACTTCCATTTTCATAGCATAGCTTGCACATTTGCATCTTCATTTTAGTTGCATTGCATTGCATTTCATAGTGATTCTTGGAGACATTGGCATTGTTGCCCTTGTCTTCACTTGAATCTCTCATTGTATGGTTGACTAGCAAGGTCACAAGTTTGTAGCTCTAGCTGAGAGCAAATTTATCATAGTCCCTTGCAACTCCATGCATAAAGAGCTATGAGCCACTTTGTGAGGTCTCATTCTTGAGCAACCTTGCATGTAATGGTTCATAGAAGTGCACCATTTTAGTGTGTACAACACCTAGATCATGAAATAATTCATCACAATTGACTACATCATTATCAATCACCAATCACCAATGTAACATCAACTATTCAAACATTTTTCTAACTTCCACATAATGATCTTTTGTCACTTGAAACCATGCCTTCTAGTAAACCAATCATCTTGTTATCATAGTATTAATAACATACCCTAGTCAAGACAAACATATCATGACCACAACACTTGGATCCATATTAATTTGATAGAATAATCAAATCATTCACTATCTTTCACTATCTTCTTTTTAGTATTCTATGTTTCACTTCAATCGATCATAACTCCTCCATCCTTGTTTCCATAATCTATGATCATACATACAACATCTAGAAACATCCCCGAGTCTCCAACAATAATCACACACTCCAATTCATTCACATACTCATTGCACATAGGATTGATCAGACCAACACAAGTATTATCTCACTTTCAACCAATACAGTACTTAGTTGGCATCAATGACAACACAATAACTAATAATCCTATCATCAAACATATACCAATCAACACTCAAAAATATCCATATTAGTTATGCCAACAATGTATCCCTTTGGCATTGATGTACTAGACTTCTTTTCTTGATCTTCCTGGCCTTCTCACTCAAAGTCTGACTTCTTTTCTCTTTCTCCTCCTATGCCTTCATTTGGTTCTTCTACTAGTCTTCTCCCCAATACTTGGCTTCTTTTTTCTTCTCTTGGTTTCATCTGATAATCTTCTCCCCCTTTGACAAAAATGCCAAAGGTGCCACATAGGTCACCTACTACTACAACAAATTCCTTTGTCTCTCACTTCACCCCCTAAGGAGTAGTCCCCTTTAACATCAACCCAATAGTGACAGATATTTAATGATTCCACTGGATTGATGCTTACAACAACATCTTAGTTATTTTCAGGTAGGGGAATAACCCCTAACTTACTTCTCAGATACTCAAAAGTATCTTTCGGTAGTGGCTTAGTATATATATCTTCTAGTTGCTCCTTAGTTGGCATATATTCCAACTTGAGTACCTTTCCATGCACTTTCCCTCTTAAGAAATGATACTTTATTGCAATATGCTTTGTCTTGGAATGCACCACCGGGATCTTGGAAATATTGATTTCACTAGTATTATCAAAAAATATAGACACCATTTTAGTTACCTTCTCTTTGATACCTTCTAGGATCTTCTTCATCTAGGCTATTTGTGTACAATTGATAGCTATTGCTACATATGTAGCTTCTGTAGTCGATTGGGAAATGCAATTTTTCTTCTTACTTGTCCAAGACACAAGTCTTCCTCCTAGAAAGAACTTTCCTCCACTTGTACTCTTTCTATCATCAATGTTTCCTACTAAGTCTACATTCATAAAAATACTCAAAGATAAATCACCTTTGTGAGAATTCCAAAGACCATAGTCTTATGTCCTATTCAAGTTCCTAAAAACCCTCTTCACCACTAACATGTGAGATTCCTTAGGATTAGCTTGAAATCTGGCTACTATACTAGTATCTTGTGCAATGTTTGGTCTACTATAAACAATATAATGCAACTTACCAATCATGGATCTATGTAGAGTTGCATCCACTACACTTGAATCATCATCCTTAGATAGCTTGCATCCTATCACCATGGGGGTTCCAACTGGTTTTGAATCTTCCATTCCAAAAGTCTTCAACACTTCCTTTATGTACTTGGACTAACTAATATAGATACCATACTTTAGTTGTGAAATATGCAATACAATAAAGAACTTAATTTGTCATATTATTGACATCCCAAATTCCTTCTTCATCTCCTTAGTGAATGCCAAACTCATTTCATCATTTCCTCCAAAGATTATGTCATCCACAAACACTTCAGCTAATAGTATCTTATCACCTTCAACCTTCAAGTACACATTGCTATCTTCACTTGTTCTTATGAAATCAATCTTGATGAGATAAGAGTGTAATCTTTCATACCATGCTATAGGTGCTTTTTTTAGTCTATACAATGCCTTTTGTAGCTCTTTTAAACCATATCCTTATCTTTTGTCAATGCAAACCCATTTGGTTGTTCTATGTGAACCTCTTCTTTAAGAATCTCATTTAGAAAAGTAGATTTGATATCCATTTGAAAAACTTTAAATTTCTTATAGCCAACATAAGAAAGTAAAATTATTACCCCTTCAAGTCTTTCCATAGGAGAAAATGTGTCTCCATAGTCCAATCCTTCCTCTTGTGCATAGCCCTTACACACAAGTCTTGCATTATTTTGAACTACTTCTCCATCTTCATTCAGTTTGTTATTGAAAACCCACTTTGAACTGATTACATTCTTATTTGTTGGTCTAGGAACAAGTTTACATGTTTCATTCTTTTCAATTTGATCAAGTTATTATTCCATTTCCTTTTTCTGGTCTTCACTCTTCAAGGCTTCATTCATGATTTTAGGCTCAAACTTTGAAATCAAACATGTACTTTCTCTAATCTTCCTTCTAGTTTGAACTCCTACATCTTTATTACCAATAATCTAATCAGTGGAATGATTCAATTTCACATACATTGGAATAAAAGGTTCAAGTCTTGGTGATTCTTCTTCTTGTTCCAAACACTTCTTCTTCATTGTTATGTTCAACAGTTTCTTGCTCTTATAGTTGCACATACATAAACTTCTCATCATTTCATATTTCTTTCTTGCTTATTTCATCATATTTCTCTAGATATTCATCTATCTTCACATTTGTATTTTCAACCATCTTGTCAGTCCTTTTATTGAAACACTTATAGGTGTTGCTTTTAGTAGAATATCCCAAGAAAACACCTTCATCACTCTTAGGTTCAAACTTTCCAATGAAATCATCTCTTTTGATATAGCATCTACTCCCAAAAAATTTGTAATATTTGACACTAGGGGTATGGCCACACCATAATTCATAAGGTGTCTTATTGGTTCCTTTCTTCACTAGTATTTGGCTCAATGTGTATATTGTAGTGCTAATTTATTCTCTCCAATATATCTTAGATACATCACCTTGAATCATCATTGTCCTAGTAACATCAACTATATTTCTATTCCTCCTTTCAACAACTTCAATATTCTACTGAGATGTTCTTAGTGTTGACATCTGTCTCTTGATTCCATTCTCTTCACAATATTGAATAAAATCTGATGATGTGAACTCTCATCCTCTATTCGATCTTAAGGACTTCAATCTTTTATATGTTTCATTCTCAACAAGTTCTCTCAAAGTTTTTAATTTTTAGAAAGCTTCAGACTTATCCTTCAAGAAAGTCACCCACATCATTCATGAGTAATCATCAGTAAACAATATGAAATATTTATCACAATTATAACTTTTTCCCTTATAGGACCGCACCGATCAGTATGCACTAAGTCTAGTATAATTTCTAATGAAAATGACTTTCTACTGAAAGTAGAAATAGTTAACTTTCCCAACTGATATTCCTTACACATCTGTTACAAGTAGTGGTTGTCGTTGCACCAAAAGATTGACCTGTCAATACCCGATACAACCACTAGAGTTATAGAAGACACAGGAGGCTATTAAACCATGTCATGAATTCCAAGGGAGATGTTGGTGGTTAGTCCAACAATCATGCCCTCAACATCACTCAAGGGGATTTGAACTTGTGACCAAGCTCTGATACCACTTGTTACAAGTAGTGGTTGTCGTTGCACCAAAAGATCAATCTATTAATGCTCGATACAACCACTAGACTTATAGAAGACACATGAGGCTGTTAAACCATGTCACAAATCCTAAGGGAGATGTTGGCGGTTAGTCCAACAACATCATGCTATTTTTTTAACTAATTGTGAAAAACCTCTAACTACATTCATCTTACTAAATTTGACCTAACTATCAAAGTTTGTGCATGACATAACCTTCTATGCCACAACCAACTATCCTCAACTCTAGAAACCAAACAACTATTTATAGTAGTATTCAGATGGAATAAATTACCTCTAGTCTGCCTACCAGTTGCAATCAGATCACCTGATCTTCCAAGTATCCTTCATGCACCTCCATTGAACTCAAGTCTATACCCTTTGTCAATCAACTAACCCACACTCAACAAGTTATGTGTTAGACATTCTACAAAATAAACATCATCAACATTTCTCTTACCATTTAAAGAGATTGTACCTTTTCTTTTTACCAAGCAGGGTGTGTTTTTACCAAACCTGACCACGCCACCATCAAACTCTTCAAGATTAATGAGCTTACTTCTATCACTGGTCATATGATGAAGTCAACCATTCCAATGACCCAATCATTGTCTTGTGAGAAAATAAGGCATTTTCACCTTCTGCAACATCCTCTTTCACTGCAATTAATACTTCTCCTCTTCTTCATTGTATTCTAACTCCTCATTTGTCACACCTTCATCTACTACAACATAACATTATTTCTTTCCTTTTTCCTTGAATCTTCTAAAATTTTCTTTTTTCTCACCATTAGGAGACCTAGTAGCAATATGTCCAATCTTATTGCATGAGAAATACTTCAAAGGTAACTTTCATTTGTACTTATCGACACCTCTAGGTAATCTTCTTGAAAGTAATGCTTCAAGTTCCACTTGCTTCTTTTCTTCATCAATGATAGATTCAAAATCCCTAGAATAAATTGACATGAAGGAAGATTCATGAATTATACATTTTCCTTTCTTCTTTGATGTTAATGAAAAAGATGCCTTAAAATCTTCTTAAACACTAGGAACAGTACTATTGTCAAAGTTACTCAACTCAAAAGCAACAAGCTTACCAATCAAACCATCAATAGAGACATTATCTATTGATCCCAATCCATGAATGAAAAACACTCTAATGGTATAAGAAGGTAGAAAAGTCCTCAATATTTTACTTACCACACCTTCTTCTTCAATGGTACCACCGACACTCTTGATAGTACCAAAACAATCTTTTATCCTTTGACCATATTGAGCAATGTTTTCTCCTTCAACCTTTTTCATGTCATCATATTTTCCCTTCAGACTATCTACCTTGGATTTTTGCACATTCTTTCCTCCACCATATAGATTAGTTTAAGCTTTTCCCAAACCTCATGAGTAGTCTCTAAACCATGTATATCAATATATTCAGTGTTAGATAGAGTACTTACTATGGCCTCCAATGCTTGCATATTCTCCTATTTCTCCTTCAATTGATCTGCAATAAGATTCCCAATGAGAATAACATATTTGATCTCAACATGATTCTAGAATTGTGGCTCCATACCTTTTAGATAGATCTTCATCTGGTCATGCCATATTGTGTAGTTATCTCTTGTGAACTTAGGACCTTCCTTCTTCATCATTAGATCTCTTCCTTAAGCTTTTAAGGTTACCAAAGAGAGAACCAAGAGATCTAATACCAATTGTTAATACTATAAGGTCCAAGATTACTGAGAGGGGGGTGAATCAATAAGCTATCATATCTAAAACTTTTTGCAATTCATTCAACAACTTTAACCACATTCATCAACTTTAAAATTTATGCAAGCAATAAACAAATTAACCAAACAAGCATCCAAACATGCAACATAGTGACACCAAGATTTTTATCGTGGAAACCTTGATTAAGGGTAAAGACCGTTATGGGAATTAGCACCATCTAATAATATGCACTCTTCTAAAATGTACCTTGTTAAAGGCCTATCCCTACTAGGAGATGCTTACAATAATGTTCGGTTAGGAGAATACCCTTTTAGGAGTCATCTAGTTAAGGGATTTACCTCTAGCCTTGTTAGGAGCTTTACCCTATTAGGAGTAACCTTGTTAAAAGATTTCAAACCCTAGTTAAAGAGTCAACTGGTTAAAGGATTTACAAATAAGACTTGTTAAATTCTACTCGATAAAGGGATTTTCGTTTAGAACCTATTCAGATTTAGAAAGTATAATTCTCTAGGTGTAGCACTTCTCCTCTACTTGTTCAAATCCAATTAAGCACAAATAATTATTCTCTTGCATACAATCTTTACTCTTCTCTTGACTGCACCTTCACATGCGTGATCCACACTTGCATAATTAATTAATTTACATATAAATACATTACATTCATTAGAGCCTTAGCTGACTTACACAAGATATTAAATTTGAATTACAATCATTCCCCCTCAATCCTTGACTTCTAAAATGTATTACCAATCTAGGATATTCAATTACAATTTTAGGTCAGCCTCAAGATTCATCACACATCGATTTTACACAAGAATAGTCAAACTTTATTTGACTTCCTCAACATGCTTCCAAAACTTGATAGATTTGATCACCTTGATCAATGTCACATCTAATCATCATTACAAATATGTTATGCCATGTCATCTTGATACTTGGATCATGAATTTAACATTCACCTCAATTGACCGCATCATCACCTCTTACCGATCTAACATCAATTGTTCAAACATGTTCAAACATTTTTATAACTTCCATAGAATGATCTTTTGTCACTTGAGATAGTGCCTTCCAGTACACCAATGAGTTTGTGATCATATTATCAATAAAATTGTTGGCAAGTTGTTTATACTGAGGTATATGACTAGCTATAGTGTTGTCATTATGGCAACAAAGTCATACAGTAGTTGGGAGTCAGCGCACCTAATGAGAAGATCGAAAATCATCTAAGTGTTGAAGACTGGACAGTGTACAAAGTTCCTGCAGCTCAGAACATCAGCGCACGTGTGTACAGATGAATTATGGTATGCGCCCTGGAAGTCAAGTTTTATAGACTAAACTCATGCTTAGTCTATGAGTGCATAAGCAGTTGTGCAAGGATGTGAAAGTTACATTCAGTTGAAGTTGCACAACCAGTATGTGCTAGTAGAGGACAGAGCATGGAGCCGATAGTTAGCATTTTGGTTTGCGATTATAATGTAATGTTGTAAAGGCTATGCGCCCATTGTATTTAGGTTGCCAACATATTCATATGTATAATTGTAAGTACACTTAAGCCAATTCATTTGGAAGCATTGTTTTTAATTAGTTATAGGGCTGACCTAATTGTTTATTTTGTATGAGCGTATAAATATAAGATACGGCCATTGTAATTGGTATGGAAGTTGATATAGAGTTGTGATAAGCAGAGCAGAAGTACGTGAAGAGTCAAGAAGATGTATTAGAGCTTTGCAAGAGGTCAAAGCATCAGTGCATCAAAGGAACTGATTTGACAAGCAGTGTCACAGTGACAGTTCACCTGGTAGATATAGTGTGTATTTGAGACCAGAAGGTTATAGCCTTCATCATTTGAGCAATGAGCTCTAGGATAGTGAGTCCACTCCCCTAATAGGGATTATTGTAAAAGACTCCTAGCAGGGTCCGACTCTTAACAAGGTCTACTGTACTTAAAGCATTGTAAAGCTACTCCTAACAGGGTAAAGCATCTTCTAACAAGGATCACAAAACACTAGTGCAAAATATTAGTGGGTTTCATTCCCATCGGGGTTTTTACTTATTTGGGTTTCCCCGTAACCATATTGGTGTCATGTGTTGATTTCATGTTTCATGTTTATGTGAATGTCTAATTTAGTACTTAAGCATTTAAGTTCAGCATAAAGATTAAAGGGAAAATTTAAAATACAGTGACCACTGATTCACCCCCCCTCTCAGTGTTCCCATTCCTAACAAACATATCCCATTCAAGACAAACATATCATGACTGGAAACCACTTGGATCCATACTGATTTGATAAAACAATCAAATCATTCATGGTCTATCACTGTTTGTTCTTTAGTCTTCCCTATTGCACTTGAATCAATCATAACTCACTCCATCCTTATTTTCATCATGCATGATCATATATACAACATCTAGAGACATCCCCAAGTCTCTAACAATAATCACACACTTTGATTCATTCACATACTCATTGCACTTAGGATTCATCAGACAAACACTTATCAACTCACTGTCAACCAACACAATACTTAAAGTTGACATCAATAATAACATAATAACTGATCTTCCTATCATCAAATATGTACCAATCAAAACTCAACAATCTCTACATCAGTTATGCCAACACATCGTTGTATTCTCTTTCTTTTTATGGTCTTTCTTCTTTTCTTTCAAAACATAGAATTAGTTTGTTAATTTTTTAGAGTCCGTGATAACATTTTATATTTGAATCTCTGTTTTATCTATGATTATATTATCATACTTTATGTCGTCAAGGTTATCATTTTTTGGCTAAACCAAATCTTATCAACATGTGGGTTTTACTTGTTATGTCTTCCTTACTAGGGTTTTTATTGTTTTTGTTCCTTAAGGGTCTAAGCTATCATTTTGTATTTAGGGTTTCTTCCTTTTCAAAGTTAACAACACTTTCATTATCTTTATTAAATCCTAGTTGAGAATATGATTGTTACCATTGTGATTAAGGGCCCTTTATTAAACCCTAGTTTGAACGGTTGGAATGCAGGCACAAATGTCGATCTAAAAAATCCATCCAAACACTAGGAAATTAAGGCACCTAGTGATATGATAGATCCATAGGGAAAGCTAGTTCATTTAATTTGTTATTATTTTGACAAATTAATTTTAATGTCAATAAAATACATAGGTTTTTGCACACAATACGTGTTCTGTTTAAGATATTTTTTGAAATTTTGAGTTAGGTCCACATTTGTGGATTTTTCCTTCAAGTTTGGATTCAACCTTGTACGCATCGACATCTATTGTTCACTTGGTTGATTTTTATCTTCTCTACCCATCTTTAATATTTGAAGATTAATAGTACTTAGAAATACCTTGTAAAAGTGGTTGTTGTGTCTTAAGGACATATTCTCCTAGATTAACTCTTAATTTAACTATAGAATATTAAATATAGTAGGCAAGTACTCTTTTTAATGCACCAAATTGAGGAGTTTTATTCTCAAATGTTCCTTTAATACTCTAGGATGGCAAAGAGCCAAAGGTAAATAAATTATAATGAATGTCTTTAAACAATATAAAATAACATTAAATTTCACAAAACATGTATTTAGTTGGGCCAATCGACCAAATTTGAATTTAAATTTTTGAGAGACAAAATAAAGTTTATCATCCAAGGGCAACTTTTTCATTTATCAAAGTTACTTTTGATAGGGAAATAGTTGAATTTGGGTGGCTATGGATTATATCTAGGTAGGTGTATAAACATGTGTAATAAATTCTTAGATAAGATGAATGTATTAGATTTTTTTTCTTATTTAAGGACAAGGTGGGGGCTAAATATGTCCAGATATGTACATATAGGAATGACTAAAGGTGATAAATTTTCATGTGATTGCATCATTTCTTCCAAATGGACACAAAAAGTAAATGAGAAATAGTACAAGTATGTGAATTTCACCATTATAATTAGATAATGACGAGTTCACTAAATACCAAATTAATTTGTAGGGTTAAAAAATATAATAAAAAATAATGAATAAGAAATGTAAAGATAATTCCAGTAAATTTTGAAAAGAAGAAATAAAAGGACATGTACCATGAAAATAAATTATATCTTTCAATATTAGATCTTATCATATTTTTTTATTTGTCATGATTTTTTTTTTTAATATTTTACATATATTATTATGTTTTAATGTTCTTTAAAGTTAAATAATGATAAGTCCACTAAAGAATAAAAAGTAAGTTTTTGTGATTGAAAAAACTATAATGAAGAATAAGGATTAGGGAGTATAAAAATAATTATAAAAAATCCTCATAGTGGTTGGAATGTAAATAAAAAATGAAATAGATTGTTTAGGTAAAAACTATATATATATATATATATATATAATTTCCTTTTTCCTTTCTATTTGGACTCTATTTTGATATTTTATTCTTTATATAATGATAAATGCAGTAGTGAAAATATTTTTGGGTCAAATTAATCCTTTTGGCCCTCCTTTATAAATTGATTTAAAGGACCAAGCATTTCACTTGAATTGTCACCTATAGATTATAATTAACAACTTACATTCAAGATAACATTCATTTATTTCATTAGAAAATTTATCATTGTATTACTTAATGCTTCCTCAACATCTAAGACATCCTCTATGTGATTGTTTGTATTTATTCTTGTTCATAGACATTCAAACACTATACTTAGGGGATTAACCAAGGGAGAGTACTTCTTGAATAGTAAACTCTACAAAAGTGTTCCTTGGCCCTAGAAATGGAATACTATATAGCATATATACATTCAATTCAATTGAATTGAATTTTTTTTTAAGTTTCACAAATATCAAAGATGTACCAAAAACTAGGTTCCTAGGTCAAAATCAGATTTGCACTCACATATATCATTTTCATACTCATGAAAGTGACCTAGAATGATGGAAATCAAATTTACTAGTATTTGATATATCATTCCTAATTTTTCTTAGACTAATAAATTAATTTCAATTTATATAAATACTTGTAGTAAATTTACAACTAAATATCATAGATCCGAAAAAGTGGAAAGTACAGGCTCTGGACATCACATAGGCAATGTCCCAAAGATCTGTCCGTGCGCAATTTTGAACACTGACAGATTTACCATCAAAACGCACCAAGAATCGACCCAATACTCTCCCCATTGTGTGAAAATGACTATAAAGGAAGAGACGGATCGGAGACTACAACTAATTTGAAAGAGAGCAGATTGTGACACTTCATTTTTTCTCTCCTACAAACCCTAATTTATCTGGTTTGTAACTGATTTGGAAGAAAATGTCCCTAAAATATTCGCAATTACGAAATTTATCGGGGCAAACTGTTGTAAATCAACAATTTTGCTCTGAGACGGCCACCACATTGACGATTTGGAACAAGTCACAGCTATTTTCTGGTGAGGGTTTCACTGTCTTTGATTCTAATGGAGATCTCCTCTTCAGAGTGGATACCTATACCCTTGGTCACAATCAACTCATTCTCATGGCCGCCCAGGGCAAACCGCTTCTCACTTTGCGCCGCAAGGTAAACATATCAAATATCATTTCTTAGTTTAGGTAAACATATCGTCTCTAATTTTAGGTAATTATCTCATTTCTAAATGTTGTTTGCAATTTCTATTATGTAATTAATAGATTTAGGGGAATATCTCATTTTTAAATTTTGTTTTTGGAAGCTCTATATGTAGTTGAGAGATTTTGCTAAATACTTCCTTTCGAAGTTCTGTTCTGCAAATTCTATTATGTAATTGACAAATTTAAGGTGATATCTCATTTCTAAGTTTTGTTCATCAAATTCATGATGTAATTCTCATTTCTAAGTTTTATTCTGTCAATTCTATTATGTAATTGATAGATTTATTGTAAATATCTCATTTTTAAAGTTTTGTTCGGCAAATTCTATAATTGATAGATTTAGATAAATATGTCATTTCTAAGTACTGTTGTGTAAATTCTTCTATGTAATTGATAAATTTAGGTAAATATCTGATTTCTATGCTCTGCTCTGCACAAACTTTTATGTACTTGGCTGATTTAGGTAAATATCTCATTTCTAAGTTCTGTTCTGCAAATTCTATTATTTAATTGATAGATTTAGATAAATATCTCATTTTTACGTTTTGTTCTGCAAATTCTATCACGTAATTGATTGATTTATGGTTGCTTACCTTCCTTTGCAGCTTCCCAGTCTACACCACAGATGGGAAGGCTATCTTGGAGATAAATCCGATGGTCAAGAACCTGTCTTCACTGTGATGAAATCATCCATACTACCTATGAAAGAGTGCGTCCAAGTATTTATGAATTGTGGCTTCTTTTGGAAACCCTGCTCGGATTTTGAGGTTGAAGGTTCCTTTTCACAGCGCTACTGCACCATTTTCACAAACGCTCCTCGCATGGCTGCAGCAGAGGTAGGGGGCTGCGCCTCCCCGGTTTGATTTCATTTATATTTATTTAGTAAATCTCTTTATTTTCTTACCGTCTTTACAATAAAGGTTTTTCTTTTTAAAGATCTTCCGAGAAAAGGATTTCTGTGCAGGTGAAACGCAAGAGCGGCTGTCCGGGAACTATGCTAGGTAAAGATGTTTTCAGTCTGAGGATTGAACCAGGCTTCGATCAGGCTTTCATGGTAGGTTTGATTATCATACTGGAACAGATCTCCATGGCCACAATGAGCTTCATCTTGTAAAATGATCACACGGAAAAATTCCATCGGGATGAGATAACTGCAGACCGGTGCAATCTGTCAACTGAATTTCACGTCTACCCCATCTGTCGAATAAATTTCACAAATCTTCCCCACCTCTTCTCAAGGCTATTTGGCGCCCAGCGCCAAAATAAGAAGGCAGATCTTCTGTTTTCTTTGCAAATATTTATTTACATATATAAATTCATTTTCATTTGGTCTTCATTGTTGTGGTAAAGGTTTCATTCTCAGCTTTGAATCTTACTGAGAACATTGAATGAATTTGTCTGTGATAAATTTATTCGCTTTTTTGCACAGAATTTATTTGTCTTGTGATTGAAAGCAAGCTTTCTTTCTGAGAACACTGAATGAGGTTGTCTATGTTAAAATTATTTGGTTTTTATTGCAGAGAATTTGTGTCTCTTACGATGGAATTCAAGTTGAGATCATGATCAGTCCAAATTATATTTTCGGATTCCATTGCCCAGTCCATTTTCAACTAACATTTCAAAGATATTTCTTTTATTTAACCATTTTGTATTGACTGTAAGATTGTAATACAAACACGGTAAAGCGCCAAAACAGGCTTTATGCATAATTTGCTCACGTTCATTTTCTTTTAATTTTTTTTAATTGAAATATCTGATCATTATATTAACTTAAATAAAACATACATCTAAATCAAAAATATGATGGGAGAAAAAGTCACTCCCCAAAAGTCACTTGGAAGTAGCCTAGAAACATAAACATTATAAAGTCAAATGGGCAGTGCCCAGAAACAAAGAAACAAGGTCGAAGCCCTAAAGCTGAAACAAAGAAAACTAAATGGGCCTAACCTAGAGAAGAGAGTTCATCCTTCCTAATCCATCCCAGCTCATGATCTGGTTTGAGATCTAGAAAAGTCCAACCATCTACATTATCCTCCTTAGCCTTTGTATCTTGTCATGTTGGTGAAATGACTAAAGCTAATCTGGGGAAGCCTTTGGAAGAAAAAGGCCATCTGGAAGCAGCAAGGGAAGTTGACCAACCCAATTGTAGTGAAGTAGCACCTGTTGGCGGAGGCTAGGCTAAAGGAGAACCATGGTGGAAATAGAAGCTTCTCATGGAACTCTAGCCACCGTACAAAGAGCATTTTCCCAATGTTGTATCTGTAACATCACATTATTGCACATGCAAGCTTTAGCAAAAATGGATACATGGGAATCTATTAATGCATGTGAGAAAACTACCACATTTCTGTCTTTCTAAATAGAAAACAAAATTTCTTGTTTGTAAGTGTGCCAAAGTTGCAAATAGGAAAAAGGTAGTCTAGCTAGGGTTATCTCCTAGAAGAACCATATGTCATGAAAACACCTATGGTTTAAAAGGTGAAAAAAATCATGAATTTGAACCCAATAATTATGAGCTCTACGAAAAAACTAAAACAAGTGAATAAAGGACTCAGGGTGGCCATAGAAAGGGCAACGGGGATCTGAGATACCCAAATGATGGAGTAGAGGCCCTAATGGAAAGCCTTGGAAAAGAATACACTAGGAAAAGTGGGCTATTTTGGGTTCTGTAATTGTAGACTAGACTATAATAAAATGCAGCCTCTAGGTGGAATGTGAAGATTAAAAATTCGAATAGTGATTGAGAATGTTGACCATAGGTAAATGATGTGAAAGCCAACAATAACCATATCGAGGTTTGTATCTCTGGAAACCAATCTCTGGATACCAACGCCAATCCTTCCACCAAAGAGTATGACTAGTGATACCAATTTTATGCAACAATTCAACTAGCAAAAGAGAGACAAGCTATTCAAAAGTCTCATGATCCTAATGCGTAAGGCAAAATTGATCATGCATATCCTCTTAACTGCAGAGAGACATAGTAGACCTACAAAAGAGGTCCCTTGGGGTATGAATGCCACACTTGTGAAAGTGCAGAGCATGGATACCTAGAATTCATGCAAGTGGGAGGCCCTACATTTGCATAAGTGGAGACAACCAAAGGTTGTGTTGGTTGAAAGACAACCCATCTCAAAAGCTACCTTCATTCCATCGAAGCCAAGGTTTGGTTATTTTCCATGCATGCCAAATGCTCTTTGCCACAAAGGAGCCCTAGATTTGAACTAGTTCTCTCATAATCAAAATAGTATGGAAGCCAATCTCTTTCCATGTTGGGTGATGTAAAGGAAACCCATAAGAGATACAATGGCGTAGAAGAACCTTCCAGGATTCATTTCTTGATACACAGTGAATAACCCATTTGATACACAATGCTTGGCCTTGATTGTGGTGGAAATAAGGCCAAGACCACCAGATTGCTTGGGCAAGCAACAATATTCCCAAGCCACTTTGTGGAAACCATGTTTCTCTACATCTAAAGCCCACAAAAAATATCACAACAACCTCTCTAGTTTTCCATAAGCTACTTTGGAAGGAAACCAATAAGAAGATTAATAAACATGGGTGGCTGCAAGGAATTTGTAGCAGATTTGAAATTTACCAGCCAAGCAAAGAGCCTTGGTCAACTAGAAAGTCAATCTGGTTTCTATTTTAGAAAGCACAACATTCTAGTTTAGAGGCAGATCCATGGAAGGCAAAGGGATTCCAAAAAATTGGAAGATCTGGCCATAGTGAACACATTTCCAATTGTACTAGAGAATCTGTTGGGGAGTAGCCCAAGGAATGATTGATGGAAACATAGGGTTTTATGCTATTGGATAGAGGAACCAGAAGCCAAATAAAAGGTCTTGAGGCATTGCAAAGCATTGTGAACATTCTCCTCATCCTCAATGAGAGTGAGGAAGGAGTCATTTGCCAAAGCCTTTAGTGGCAAGCACATATACTAAAGGAGCCAAAGGGAAGCATTGATGAATAGACCTATGCAAACCAAAGGTGGTGGACTGACAACCATTAATTATACTACAAGCGTTGGCATCCACAAAAAGTATTTGAATTGAAAGCACAAAATGATGGCCAAAACCAAGGGCTTTTAACATAGCCAAAATAAAAGGCCACTCAATGTGGTCGTAGGCTTTAGCAAAGTCAACTCTTAAGAAAGTGGCATTTTGATTAGATTGACAGACCCATCCCATACCCTCCCAGATAGTAGTGGTATTATTTAATATGAATTTGGATCAGATAAAACTAGGCTACTTAGGATGCACAATCCGAGGAAGGAGATGACAATTTTTAAGAGCAAGGGCCTTGACAATTATTTTGTAGGAAATATTTAGCAAGGTAATTGGACGCTAGTTTCATATATCCTCACTAAGATCACCAGACGTAGGTATTAATTTTATATTTCTTTTATTTATTTATGCATTGTAAGAACCATTTTGAAATGCCTCAAGGTAAACATGGTCAAGGTCTGACCCTACACAATCCCAAAGTGCTTTATAAAATTTGCAGGGGAAGACATCACAACCAAGGGTTTTTTTATCACCCGTTGAAAAAGCGTCATCTTTAAGGTCTTGAATAGACAAAGTCTGATAAAAAAAGGCCCTTTGGGAATGTGATTGACAATTAGGAACTATTGCAAGATAATCAGAGTCAAGAGCTTGTTGATTTCCAATAGTAGGAGCCTGAGTGATGAAAAATTGTTGATGATAAACAAAAGAAAAAAGAATGTTTGGAAGTTTAGTTAGAATTGAATCACCCTCTCTGATCCTTTTTATACTTGGAGAGGAATGCCTAGGGCATAGGTAGGAAAAAAATTCCTTACTATCTTGATCTCCCACTTTTAGCTAGTGCAAACATGCTTTGATTTGAGCACCTCCAATTGCATAGCTGTCAGCAATCTTCTTTTTTTGACAACGAGAAGCAACTTTAAACTGTAATTCAGTGGAGAAGGGATGAGATCCCAAGCTTAGGGTTGCTACACACAAATCCTTGGTGGTTTGATCATAAGACTGGCGGTGAAAATGAGCATTTTATTTCCCATAGAAAAGGAGGAATTCAGTTGTATGATGAATTGTGTCATTTCACCATAAAATCCAACTTGAAAGTTGAGTGGGCTTGGGCTCTAAATTTTATACTCTTTGATTGTGTGCCAGATTAGGTTGATGCTTCAAAAGTGATGTGTTAAAAAATAACTAAAAGTGAGATGAACGTGGCAAGGCAACACACCACTCAATGGAAAACTTAATAGGTAAATGATTTGACAAGGTGACATCAGATAAAGGTAATATTGGAAAAGATTGATCTATCCCAAAAGAAAACAAATATTGGGAAGATATCATAGCACGATCAAGGCATTTAAAGACTCTATCAGAACTAGCCCTTAAATTAATTTAAGTATGCCAAATTACATGTGGGAGGCGATAGTTGGAATTGAGATAAAAAAAGGCCTAATTTATTACACATGTAGAACCAAGCCTCACACTCACTAGTTGTCCAATAGAATGGTGAAATGTCATCCTTATCATAGGCCACCTCAACTATATTAAAATCATCACACATAACCCAAGTAGTTGGGGTCAGTGAATCAACAATCCAACACCAAAGGTACATTCTTTCTATCGTATTATTAGGTGCATAGACATTAATTATACCAAAGGAATGATTGTCTATCTACATGACAATCCAAACCATTCTATGCATGGGGTCCTCTCCATGATTAACAACTGAATTTTTCTAGTGTGTCCACCTCCACCTTCCAAAAGGGTAACCACCCCTCCTCTACCAACATCATAATTGGATGAAAAAATCAAACTATTGGCACAAATAAAATGACATGCAGAAGAAAGAAAAAAACCATCTATCTTAATTTCTTGAAGGTGGAGATCGAACATCAGTTTTTGGAAACCTACATGATCAACATCTCAAATTGAATATTTCCTAGAGAGGTCAGTAAGACCCCTAACATTTCGGGAAATAAAATTCATTGAAAACCATCATTCATGCTATCCTTTTCCCTAAGTGAGGAGAAGCTATTATACAAGAATTTGGAACATGAATGAAAAGAACTATAAAGATCCCCAATTATTTCGTTAAGCTCCTTTGCAAGATCAATTTTAACACAAACCATCTTCTAAGGGAGGGCATGAAAGAAATGCATAGGCTCAACAAAAACCACTTGACCTAAAGTATGGGTGATATTTTGAAAGAAAGGACAACAAGGCAAAGGAAAACTAGGAAACTCAATCCAAATAGGAACTCTAAGCTTCTTGTCATTAGAGACAGTAAAGTTTCAAGACCAAGACTGGAAAACAAGAAGAGAGGAGTGGACAAACCAAGGGCTATTTTTTAGAACACCCTCTACATGAGAGGGGCTCCCAAAATAGAACAGGAAATAAACTTTGGTTAAATTTTGAACGCCATCTAGGCAAACCCCATGTGGAAGCCATGCCTTGGCGACCCAATCTCTCATCACACTTTCAAAAGGAACACAACCAACAAAATACCTAATTAAAGTAATTTTTTCTAGCCACTTGCAAGCTTTATCTAAATTTGACAATGGTAGAACAACATCGAGTGTGACAAAGACCTTACCTCATGAAATACCTTGGGGAAAATCTTCCTTGGTTGTTTTCTAGGAGGAGCCATTATTTCATGAAGCTAGAACTCCAGCACCAACGACAACTATTGGGCCAAAGTTGGTCGCATCCATTGAAAATGGCCAATAAGCTCACACAATAAATATATTATCAAAAAAATAGAAGCTAAGTAGTACAAAAATTGTAAGGAAAACATACCAGATGGACGCCAACATAAACTTGCAAAGCACACTTCCTCACTCTCCACCATATTTTCTTTCTTTGAAAATTGAATGTTCTGAAATTAGTGAACAACATATGATGTAGATTTAGTCCTGAAAGCCTGGAGTACATGGCATGGACAACATATGATGTAGATTCAGTCTTGAAAGTCTAGAGTACATGACACGATCCATGCAAGTGTTATTTTAACAACTTTAGGTATGTTTTAATTAAGAATAATTAAAGTTTTTTAATCAAAAGAAATCATATATTTCAAATACATTTATTTAAAAGATATATTAAGACATTTATATGAAAAAATTTATTAAGAAATGTCAATGCTTATAGTAAATAATAAATTTAATATAAATATTTTAAAGAGATTTTCTTATTTCTCACGTAAATGACTTTTCACATATTATTTGTGTTTACATTATTTACTTTCTTTTCTGAAAGTTATTTTATTGTTTCTTTTATCTTTTGATTCTACTTTTCTAAAATCCTTCATTCACTATTGAACATTAATACTTATTTAAATTATTAAATATTACACACAAGCAAGTAAATTTATAATATTATTTTTTAATTGAATAGTGACCAATTTACTTAAAATTAATTTGTAGGATGAAACAATTTAATGAATATAAACACTCTAAAAATTCAAAGGGGAACTAAAATGAATATCATACAATAAATGTTATCTTTCTATACTTCACATATTTTGCTATATTTATTAATCTATCACAATTAAGTTCTTTAATGATATTTTATCAATACTACTATAATTTGTCTTTTAGTTAGATCATGATAAGTTTGCTAAAGACTAAAATTAATTTGTAAGATTGAAAAAATATAATAAAAAGTAAAAACTTTATTAAATTCAAATGAGAAATTAAAAAAAGTTGTGCACCATAATCATACAAATTATATCTTTCTATATTATATAAATTTGATCATATTTATTAGTTTGTCATGATGAAATAGATAAGTCGAGTGAAGGCTAAAATTAATTTGCAAAGAAAAACGATGATTTTACCAAATTCAAAAGAAAATGGGAAAAAAATAGACGTGCACAACAAAACATAATTTATATCTTTTAATATATTTTTTTTAATCACATTTATCAATCTATTAATTAAAATCTCTACCCATTATTCATGATTCTTATTATAGTTTCATTGACCTTTAATTAGATAATGATAAGTCTACTAAGGACCATCACTAATTTGTGAAGTATAATCAAAAGTAAAGAGTTTTTACCACATATTTCACAATTCTCATTATAGTTTCATTGAAGTTTAGTTTGATAATGGTAAATGTAATAAAGATCGCATTTAATTTTAAAGTAAAATCAAAAGTTATTAACTTTTAAAAAATTCAAAAGAAAACTTTAGGAAAAAAGGATGTTCATAATGAAGACAAATATCATATCATATCTTTCAATATTATCATATCATGATTAGATGTTTTATTGTTATTTCATAAATCTTATCTTAGTTATTTTATATATAGACATATAAGCTAGTAGCAATCGTATGTGCATAGATTAATATGATTATATAACATCTTTTTATTAAAGAGAATTTATATAATATTATATTATTATATTATTATTTTTTAATAATTAATTTACTTTAACCCTAACCATACTTTTACTCTAATTACGTTTAATATTAAATTATATTTTATTATTAGTCAAATATTATTATAATATAAAACTATGTTGAATAAGATTATAATTTGATTATATTATTATGTATTTACAAATTAGATAAAATATATTATTTTTTAGTATGCTAGGGTTACTACTCAGGCTTGTGGTTGCTAATGTGGTTAGGTTTAGGATTTATATCATGGTTAGCATTAGCATTAAGGATATGGTTTATATAATGGTTAGAGTTAGCATTAGGTTTAGGGTTTAGTGTTATCGTTAGGCTTGTGGTCACAATTAGAGTTTAACATTAGGGTGAGAATTATGTACATATGGGTTACATCAAAGTTAGGGTAAGGGTAAGGGTTAGAGTTACGATTAGGGCTAGTATAAGGGCTAGGTTTGGGGTTAGGATTACACTTACGATAAAATAAAATTATGATAGGTAATTAGGAGGTATTTTCCATAGCACATCAAATTGTGATATTGTTGTCATGGGTCAATGAGTTTTAATCAAAATCTACATAGTTGAAACTCAATAGTAATATCACAATTATGATAAGTTTAAGTTGAAGATTAGCATTAGGGTTGGTTTTAGGGTTCGGTTTTACATGATGATTAGGATTATGGTTACAATTAGAGTTGCAGTTGATGCTTATGGTTTAGATTTTGGTTAAGGTTAGGGTTAAGGTTGATTGTTGTGGTCCAAATTTTTGGGTTGGTTAGGGTTGACATCATGGTTATCCTTAGGATTGGGTTCAAGGTTAGGATTATGGTTAAGCTTAGGGTTTGGTTATGGTTAGGATTATCGTTTACTTCATGGTTAGGGTTAGGATTTTAGCTATGGATAGAGTTAGAATAAGGATTATGATAAGGGTTAAGATCATGGTTATGATTAGGATTTGTATCATAGTTAGGGCTAGAGTTCGAGTATACATTGTGGTTAGTGTTGGGTTCAGGTTAGGATTTCGAGTATAATATAATCAAGTATTATATTATTATTACAAATTAGGTTATGGTTAGGGTGAGGGCTAGAATTACAATTACAATTAGTATTAGAATTATGATTAAGGTTAGGGTTAGAATTGTGGTTATAGTTAGGATTAGGGTTAGTGTTTATATTATAGTTTGTTTTTGGTTCATATTAGGGTACATGGCTAGGGCTAAGGTTAGATGGAGAGTTAGGTTAAAATTTACAATTAAAGTTTAAGGTTGAGGGTAGGGTTAGGTTTAGTTTTATGGTTTAGGTTAGGGTTAGGGTTAGAGTTATGGTTATGGTTAGGGTTAGGGTTTAAAGTTATGGTTAGAGTTATGGTCAAATCTCTCTCTCTCTCTCTCTCTCTCTCTCACACACACACACACACACACACACACAACTTCTCTCTATCCCCCTATCCCCTTCTCTCCATCTCCATCTCCCTCCCCCTCCTGCTCCCCTTACGCCCCGCCCCCTCCCCTTATCCCCTTCTCTCCCTTCCCCATCCCCCTCCTCCGCCTATCTCCCCCTCTCTCTCCCCATCCCTCTCTCTATTAAAAACATAACAAAAGCCCCTCTCTCCTCCCATATGCCATTCTCTCTTTCTCTAAAAGTTCATCAAACATTAGTTGTAATATCTATTATGTCTGATATATTATAAATAAATATTATCAAATAATAATTTGATATCTCTATTTTTATTATATTTATTATATTAAATATATTATCATTAATTGGAACCAAAAAAAAGTCTAAACTAAATGCATGAACGAAAGACTTCATCTTAAAAATAAAGGTGAGAGCCCAATCTAAAAAGAAACTAAAACCCTCACCTGCATGATTAGCACACTGAATTGAAAACTCCCCCAAATCGCTTGAACCACAAGTATAACCAAAAAATACATCGGGTTTTTTAAAACTCAAATCCGCAATTCAAAAGCTGGTTTCCTCTTTGTCAACTTTGCTTCCCCTTCCTTCCAAGTTTTATTTGAATTTTAATTCATGATTTCTGGCCATGCACACAATGCCACCTCATGCTGCCGTAAAAAAGCTGAACAATTCCCATGAGATATGCGTTTTAGTTGGGTGCTTAGATGTTCCCATTTTTTTTAACACATGGATAACTTATCTATTTTAGTAGGCTACATGATCTTGTGGAAATTTGATGGTCACTCCTATCGGTCATATGATTTTTTTAATGATGGTTTGATCATTTTAATGTCTTTTATTTTAAGTTTTATGAAAAAAACTGATTGTCAAAAAATTTATTTGTGAATAATTTATATTAAATTCTTTTAAATTAAAAAGATTTTAAATATAAATATCTCAAATTAAATAGACAAGTTTTTAAGTTCATATGCTTTATTTTAAAAAGATTCTAAATTAATATAAATATATAATAAAAAATATAGAAACATTACATATTAATATCATATAGTAATATAGCGAAAATCTCAAATTTACGAAACAAAATTTTAAAATTTATATATTTTATTTTAAAAGATTCTAAATTAATGTGAATATATAATAAATAAAATGTAAATATATTATTAATAATTATTAATAATAGCAAGTTTCTAAATTCATATTTTTTAAAGTTTAGAAATATACTTAACAAATAATATAGATAAATATAGTCTATGAGGGATGGTGGAGCGGAGAGGAGCAAGGAGAGGCGTACAAAGGAGAGATTGGTTCAGGTGGGAAGAGTGATTTCCCTCTCAGGGATTTGGCAGGAGTCGCAACCCACGAAGGCTTGACAATTGGGGGAATATTGGAGACCGAATCAAGAAGGCTTTGAAGGATAATGACAAAATTATGGAGATGTCATTCCGGAAGAGTCTGCAGAAGATGCAGCGATTTGGGAAAAAATGATAGTTTTTGCCAGATTTGTGGGAGGTCATTTGTGGAGGGATGAAATAACACTAATACATTTGGGGTGAAATTGCAATGACAATTTGCGACGGCGGGCAAATGTTATATGTTTTTGGCTTTTTTTTTTCAATTATAACCCGACAACGTCGCAATTGCGACGTTAACGAGATATAAGAAAAAAAAAAAGAAAACGTTGGTCATTTCTATGTTCAATAGCACCAAGAGGGATTTTTGCATCCATTGGATAATTTGTATGTTGGACGAGGAGATCTCTGTGGCCAGGCATCTCTACGGCGAAAGGCATTGTACATTCAGAATCCAAAAGGCTGAGAAAGGTATGATTTTAAACTTCACTTCCTCCTCCTTTTGTGTCGCCCTCTCTTCCCTTTATCATGCACTCAGGTACTTCGGGCGTTGCTTCTGTATTGTACACTAATTCGTATCAGTGCCTCCATTAAATGGAACACTGCCCCTTAAACTCTTGATAGCACCGATAGGTGAAAGCTTTGTTGTATTATTGTCATACATTATTCTTTATATTTCTAGGTCATAAGACCGATCATTAACATTGTGCTTCATGGAGATTCTAAAAATGCCTTGGACTGTGCTTTCAAATGATATAGTCACGAGCCCAGCTAGGGTTTACAAATATCATTTAAAAACCTAAACATTCCTCTGACGATGTCCTTCATTTCAACACAGCACTCAACATAGTGCACAAATCTGAAAATGCCTTGTAGAAGGCTCTCGAGACTGCACTGAGTCTTTTGATAAATCTACATGTTTGTCACTGGGGTGTAACTATTACCATTTTAGTTACGATGACAATTCGATGGGTCTGCATCACTTTGTATGAAGTGTTTAAGCTATAGAAGTACAATAGTTATAGAATGGTTGTTGAGAATTTCTGGATATTCTAAAGTTAACCAACTAGGGCATGTCACGATATCCACTGTATAAAAGTGCACTAAAAAATAGTAGTGTTTAAAAATTATGTTATGATTTTTTAATTAAAAATTCTTTTAACTATCAATACACCAAATCATTTTGTATGATCAGTTAAAGCTGTAGAAGTTCAATAGCTAATAGAACGAGGGTTGAGCATTTTTGGACGTGATATTCTAAAATTACATATTTGGTTTGATAAATATACCTTCTAATTTTTGTTGAACTTTCACACCAAGGAAATAATGCATGGGTCCTATATTTGACATTTCATATTTCTATTTCATTTCTTTCTCCATGAGAGCTTTGTTGTTACCTATATAAATAAGATCATCGACGTAAAGGCAACCAATGAGAATATCATAATCAATACGTTGAACATATGAGGTTGGCTCTTAGTTTCTTCTACTAAATCTCTTCTTCAAGAAATAACTGCTAATCCTTGTATACTAGGCACTAGGAGCCTGCTTCAACCCATAAAGTGTTTTTTCTAAAAACTTGTAAACTAACTGTTCTTTGCCTAGAATTTCATAGCCCATAGGTTGTTGAATGTTCCACATAGACATCCTTATCTGTATAACTATTAAGGAAGATAGATTTTACATTTATCCGAGATACCAGCCACTTGTATTGTGTAGCAATAGCCAATATAATCTTGATTGTATCAAATCCAGAAATTGTAGCAAAAGTTTCTGTAAATTGCTTGAGGTGTTTGTGCAAATCCTTTGGTGACTAGTCTAGCCTTGTGTCATTCTATTGAACCATCAACATGATATTTCACCTTATAAATCCATTTGACATGAATCACTTGTTTATCTTTGGGAAGTTGCAAATAATTTCCATGTTTTATTTTTATTAATGGCATTCATCTCATCATTCATAGCATTAATCCATACTTTGCCTTTGACTACTTTTTCATACATAGAGGGTTCCACTTGAATTGTACTAAACAAAGAAAAATTAACAATTGGTTTTATATTGTAGTCCTATGATAAATGTCAAATAGTCTTTGTGCATTTCTTGAAGAGCTTGGAGTTTATGCTTAATGCGAATTATCATCAGAATTTGTGCTACTAGAAGAACTTGGTGGACTAGAACTTGAGCTCCTATTAGAGCTTGAACTTCCACTTGAGCTTGTGGGGAGGAGGAACACTGCCGTCTTCAATGCCCATGATTATTAGTATATTTTTCTGTACACCATTTTTCCATTGACAGACTCTCCCTTCATCAAAAACATTTTTTGTGCTAGGATTATAGCACCTGTACCCTTTAGTTGCATTGGAATATCCCACAAGGATACAAAGTTGGGATTTTGTATCCAACTTCGTCTGCCTTTGAATTGGAATATGAATAAATGCTAGACAACCAAATACATGAAAATGAGCTACAAAAGTATTATGACTACTTTGAGTTTCCTTTGAGTGATGTTCTTGATTGATTTTGTGGGATCTCAATTGAAAATATATACTATTGTTGCCACAACCCCCTAATAACTATTTGGAAGACATTTTGATTGCAACATACTTCATGTGATTTTCATAATGGTACCGTTCTTTCTTTTTGCATTACCATTTTTTTTGGGAGTATAAGCCACAATAAATTCTCTTTATGACATAGTTGTTGCAAAATAAAAAAACTCTTTGGAAGTAAATTCTCCCCCTCTACCTGTTTGAGTATTTTGAGATAATACCCAATTTTCTTTTCAAGCATAGCTTTATAATTCTTAAAGCATTGAAAAGCCTTAGATATCTGCATAAGAAAATAAACCAACGTGTCGCAAGGAAATCATCAATAAAAGTTAAAAAATAAATATCCTTACCCAATTTCTCCTCTTGCATATCACCACAAATGTCAACACATAAGCACTATTGGAGATATTGCCCCCCATGATTTGTTCACTGAAAAATTATCATGATGGTGCTTGTGCACACCTTGAACAAATTTATTCTTTGGATTGAATTGTAGGAAGTCCTCTAACCATATTCTTCTTGTGAAGCAAACTTAATCCTTGAAATTTAAAATGACCGTATTGTTGGTTCCATAACCACGAATCATATGTTATTACCATGAACGCATGCATCTTAGTGGAAACCAATGGGAGAGGAAATAATATATTCTCTATCATACAAGACTTTGCTACAAGCGATATTTATCTGATTTATTAAATATCTTGCTATGGTTATCTTCAAATACACTTTTGTAATTTTATGCTACTAGCTGCCCAATATTCAAAAAATTATGTTTTAGTTTTGGCACAAGTATCATGAATATAATAATTTCCCCTTGCTTAGTCTTCGCTGCAAGGGTACTTTTACCCATTACATCATTTTCTTTATCATCACTAAATTTAAGTTAGACTTCTTATGAATCATCTAATTTGACAAAGAGGGTATATTTACTTTTCATATGATTTGAATAGCTGCTATTTAGGAACCACACATTCTTTTGGTGTTCTTTTGTCAAAATGCATGCAAAGAATGTAGAGTACTTTGCATCTTTGGAAGACTTTAATTAATTGTCTTTCGACTTATTCAAGTCAATCTTTTTTCCCTTCACGTCCATATTGTTTAGAACACTTGCATTGAATGATTCAGTGATCCACTTCCTATTCCTTGTTCTCTACCATGTCCTCTATTAGCTAAAGTTTCCTTGGAATTTATTTGGGTGAGGAAGAGTCTTTGGAGAGTTTCTTCAATTTTTGTAAGAGATTGGAAAGCTTGCACCAAGCTCTATGTAGAACATTGCATATACTTCTCATGAGATTGTAAAGAACTTATCTATTCTGCCACTTTGAATGTGGTTAGATCATTCGTTTCTTCAATGGCTATCACCACTGAATAAAAGTGAGGAGGATGAGATCAATATGCATCCTCCTCACTTTGCCTTTTTTAAATAGAAATTTCATCCAAAAGAGATAAATCATGGGAGAGTTTCTTCAATTTTTGTAGGAGATTGGAAAGCTTGCACCAAGCTTTCTGTAGAACATAGCATATACTTCTCATGAGATTGTAAAGAACTTATCTATTCTGCCACTTTGAATGTGGTTAGATCATTCCTTTCTTCAATGGCTATCACCACTGAATAAAAGTGAGGAGGAAGAGATCAATATGCATCCTCGTCACTTTGCCTTTTTTAAATAGAAATTTCATCTAAAAGATATAAATCTTCAAATTTCCTTCATGAATTTTGATTGATATTGGAGAGGAATTATTTAAAATAAAATGTAATGATAAGAGACCTTCTTTTATATTTTCACTTTACTTGAGGCCCTCTATTATAATTTTAATCCCATTTCCTTAGTGCAAAATTCCCAAAATCCATTTAAAGAATTTAAATATATGATGGGCATTTTGGGTTTCAACTGGGCTTCATTTTGAAAAAAAGGACATTAGATAGAACAATTACAAGATGATGTTTGCATTGACAGTTAACATAGTCAAATTCAACTGCTAAATTTAGTTCATGAATTCCTATATTGGCTTTACATCATGGGGGCTTATTATTTGGTTTGGTGTTTTTATTTTTCTACAACCCTTACTATATATGTTTTCACAAGGATCTCGAGGAGTTTTGATGTATCCCCACAAAATTATGATAGTGGAATAAACATGTTAATTCAAGAAGAAGAGAGTACTGAATGTTGATATAGACCATGAGAGAAATGCCTTTGAAATCTGATTCTATGATCTCATAAGTGAGTTATAAATAACTTTTAAAGATTAAATTTAAGTGGATGCAAAATGCCTTCCTGAGCATGCCTAAACACCTCAACTAGACTAGCCTACATGGAGTTATTCAAAGAACTACGCAATTTCACCCCAAATTACCAAATTGTCATCGTAATGTCCCCTCTTTGAATAGGATTTAATTATAAAAAATAATAAAGTAAAATACAAAAGGATAAAAATAAGATTAAAATTATAATTTAAAAGAATAAAATTAACTTTAACGAATAGTCAAAAGGCATGAAATGAAAAGTTGTGACTCCCTCAAACATGAGATATAGAAGGGAGAAGAGAAACTCATTTGAAAGGAGGCTGCAGGGAGGAAGAAGAAAGAAGGGAACATGTGAAAATAAGAACTAATGCAAATATCTTTGAAAGTTTAAAATAGAGATCCGTTAAATGCTTAGTTCATCAACCTCAAGGTGCCTATTTCAGATGTTGGGTTTATGTATTACACAATGAAATTAAGTTAGATGCCTTAAGATTGATACCTCTCCATATTTAACAAATATTTTTATTGAAGATAACTGAGCTAGTCTAGTACGGTGGAAGATTCACAAGGTTGGTCTAGTACAGTGGAAGATTCACAAAGTTATTCATTCTATAACTCCTCTTACTCTGTGCCTATTCCATAACCTTTGCCAACATACTCCTTGTCTGTGCCAAAATAGGATCTTTGGAACAGGGTATGGATATACATCAAAGCATAATGAAAGGGGGGTTTTCATGAGATATTATAGTTGGAAATTCTGTTATAGACATATATGCAAAATGTAAAAGCATAGATAAGGCACATAAATTGTTTGAGAGAATGCCTCAGAGAAACATCGTCTCATGGACTGCAACAATTGCAAGATATGCACAAGATGGATTTGTTGAAAAGGTTGTAGAAACTTTCAATCAAATACACTTGGTAGGTGTAAATCCTAATTTTGAAAACTTTGTCAGCATTCTCTCTACTTGTGCTAAAATGGGAGTGATGCAGAGGATAGAATGATGAACCCTTTAAACAACCCAAAATGAGCAAAATCTAGGTCCTGACCCTTCTAGGTCCTGATGGGCAAAATCTACAAATAGTCAACTCTAGGAGGTTTCAAGGCTTCAATAGGTTTGTTTTAGCATATCTAACATGTTCCAAAAATCACCTTCAAGTTTCAACACCTCTGAAGTAAAAAAGCATAGCACACCAAAATGTTGTCAATGACAATTTTCAATTTCTGTAACAGCAGCAAGGTAAATTGGCAGATATCTTTTTTTTTTCTCAAGTGACTCTCTAAAAAAACAACCTTTTCAAATACCCTTTATCCTTATATAAAACATATGTCAAGATTGGATGGGCTTCCTTTGGCAAAAATCAAAGTTTCTTCACAATGACCCTGTCTTTAACAATGGAACAACTAGTGCATTTACAAAGCAACATATAGCAATACTAAATGTATGGACTTCAAAATTTGTATAGGCTCATCAAATGCCTTCAATTAGACAAATAAACAATCAATTTCAGTCTATGTGTTTCCCATCCTCAAAAACCCCAATTCATCCCTTATAAACCCTTGTTCCTAGGGTATCACCAATCTCACATGTGTAACGACTTCTTTGACTAATTCCAAGTGCAAACATCAATGTTTCAACATCATAACCATGAATCAAAACTCAAACACTACCCTCCTTAAGGCAAATCTCTCTCTATAGGACTGTCCCTTCAATCCTTAACCCTTGTTTTCACCTTTTTATTGTTGGTGGCCACCAAATATTCTGGTTAGATATTCATTAAAGAGTTAGAAGCATTTGTACATGTTAGAAGAGTTCCATTCCATGAAGAAATAGTGGACATTTCATGGGATGAGCATGATTTAATGAAAAAAAAACTACAAAATTGCTTGAAAATTGTCTGCTACAGCCAGGCAGTGAATAAAATTGAACAAAAAACTCACCAAATGGATTCAAGACTCGATTATTATCATCAAAACATGTTTGGTAAGATAGCACAATACATTCCCAATCCAAAGATATGCAGAAAAACCAAGAATGCTTCAAATTGCTGTTCAAACCAAGCTTTTTCTATTCACTTTTCTGAGACAGTCCATCTATTATATCTTCTAGTTCGTACAAACACATATTTATAGACCTAGGCATGGTAACTACCCCTCTTAACCATCTCCAACTAGTTTCATTTGCTAATCCTTCTTAAAATTTGAATTATGGAGTTTCCTTCCAAAATGGCTTTATAGCCGTTAACATTCAAATTTCAAATTTTAAACTATTAAACTATGCTCTTAAAGAGTTTATTGAATCTTCTGATTTATGTAATGACATGGTAAGGTTATGATAACCTATAGGACCCTATCCAATGTCTTTTCTACCCTAGGAAACCCTAAGATGCAATTACAACTTTTTTTCAACATAGAAATCCATCAGGACATTATGCAATTTCATGACTTCCAATGCCTCCATGTGCCATGATTGGTTGAAGGATTGTCCAATTGAATCCAAGAGATGCTCCATGACCTCTGTAATTCCTTGGATCTCCAATGTTCCTTTGACAAGCATATGATGCTCCTGCATCAATTTCACCACCTTTAAAGATGTTCTTGTCCCAAGAACCGTGTCTGGCATAAATTGCTTCTTTTCCTCCATATCTCTGCATATGGTGCATAGGAATGAAACCTCCTAAGGTAAAGTGTCTCTTCTACTAATTTCCTACATGAAAAACATTCAAACATTTTTTAGAAATCATAACTCCTGCCCTTGGGGCAGTCACCATTGCTGCCTTGGTCATTTTCTTGATTGTCTGGACAGTCTTTATTTCTGCCTGTTTGGGGCAGTACCCCTGTTGTCCTTCCAACTGCTGCCACACCATCTTTTCATTTTATTTTTCATGTCCTCTGATAGGAAAGTACCAATCCCCCACTAACACTCCTTCACCACCTTTAAATCATGTCCTTATCTCTGTCACAGAATTCAGAATTCTCTGTCCTTTATTCTCCACTACTTGTTGTTCCAACTTTATGCTTTTCCCAGTCTAACCTATATCCAATTCTCTGATTCTTCCTATGAGGAGAGATTCATTTCCCTTGCAAGGCAATGGTATCAACTCAAACCTTTTTCCATTACTCCACACTTGGTAGATGTTAGTGAAGCAATCATGTAACACTTTCCTAGAAACTTGCCAAGATCTTCCTAGGATAACATGTGCACAATTCATTTTTACAACATCACATAGAATCTGATCAGAGTACCCACCTATTGAGAAATTTAACATGGTCTGATAATGCACTATGAAATTTTGATTTTCCTCCACCCATGTAGCATAATAAGGCCTAGGATGGTGTTGAATAGGTAGTTTCAAAGCATTAACAACATCCCATGATATTAGATTGCTGCAAGTACCTGAATCTATGACTAATTTATAAACTTCACCTTGTATTAAACAATTAGTCCTGAAAATACTTACTTGTGGTGTCCATTCCTCACCTCTCCTAAACATCTTTTAATTGCATATAATAACTAATTTATGTCCTTTTTCATGACTATGTTTGACTCATATAATTATGATCTCTCTAGCTTGGCACAATTTATGGATTACCATGCACGCAATAGAAGTCAAGATGACATTATTCGAATCCCTGTGGATGGTTCAGCATTTATGCACAAAGAGGAAAAGTGGAAACACTTCAAAGAATAACCTCGTAATCTCATGCTTTCATTGGCAGCGGATGGTGTCAATCCATTTGGAGAGATGAGATCTGTTTACTCGGTGTGGCCTATTTTTGTGCAAGGTTCTAATAATGAAATCAGTGTGCAAGGTTCTAATAATGATGCATTTGAGCCACAGGTAAATAAGCTAAATGAAATTTATTTCAAATTGAATACTTTACCAATTAGTTTATTTGATGTTAAGTTCCAATATAAAGTGAGTATATCTATTTTAAGCAAGCAATGATAACAATGCATAGGATATTGGAATGTAGCCTGACAATCCTTCTACACAATCTATGCATGATAAGGTTTGCATGATGTGCATCCTAGTGGTGGAGGTATACATTTGCTATTAAATTTTTTATATGTAATTGCAATTGGTGTTTGGATTAACGTAACATTTTGTATAGCAGCTGTAGAGGATCAAGGGGTCGGTGTTCATGAGCATGTTGAGGTTGAGTCCAGACAAAATGATGTGACCAGATCAGGTAAAGAGCGCCACAGTTATGTTCTTTAAAATAATTAAATACTTGTAACAATTATAATAAAATATTTTTAATTTAACTCTTTTATTTGTTATTGCAGAGGACCCCCCTTTGTAGCAGTATAGGAATTTGAGATCATCAAGAAAAAAGAACAAAACAACTAATGAGGGGGGAATTGATGATAACACTGATGCTCCTCTTAGAGCTTACATAGAAAAAAAAATTAAAAAGAAAAAAAAGAAATGATTGTCATCTACATACCTTAATTGATAATGACTGAATTTTATGTCTCAATGAATTTAATTATGTGCTAATGAATGTTCATGAATTATGTGTTAATGCAGAATATTGATGAATGTTGCATGTTAACGAATCTAATGTGTTAATGAATGTTATCATGTGATATTGATTGAATGTTATCACATGATATTGATTGAATGTTACATTTTATTAATGGTTGAAAGAATGAATGAATGTTAGATGTTAACGAGGAATGTAGAGTGATGTTAGGGGGAGGGGGGGTGGGGCCAAATGAGCTTCCACCTTCACATGGTTGGCCCTATTTAGTAGAGAATATTAAACTATTCTCAAAACAAAGTGAAGCTCAATAAGATACTAAATATTTCTCTATTTTGTCAAATTTATACTTTTCGAAGTCTTTTGAAGATTTGTATCTGATAGTACTCTAATACCTTGTGACTACTCTAAGGTTCTTGGTACATCTTCTTGTAGGTAATTCTTCATAGACTCAGAGTAGAGTTTGAGGCAGAGGAACAGAGGGAAAAATCTTTTTCCAGGTAATTCTTCATAGACTCTTCATTATTATTGTATGTAAGGAAACCCAACACATTCATTTCCTTCATCTTTACCACATTTGTACCCTCCATTTGAATGGATTCAGTCCCATATCAGGACGAAATGGTGAAATAACCATCATAATAATAGTAATATAGATCAAGTTTAATTGGTCTTTTCATATGTCTATCTTGTGCATTTAGAGATCATGACACGTCACGAGGCCATATGTCTTTGAGCAATTCAGTCAAACAGTTCACATGTAGTGTATATGGTTCTACATTCCTTTATAGAAATTCTGTCAGAGTTCACGAGCTAAGCCTAGGGTTCCACATTCCACTGCATACAAATCTGCTAGAGCATTTCCAATTTCTAACTATACTTCACTTACAACCTTAAAATAAATATACCCATCGTATTTACAGTCATATTTCAAGATGAGAGCCTCCAATATAACACTCTTTCATTATCCCAAAAAAATTGAAAGATTTGCCATCTTAACAATGAATTAACATAGACAACTAGATTGTAACAAGATTTGCATGGATTTTCTTGCTAGCAATTAGATTGTAATGAGCATTTGCTAGGGTTTCTTTTAAATATTTAGTTGGGTTTTCTACTATTTTTTTTGTCTTCAAATCGTTTTGCTTATTAGTTTTTCCATTATGAACCAAAGTTGGAGAGGATTATTCTCCTCTTTGTGGTTCCATTATAGATTTGTTGGATAGATTAGGTGCATCCTTGGAGGAGAAGAAAGGTGATGTCTCCATAGTGGAAATAAGGAAGAAAAATGACCAAATGATAAAGGGAACACATACATGTGTGCCAACCATGGAGGAATCTCTAATTATCGATCTTGATTTTTTGGAATTTAGGAAAATTGTGTCTTTGCATAGCAAGAGTTTGATTTGTAGATTCCTTGAGGTCTAAGCTCCCCTTGAAGATCTATATTATTGGGTAAGAAAAAATTGGAAAAATAAAGGAGAATAGGAGATTCATAAAGGATAGTTCATTGCAACTTTTTCTAATGAATATAGTTGTGATGGATTTCAAGTGAAGGTCCTTATTTCTTTCAAATGAAGGAATCTTTATGAAGCACTAGCATATTAGTATCTATTCCTCAAAATAAATCCCATCTATGACATTGGCTTGGATACATTTTTGTGCTCTCCCTCCAGAATTTCAGCCCCCTTATGTTTTTGAGATGATTGAAAACTCGTTGAAAGTGTTGATGTCTCTAGACCCTTTCATGGGAAAGATCACCTAGTTTATGCCAAGACCTATGTAGAGATATATCTCATCTCTCCCTTCCCTTAAAGTCTTACTCTTGAGAGTATTCAAACCCTAGACCATGAAAGGCTTTTGGATTCACATGTAGAGGGTTTCATGAATATGGTCATCATAATATAGAATGTTAAACAACTGAGAAGCTTAATCACCTAGTTGTACTAAGAAAATACTTATAAATTAGTCAGTAATCACTAAGAAATATAACCAGTAAGTAAAAATATATAAATAAATGTTTCATGAACTGATATTTTCTCATCTTTATTTTGAAATTGCAAGGGAAAAAAATCAATTAATTGGGTGGTGACATGATTCAGAAAGCTTTATGCAGCTGAAAAGAGCATGATGAATTAGGTGCAAACATGTTTACAAAACATATAATATTATTGTTTATGTCTCAAAATCTCTGAAGGGCGTGATTCCCTAAAGTCAATAAATTATGGCATATCCACCATCTTCAAAATGTGACATGGGATATTTGAAGAAAGTGTATGCACACGTGTCATCTAGTAATTCTACTATTCGATGGTCTGATTCCAACAATCCATGACATCATGTGCACATGAGATTTACAAGTCTTTTATGGCTCCTTCACTACTTGATAGACAGCTGAAAAATCATGATCACCAAGCCCCATGCTTCTGGCCTTCTTGAAAACCTTAAGAATTTTAAAAACCAGACAATTGAGATCAAACCATAGGCTAGAACTCCTTACCCAATATATATATATATATATATATATATATATATATATATATATATATATATATATATATATATATATATATATATATATATATATATATATATATATATATATATATATATATTGTAAAAGTGATTTGAGCCAATTGCTAGCATAGCTTTTAAATTCATTCCGGTAGACAAAGAGAGAAAGATAAACTAAAGATACCTCATTGGCTATAGCAGCTATAGGCATAGATACTCCAACATCATCTCCAAGAGCAAGTGCTAAACGCATATCCTTCTGTTGATGTTTCAATGGAAATGCTGGGGGGAACTTTTGTTGAATCATAGCTGGCCCTTTCAACTTAAACATAGGATTGCTGATTGCACCTAATTCCTATCATAAATCATTGTATTAGCAAAGATGGCACTGGTTTTCTGTCCTAAACCATTTTCCTCTTTGCAATGTCCTTAGCATTGCATGTTATGACCTACCTATTTGTTGTAATAGAACTTAAAAGTATGCTCAAAAGTACCAAAATAAAAGATAGGGTTCCCTGCAAAAGCATGCATAAAGAAGCCTACCAAGACATCTAACAGCGTTTGCTGACTTAATCCGCTCTTATTAGTTAGAACGAGGCCTTCAGAGAATGCATTTTCCATGCTATAATGACAACCGGGGCATGTCAAATATTGAAGAAGTTTGATATAAAATTGTAGGTCATGAAAAATTTAGCATTAAATAATAGTCTTATATGAATAACACGGAGTTTATAAGAATCTGCACATAAAATAAAGCATTTTCTCTTAAAACCTACAGTCTTCCTCAGGCATAAGAGTTGAAATTGTGTACAAAATTCCTCAACCATATTGCCATACAGAAAATAAAAATTGATATCTTTGACCAAGCATGCTCCTTGTATATATGTGAAAATTTTGCTGCTTGATTTGTCATTGATGTGTGATTACCATTGCTAGAAATTTTAAGTAAACATACCAATAATAATTACAATTATCACAAGGAAAATCTTTTGATTTATGATTCTTATATTAATGATAATTTACATTAATTCTTTTGTCTAATGATTGTCAGACCATAAATCTTCTAAATATTGAAATGGAATATCGATTGATTTGATTGTGGCTAAAGGAGTTCACTCTTAAAAATGTGGTTTTTACTATGAACATACACTTCACAGTTATAATTTAGAACACTACATCATTTTGTAAGCTGTGATATGAGTGGATCATGTTTGTCATGATAAATCATGTCAATTTCTATGGACACAAAATGTTTAGACAGTTTCTAAGCACAAAAAGGTTAGACAATAAAATCATATGGTAGTGATACCTCATCATCAAATAGGTTAGAGATAGGTGACAACTAGTCATTCTTGTGGATGGTAAGACTGATGATTTCCTCAAAGATATGTATCAAGTTTCAGCAAATGGTGTTAGCATTGTGATTTGTGTTGTCATTGATGTGAACCTCTGGAGTTGCATTAATGTCAGTTTGGGAAGGATGGAAGGTTGCTAAGACTATATTGAGTCTGTGACATTGATTAAGGAAGAATATTTGAAGAAGTTTCCAAAGTTGTGGCATTGCTTGATGAAGAAGATTTGAATAATGACTAAGGAAGTAACTAAGGCTATGACATCGATTGATGAAGAAGATTTGAATAATGATTGAGGGAGTTTGTAACTTATCTGGAAGACAGAAGTATGATAGACAATAATATGCAAGAAAGAGTATTTGAAGATCTTATTGAAGAATGCTTTGAGGAGATGACTACTTGTGGCTCTGGATATAATGATTGACTACTGTGAATATTGCACTATCATGTGTGTAGATCCCCAATTGATTATTTGACAAAGATTTGATGTGTTGTTTGGATGATCATAATGTTGGCTATCAGGATGGTTTGGACAAGCTTGGAGAATGGCTTGCATTGCTCCATAATGGGTTTTCAGGTTATGCAGTTTGGTGGACTTGGTCAAATGGTTCGTGCAATGTTTCAGTTCAGATATCTTTTGATGGTTTGCTCTGTAGGTGTAGATTTTTTGTCACATGCACTATTCTACTGTCTGTGTTGGCTTTTGGTCAACTCAACTATTTGTGGGGACTTAATTTGAGTAGTTTGGGTCTAGATATAAGTCAAAGGAAATGCTAAGAGACTTGAGATGATCTTGCCATGGTGAGTTGTGCTTCAAATTGTGCTACATGCTTTGGAGAGTGTTTTGGCCCAACTGGTAACTTGCTTTTAATACATTTTCACATGTTACTTTTGGGTCTGACTTTGGAAGGAGTTGTGATGCCCAAATGTTGTTGCAGTTTCAGTGGGTGTACATCGCACTTGCAACAGTTACACATAGAATTACGATGGATTTCATGCTTGTCGTATGATCGCATGCGGCTTCCCAAGTGCATGCAACCATGTGACAAGCTTCTAGCCATCGCAGTTGCTTGGGTGTTCATTGCCATTGCGACGTATACGCATAGAATTATGATGGATTTGCTATATTGGTGACACCCAAATGCCGTTGTAGTTTTAGTGGGTGTACATTGCACTTGCGATGGTTACACATAGAATTACAATGGATTTCATGCTTGTCGCATGATCGCATGCGGTTTCCCAAGCGCATGCGACCATGCGACAAGCCTCTAGCTGTCGCAGTTGCCTAGGTGTAATCGCACTTGCGATGGTTACACATAGAATTATGATAGATTTCATGCTTGTTGCATGATCGCATGTGGCTACCCAAGTGCATGCGACCATGCGACAAGCCTCTAGCCGTCACAATTTTGGTGGGTGTACGTCACACTTGCGACGGTTACACATAGAATTATGATAGATTTCTTGTATTGGCGACACCCCAAATGCCATCGCAATATCGGACAAGCGCATTGTAAGTACTATGGTATTCATCGCCATTGTGACGCTAATATAAGGAATTGCAATGGGGTTGATGTCACAATGAAGGGGCTGCATAGCGACGGATTGAAGTCGTAATTGCGATGGAAAAGGAAAGACGTCATATTTTGTGACTAAAAAATAGTGACGTCTATTACTGTCACAATTGCAACACATGGCTGTCTCAATTGCGACACATAGCCATCACAAATCGATGCCAAATTTATTGGTGTTAGAGACTGGCTATTGGATAATTAGAGTACTGAAATTGTTATTAAGTTTATTCCCAAAGGTTTCTTCATTGTCATCTTTGCAAAAGAAGAGGAACGGGACATGATTCTGAATAAATAGAATTGGTCTAAGGGAGCACTTCATTTGTATCTCCAACCTTGGCAATAGAATTTTGATCCTTCTCCATTAGCAGTATATCAATCCCCTATTTGGATCAAAATGTATAATTTACCGTTAGAGTACTGGGGAGACGCTAGTTTAAAATGCATTGGTATATCATTGGGCACTCTTCTAGAAGTGGATGAATCGATTATGGAGAATGATTCATATCTTTATGCCAGATTGAGGATAGTGGAGGTTCAAACAATTCCTAATTACATCATTTTAAAAAGAGGAAATTTTGCTTGGCGGCAACAAATAGAGGTTGAAACCTCTACCCTGGTTTGCGCACAATGTGGCTTCAAATCTCACTCAACGATGAATTGCAAGGTTTTTGTCCATCCTGCCAAAAAATGGGTTCCAAAAGAAAATACCCAGAAAATGATTATGGCAACCGCTACACCTGATAGTAAGCTTGCTAAGTAGATCCCTTTGGTGTCGTTAGAAGGAGAGTTCTCTACTCCTAAAAATCAAGAAGTTATTTTCTTCGGAGAATTTTCCCAAGTGGGGATAGGCACAATCAGATTCAGATATGGAATATGACAGAGTCTCATTGGAGGACTTTCTATTAGGAGATGCTTTGGACATAGTTGAGCCAAGAGTCACTAGCCAATCTGCCAATGTGCTTCTGGGCAAAGCCAAAGGGGGTAGGGGAAGGCGTTCCAACAGACAATTGTGGGAAGACAAGACTAAGGAGGAAGGGATCATTAGCGTAGTAGACTTCATGAAGAAGGCCAAGGGAGGGGTCTCCCTTGGTAAGCTATGAGGATTGTTACATGGAATGTCAGGGGACTTTCTGCCCCTAGCAAAAAATGCTTAATAAAATGAGCATTTTTCAAAATAGCAGGAGACATTTTTCTTCTTCAAGAGACAAAATTGAATCTTGATAAAGCTCTGAGTTTTCTTTGTTCTTGCAATTATTTTGAAGGTTTTTTTCAACTGGCCAGAGGTTCAACTGGTGGTCTGGGTATTATGTGGAACCCCTGTAAGGTCAAGATGCAAGATCTAGATAGACAAGATAATTGGATTTTTGGTAGAGTCATTAGTTTAGTTGACAGCTTTCAGTTCTATCTTTTCAATATCTATGGCCCGATCAAATTGAAGGCCAAACATCAACTTTGGGTAGATGTGTCGAGTAAAATTAATAGTCTGTTGGATGATATATTGGTGATAGTAGGAGATTTTAATGCTTTACTGGATGTAGATGATAAATTTGGAGGTCTTAGAATGCTGAACCAAGTGATGGAAGACTTTAAGGAGTTTGTCTCCCGTCATCAACTCTTTGATGTGGTTCCTTCGAATGGCAGATTCAATTGGACTAATACGAGATCCAATTTTGCCAGAATTTCAGACAGACTAGATAGATTTTTGGTGTCTCCTTCCTGGCTTCATACGGATACACATTTGGACTCTAGTATTCTTCCCTTTTCATTATCAGATCATTTCTTGGTGCAGTTGTGTTTCAAGATTGATTAAAGAGCTTCAAAGGTAGCTTCAAATTTTAGAACATGTGGTGGAGAGATAAGGATTTTTTGCCAAAATTAGAAGGCTAGTGGAAGGAAAGCAACATATTCAAGGGTACTCTGAGCTTCACGTTCATTAGGAGACTCAAACTGATCAAAGCCAAAATTAAAGAGTGGAATATCAACTCATTCAAAAACATTTTCTGAGAAAAGATGAGGGTTGAATTAGCATTGGAGGATTTGAACTGTATTGTAATTAATGTAGGCATGTCTAATGTAGATTTTGAAAAGGAAAAATCTCTCAAGAATGAATTGGTAGAACTTTTACTTAGGGAAGAAATCTACTGGAAAGATAGATCAATGGAACTTTGGATTCAAGATGGTGACTCGAACACTAAATTTTTTCATGCTTCAGTTAAATCCAGAAGAGTGTATAATAGTATCAATCATATTCATGATGCATAGGGGAGATGTTATGACTCTTCATCGGAGATTGAACAAATAGCGGTTAGTCATTTTCAAGGCCTTCTAGGTACAGATATTGCTCTGGAACTCTATTCTTCATCATTGACTTTAGAAGCATTAGACAGATTCATTTTAGAGGAAGATAATCTCATGCTTATGCAACCATTCTCTTTCCAAGAAATTAGGAAGGCCACTTTTGATAATCCCCCTTTCAAAGCTATGAGCCCCGATGGTTGTCCCTCAGAATTCTTTCAAAAATGCTGGGCATTTATGGGATTGGACATTCTCAATGTGGTGGAATCTTTTAGGAAGAAGGGGTAGTTTGTTAAGGAAATGAACAACATGGTTATTTCCTTAATTCCTAAAAAGCAGGACTGCTCATCTATGGATGATTTTCATCCCATTTCTCTCTGTAATTCCATTTACAAAATTTTATCTAAAGCAATGGTGAATAGACTCAAGCCTATTTTGGACAGGGTAATCTCGATTGAACAACATGGATTTGTGCTAGGCCATGAGATTGTGGACAACATTCTTCTAGCAGGTGAGTTGATTCATAGCCTTCATTCTACAAAATAAAAAGGTATGATTGTCAAACTTGATGTAAGTAAAGCTTATGATAGAGTTAGATGGCCATTTCTTTGGGTGGTTCTTGCTAGACTTGGATTCGATCAGAATTGAATTAAATGCATTTCCTTTTGTGTGTCCTCTATTCACTTCTCTTTATTTGTAAATGGAGTTGTATGCGGTTTCTTTCAAGCTACTAATGGGATAAGACAAGGTGATCCCCTGTCTCCATTCTTATTTGTAATGATGGAAGAAGTTTTGGGTAAATTCATCAAGAAATAATCCTCTCTTGGCAATTGGAAGGGGATCACTATTCATAGTAGATTGGACCCCTTTACACACTCTTAGTTCGTAGATGATGTTATTCTATTTGGGGAGGCCACCATCCAGGAGGCAGAAACCATCAAGGAAGTGCTGGATATATATGAAAGCGAGTCATGTCAAAGTATGAACAAATTCAAATCGAGGGTCTACTTCTTGAACACCTCTTGCAGAAATAGAGCGCTCATATCAAATATTCTAGGATTCGAGAAAGGCTCATTCCCTATCACATATTTAGGGATTCCTCTCTATGCGGGTCATATAGATCAAAGTCTATGGGAGGTGATCATTAATAAATGTAGAAGTAAGGCTACCCTATGGAAAAATAAATGCCTTTCACAAGCAGGGAGAATCCTTATGGTAAAATCTATTTTATCTGCTATTCCAATCTACTATTTATCAGTATACAAGCTGTCGAACAGAGCATTGAATGGCCTGGATAGCATATTCAAGAAATTTCTTTAGGAAGGGTCGAAAGATGAGAAAAAGATTCCTCTCATCAGCTGGGACACAACATGCTTAGCAAAAGAAGACAAGGGTGCTGGTCTGCATCAAATAAGTTTACAGAATAAGGCCTTGGGTGCCAAATTGGCTTGGAAAATCTATAAATTTCTGACAAAGCTGTGGTGTCAGATTATGGTGACTAAATATTTAGACACATGGGAACTAGATAGAATCTTAACAATTGCAAACTCTACCAGCGGTTCTCACTTTTGGCAACATATTTGGGCAAGTAGGAAGCTTATTATAGAGCACATCACTTGGATGATTGGTGATGGGCGCAAAGAAAAATTTTGGAGGGATTCTTGGTGTGGAGAGTCACCAATAGAATCTCTCTTTTTAGATAAAGATTGGGTCCATCATATGGGAGCTATGGTGGGTATGTGGGTTTCGGATTACATGGATAATGAGACCAGTTGTTCATCACAGATAAAATGGAAAATTTTTGATTTAGTCTCATCGGAGAATCATGCTGCTTTAAAGGAGATATTATCAAATATAATAGTTCTTCTTTCCTCGGCAGAAGATTTGATTATTTGGTTCGCCTCTAAGTTAGGAAGTTACAAGGTGAATCTAGGTTTTGAACTATAAAGGAAGAGACAAACAAATTCTCAATGGCCCTCAAAACTCTATTGGGATAAAGGGCCCCTACCCAAGGCAGGAGCCTTTTTTTGGGTAGCCCTTCATGGGAGGATCCTCACAGGTAATAGGTTGAAGATCATTGGCATTGTAAATCCAGACTGGTGTATCCTATGTAAACAATCAGATGAATCGGTTGATCATCTATTACTATGGTGTCCTTTTACTAACATGTGTTGGGAATGGCTTTTTGATAAGTTGAAAATATCATTAGTAAGAAATCATTCATTCTTGGACTTTCTCTCAGCATGGTTGACTGACAGATCTAAATCTAAATGGGGTTTGTTGTGGATTATCTGTCCGTCATTGTTGGTATGGCACATATGGAAAGAGTAGAATAGGCAAATTTTATGTGAAGAATTTAGGGAGGTGCATCAGATTATTTCAATGATAGAAGAAGCCATTAAGGAGGTGATTTCTTCAAGGACGTCAGGCCTTCTATTTAGATTCCAATCAAGATGGGACTCAGACATGGAGAGCAGGTGGAATCTAAAACAGTATGGAGATCCCAAGATTAAAAAGCATAAAGGAATAAGGAGGGACACGATTTGGTAGGCTCCACCATTAGGATGGTACAAATTAAATTTTGATGGCATGAGTAGAGGGAATCCTGGGGAAAGTGGAGCTAGAGAAATCATCAGGGATGAGAAAGTTATAATGTCACAAGGCATAGGAAGATACATGGGGATTGGATCCAATAACGTGGTGGAGATCTCAGCCTTGGAAACAGGGCTTTAGTGATGCAAAAACCAAGCTTTAGCCAAGTTGATTATTGAAGGGGATTCACAAGTCATCCTAAATGGGGTAACCAAAGCTAGCTTTAACAATTGGAAGTTAACCACTTGGCTTCCCAAGATAAAGGAGGCCTTGAACTCATTGGTAGATTTTTGACTACAACATGTTTTTAGGGAAGGTAACAAAGCAGTGGATGTCTTGGATAACATGGGGATCGATTCAAAGTCAGATAGGATGTTCGGCCAGTAGGATTGAATCCCTAGGGAGTTTCAGATTATCATATCAGTAGATCAAGCTACTATTATGAGAGCTGGCATAGGATAGTGCAGGGGTTTTTTGGCAGTGTGGCAGAAGACAGAAGGAGTACAAGAATTTGACAGCAATCTTCTCACCATAGTCCTTCGTATGTCAGTCTAAGATTTCATTGATAATGGAGACCAGTCCTAACATCTCTCAAGCATATTATAAATTGGGATATGAATTTTATTTTAATGCAAGATGGATTTCTTGGGCATCGTCTATAGATATAGTCAGGCTGAGCCGCTGGAGGAGTCGCCAGAGATGCAAATCAACTGCATCTTCACCAAGGTGAATGAGCAAGAACAGGTGATGATGGTGGTTCTGCTGGGTGGAGACTACTAGTCAAGTGGTCATGTGCATGATGGAAAGCTTATATATGACCTATTTCTGCCTATCATTCAAGTGTTGGGGCATGCGGTTCACACTAATGGCATGGTTTATAGAATGCTCAAGGAGGAGATGTATTTTGAAGTCTCCCATGCATTGGATTTGTTAAATGTCAGTGTGTCCATTGGTGGACTGATGAACTATTTCTTCTTAAAAGTCGAGGGTAAGAAGTCTCTGATGAAGAAGGCCTAGGCCTTATTTAAATCATGCGTCGTGAAGGACTATGACATGATGAAATTTGAGGATTTTTGTAGAACCAATGACTCTTTATTTTTGGTGGAACTTGTAGCAAGGCTGATAGCTATCGACAATGGCATAGGGTATTTGTATAACTGATATAGGTTGCATAGCCTACGTGTTTTTCTATTATGTTCTGTAAAAGGAAATATTCCTACACATAGTATGTAATTTCTTTTCTTAAGCAGCATAAAGGGTACTACCCCCTAGGCATAGCTTACTTTAAAAAAAACAAAAAAAAACAAAGACAAATAATATGGATGGATAGATAAAATTTTAACATCCACGAGGCTAAAAATAGCCTATGGGACAGCAAGACAACTTAAGAAGACTTAAGTAACTCCGTGCATTTCTTGTGCAAGTTGATGATGAATCCACCTAGCTGCTCAATGTACTCTTCACTGAATAGGTTATGCCAAGAGCTATCACATATAGTATCCACAAATTTATCTCTACAGGTCCTTGTAGGCCTCACATTCTAAAATAAAGTGTTGTTCAATTTCCACTTTTCCATATTTGCAAAACCTGCAAATTCTCTCTTCCCAAGCCTCCTTTGGCCTCTTCCAACGCACAGTCTCAGAGTGAAGTTGGTGAGAGTTGGTTCTCAGCTAAGCAATAAGAATTTTAGCTCTCCAAGAAATGTTGGCTTCTATGTACGCTTTTTGGAGTTGATCACATGAAGGTTTGAACTCATTTATATAATATATTTTCTTCCTACCGATCTCATTACCCCAATTTCTCTTGTAGAATTTCTCCATAACAAAGACCTTTATTTCTTTGTTGTTTGTGGGGCACATATTGAATTGAATATTCCATTTACTCATCCACTTGATTTTTTGTTGCATCCATGTCCTTTTTCATTTACACAATGTATCATTAAAGACAACTTTAGGCCATCTATCTTCTTCCATTTTTTTGATTCTTTTTAGGTAGCTTATAAGGCGAACCATAGCAAGTGCCTTGATAGGTGCAGCCCCCATTTCACTTAGCATGTTATCATATGGGACGATGCTTTTGATTTTAAATTTTCTTGTGATCAAACGCTTTTGGATTCCCTCAATTTATTTCCATTGTGCTATTGAATTTTTGCTGGCCCATAATTCACACCCATAAAGATCAACCAGCAACACAAGAAGACCAAACAAGGTTTGAATAGTTTTCTAATCCCAAAGCTCCACTTCATGGCACTTGTTCTGAAGAGCATAAAAAGCCTTCCACCCACCTAATGTCCTTTTATTCCTGTAGCCAGACCAACTTAGCTTTTTGTTGAAATCAATGCCAAGGTATTTATACCTTGCAACTTCTTCAAGAACACTTCCACTGAAGTAAAACTCATTTTGATGTTTTTTTTTATCATTAGAGAAAACCATAACCTTAGTCTTGTTGATATTGACCTGCATCCCCACCACTCTGCAAAAGCTCTCAAGAGAAGATAAATGTTCTTGCAAACCACAAGCAGATTTGGCAATCAAAATGAGATTGTCCGCATAGAGGAGCATCTTAATAACAAATTCACCTAGCTGAATACCCTCACCCTTTTGCATTTTTAACCACTCTTCAAGTTTATCAATCTATAAACCGAAATATATAGGTGCCTTTGGAATATATGGAATGCAAAATATTTCTTTTTTCTTATCCATCATATATACATTTTTCAATATTTTAAATTTTTTTATCATGTTTCTTAATTTATAATGCATCATATATTTTTATTAATATTTTACAATTTTTTTCATGTTTCTTAATTTATTAAGAATAAATTCTTTATTAATATTTCACAAAAGTTACTACAAAATCATTGAAGTATATAGCAAAAGGATATTCTCTGCCTATGTAGTCCAGTACAAGTCGATAATAAAATGGAGCCCTCTAAATGATGATGTATTTGAAGAGTAATATCTTTGAATAATAATAATAATAATAATAATAAAAATTGAAAATTTTTGTATTTATTATATTTTCATATGTTATTAATGATAATGGTTTTAAAATCAATAAATTTAAAGAGAATTTAATATTTTATTAAATAACCTTTTCTTAATAGATTGATAAGTTAATGATTTTTTAATTAAGATTTTACTCTAATTTTATATAGTTTAGTTTTTATAATATAATAAAAACCTTTCATATTAAATTATTATGATATATTATATTTCTATTAAAATCTTTTCAAAAGTAAAAAAGTTTTATTATATTATTATATTTATATTAATTTTGTTTAAAACAAGAAAATCTATTAAACATCATCATCATCATCATATTATTATTATTATTATTTTTAATCTATTATTATATGATTATTTTATTATATCAAATATTTCTATATTTAAAAAAGTGTAGATATATTTTTTATTTTTATATATTATTCATTATTCTACTTAAATTTTATTATTATATTAATATATTGTAGCTAATATTAAACCTTATAATATTAAAATATTGTAATTAATATTCAAATATGATTATATAGTTATATTTTTTATTTTAATCAACAATAAAATAAGGCTTTTAACCCTTACAAAACCATAGGTTGAGGGCATAAAAACCAATAGCACACTAACAATAGAAAAATATCAAAAACTACCTAGAAAAGAACTACTAGTAAACAATCATAGACAAAGTGATTAAACAACCTATACATAACCAGCTAATCAACACATTACACATAATAATAATAGTAGTATCCACATAGTTTGGTAACACTAATTAAAAGACCAAATAAAAAAAAGAAAGTTTTGGAGAACCCCATAGGGGCACAAGGTGGTAAGAATCATAACCATCCAAGAATTAAGCATTATGGGGGGATTCGATGTCACAACCTATCTGACTATACCATAAGGAACTTGAATAAATCCTTTTAGTTGCCATCATACTTGTCATCCTTGCAAAGAATCGTTTGTTGCAACAAACACAAGGAAGTAATATAACTATGCATAACCCAAAGATTGAACATGGAGATACTCCCCATCATTGTTTTCCATCTAGGAAATTATATTATTATGTTTTAATATATTTTTGTTATTATATTTAAAAATTTATATTTTTATATTTTCAATGAACTCTTTACAAAATTAAAAAAGTTTTTAGTACCAATTTGTTATTATTGTATTTTTATAAAAAAAATCCATTAAAATGACACCATCATCCTCATTACTATATTATCAATCATCAACATTATTACATTATTGTAACATTGTATTTTTATTTTATATTCATTCTTATCCTTATCCTTAAACAAAAAACTTGATTTTATTTAGGGTTTCAATCCTTAAAATTAATAATATTATGTTTATTTTATTTTGTAAAAAGTGGCCATAGCCACTATAATAACTTTATTATATATATTTTTATTTTTTACACAGATTCAACAAGGATTTGTGCAGGAAAGAACCTGGAAAGAAAATCTCCACATCATCGCCCATAATGAAACAAAGTACAACCAAGTAGACCATATAAAGATATGGCTAAACCTAGAAAACCTAAACAGCTATGCCATGACACATAAGGCCAATTACATTAGAGGACTCATAGATCCCCCACCCATGTCTGAAGAGAAACCATTGGTTATCCAGGATATGAAAATTATCTAAAACCCAATATCCCACAATATGAACCACCAGGAAAGATAGAAGAGAAGGAGGAATTTGAATACACAACTAATCTAACACGAAGGGACTTCAAAAATATTTTATCAATAGAAGGAAGATAGGTCAATACATTTCCTTGAAATCTAGAATAGAAAAACATATATGAACCAGTCAGGGAACCTGCATATACTCCTTGACAGCAAACTGGCAAGATCAATTAGTAATAATATAAAAATCAAATATAACCAGAATTAACTGTAAAAAACATAAGAGATCAGAATAGAAGTGCAAAATCTCCTTTGATTATGCCTTTTAAAATAATAGTTACTAGCAGAAGTCCAAATGTCCAGCCTTTAAAACTTAACTTTAGATAAATCCCTTTCTGCAGTTAGAAGAGCTTTGAACAAATAACCTTCACCCATAGTTCAAGTTCCACAGGAGAATAAAGGAACAACAAGTGACATACCCATAAGGGTGGAATTGATAAATTACTCAGTGTTTATGCGATATGAGCTAAGTTACAAATGAATAGTTTATGAATTCATAAATTGCCTCTACCTATTTTAACTATATACATATTGCCACCTTAATTTTACTGTTAATCGATATATGACATGTTTGGTATGTTGTACCATCAAAATAGATATATGATAAAGCTAGAAAGTTTTCCTTACAATCCGGGATGGTACTTTACCAATCTCGGTACCATGAATTAGCTAAGACATGAATACACACCAGTGAACATCCCAGCACATACACAAAACTATTAATGGCAATAAATTACGCATGCTCAAAACTTATTGAAACACTCAGTTAACCATATAGCATTTGTCATCCCCAATGATTCCCAGTTGAAGATCACCTTATCACACATATGGACATGTGTAGGAGTAAAAACACATGATCAACCAAACACATGTTCCGCTCATAAAAATGAATACCTGGGATAAGAGTGACCCTCAACTGTAATTTCAAAATATACAACATGTCTTAATATCCCCATTATCAAGTATGTAAAAGAAAATACAAGCTTAGAATACATGAACTAATAAATGGTTCATTGTATATAATACACATGAGAGCTAGAGAAAGATATGGCAGCAATGATAAATACTCATGTATACAACTCAAATCTCATCAATAAGGATGACCCAAAATCTCAAAAAAATTGGAGGATGACAAATCACCAAATCACTCCAAATACCAAGAGTATAATCAATTAAACATATAGCAATGAGGCCCCATGTCCACTATGATTCCCAGTTAAGGACCATCTTATCACACGTATCCATCTGTAGAAGTAAAAGAAAGTTTCTCTCCATACAAATGAATACCTGGGATAAGAATGACCCTCAACCATAATCAAAAGTGGAAGACAAAGATTAACCAATCTTTCCAGTATGAGTACATGAATAATTCATAGAGGATGTGCAAACCTACTTGAGTTCCCCCATTAATTTTTAAAATATTATTATATTATTATTTTCTTATATTTTATATATTATATTTAATTTTTTATAGGAAAATAGAAGCTATTGGGGCTCCACCCATTATATTGTTATATCAAAATATTATATTCCAAATTTTGTCCTTTTAGGCTAGAGTTCTACTATCAAGTATAAAACATGACACATTCACCATATAGAACTACTATATGCCCTTTACATTTTTCTACTAGCCTAAGATCCATCACCAAAATGGAGCAACATAATTATTTGGCTACTACTACAAAATGGAGCATTTTGTAAACACATTGCAACTCCCACTCTGTTTTTCAAAATTCAAACTCTATGAAACTCCTTATGGTGTCCAATAGGAATGGGGGCTATGTCTCCCTCTTGAGGAACCTCCCTAATGCTACACAAGAATCTCCCAATGAGGGCCTTATAAAAAAGGTAGACGATCAGTCTGCAGAGTCCATCGAGACCAATCTAGGATGCAATAACAATAATATTGAGGATTTTGGAAATTTGGAACATGTGCATTCAAAGAACGATAGTCATGAACCCAAATGGTGGAAAATGGTACGTGTTTGTGAGAACCAAAAATATCTAGAATAGGATGTATTTCCTAACTGCTCGCAAATACCTTAGTTAGGATTTTTTTTTCCTTCAAACTGACAATAGATATGGTATGGAAATGGGAATCTCTAATATGGAAGTTGAAAGGGAGTGTCATGATTAGCACCATACCTGGTGCTCTCTTCTTGTTCAAATTTATTGTGACAAGTGACCCGATTGTGATCCTTTCAATGTCATGAGGTTATGGGAAGCATTATCTCTCACTCTGCACCTGGAAACTAGGTTTTTTATCCTATAGTTGACTTAAGCAAGACAACACCAATGTGGATGTGCATACTAGGACTGCCACTTGAGTTCTAAGATGATAAAATATTCAAGTGGAGAGAGAGAGAGGTGGGAGAGAGCTGTGTGCTAAAATGTTGACACACTTCTATGAGTAATTAAATCTAAGATTTCTCAAGAATGAGGTCTCAAATGGTGACTCATAGCTCTTTATTCATGGAGTACAAGGGTTTGTAATGGAGGCCCTCAGATTAGACCTAGTTTGTGCCCATTCAAGTACACCATAAAATGAAAGATTCAAAGAAGAAAAACAAGAATGCTAGTCTCGATGATCATCAAGTATGCATGCAAATGAAAATGAAAGCTATTCTATATGATAACAATGCATGAAAGAAAATGAAAGGAAATGCTTATGAAAGATTATTCTATGAAAGGAAATATGAATCTAATCTAATATGCAAGTGCAAGATTAATCTAAATGGATTTCCATGGAGGCATGAGAGAAGAAGACAACAAAAGAGAAGTTGCAATATCCAAGATCAAGTGCCCAAATCCTCCTCCAAAATCACTCTCCAAACCTGCATAACAATAACATAAATCTTGATCTCTAAAACATCCATGCATAAAATGAGAAGGAGAGGGCTCCTTATAAAGGATTTAGAAAATGAAATGGATGGTCAAGATTAAGAGGCAAAAAGAAATGAGCAATGGTGGAGATTAAATCTTGGTTGATCCATGTGCTCAAGATTCTCAAGAGGCAAAATCAATGGACATGGTTAAGAGGCAAAAAGATGTGTGGAAGATATTAAAAGGAAAAAGGAGATTCCACTCACCTTGGAAAGTGTGCATTCAATGTTTAGACAAAAATTCTTTTTCTTTTTTATTTTATTTTATTATTTATTTATTATTTTTAGCAAAGTGGTCTCCATTATTTAATTAAAAGAGATTTGTTCTTTTAATTAAATGTGGCTTAGGCTAAAGTGATTTTATTATTTAATTAAAATGGAGCATGTTCTCTTAATTAAATAAAAATTAGGATAAAATGATCAAACCTTAGGAAATATTAAAATAATTGAATTAATTACGATTTGATCAAGAAAATTGATTTGAATTGAAAATATTGCAAAGCATTGATTGAGAAAATTGATAAATTAATGAATGGGGGCCCAAAGTCTAGGTGACCATTTTAGGGTGCATACAATAGCATGTGTGTGTGTGAGAGAGAGAGAGGGGGTGAAAGATGGTAAGAAGGGAAAATATAGAGGATAGGAAGGTGTAGAGAGAGAGAGAGTATGGGGGAGGGAGAGAGAGAGAGCATGCTCTCTCTTTCTCTCTCTCTCTCTAACTATTTCTCATCACTATTTATTTATCTATGACTTAAATAGTGCGCATGCCCTATAGGGCGAGTGCACTATTGAAATCTATGACTTTCATAGGGTGCACACCCTATGGAAGTCATAGATTTTAGTAGTGCGCTCGTCCTATAGGGTGTGCGCCCTATAGGGCACACTCACTTTGTAAGGCATTGGAATTTACCAATCCTAAGGCTTGGATTTTCCTTGGAGATCCAACCCAAAGGCTTGGATGATTCAAATAGGCCTGAGACATGTTTTCCAGCAGACATACAAAAAAATGACATCTTTTTTTGTGTGCTCCTCGTCAAGTTTACTTGTGGCTCAAGAACGTAAAAATCAAACGACGTGATATTGTAGATCTCTCTGTTAGCTATCTAACCATACAATTTATTTTGAATTCTTATTATGTTAAGTTTTTCAACTCTAATTTCTTTTGTGTCTATGTCCATTTTTTGTAAAAAACCAACATGTAGTATTTTGGGCATAGATTTTGGCTCGTTCATCAAATTTCGCCACAAGTTACATTTTTAGAAACTAGGCTCCATTCTACCCACTTTAAAAAAAAGAAAATTTGATTTTTGATTAGTTTTAAATGATTTCTAGGGGGATTACTCGTAAATTTCATGTTTTCAGGATGTGTGCACTTCATAAATTCATCAAAAATTATACATTCATCAAAAAATTTCCAAAAAATTATGGGATAAACTACATGGTGTTAGCTAACTTCTCACCAGAGTGATTAAAAAATTTCAAAAAAAAAGTTAACATTTTAGGGGGAGCACACCAAACACTATGTTATGTTTTTTCACAAAAAATAGGACCACTTTTTGTGGTCCCCCTTTTTGAGAGCCTTAATCTACACCATTTTCAAAATAAGTTAGTATTTTAGGAACTAGATTCAGAGTATTACAACTCTTGTTTTTGTCGCATCTTAAAATTTTGAGTCTAACTATCTTCAATTTCTTGTTGAAGTTCAGAGTTTGCTGATTTTAGGAAAAAAGTGGCATCTTATACCCCCTTTTTGGTCCCCCATCTTTGTGCACTTACCCAATACTGTGTATCTCGGTCATCACTAACATTTTTATTCTCGACAATTATCTGTCATTTAGAAATTATTGATATTCGTTCAACACAAGATTTTCTCAGCATCTCCTAGCACTCGATCAACACTAACATCACTCGGCTTAAACTAGATTTCTTCACTTTTTCTTGGTTAATCCTATGTTTCTAGTCTTTCTTCTTCACTTGGTGTTAAAGATAAACAACACATTATCTTGTCAATATGCCAACTAATCAAGTACCCATTGAAGTATCACATAACTCAACCTTTCCTTAGGTTCTCTTGTTATCTCCTCATCCTCTTCATCAATCAAAAGATATGGTACTCTCCTAGATAGAAAATGTCTTACCAGTTAAGGTTTGACATCAATGCCAATATAACAATTGTAGTTTCCAACATATTGTGCATTAGCACTCCTTCATCCATTTTGGGTTGTGTTAATCAGATTTGGTTTAAGTATGGGGTTTGGTATTCCAATGTATATAGAAAGTGGGGGTCTACCATTGATCACCAATTTCTATATCACATTTTAGTGAGCTTGATGCTTGCATTCTTTCTTATTTGTTAGTTATATCTTCTTTGTGTGATCTCCTTTACATTTTTACATTTGTATATTTGCTTTGCATTTCATTTTCATATCTAGATATAATTTATATGCATTGTGTTACTCACTATTTACATTACATCTCTTCTACATTGTATGCATTTAGTTTTCATATTTCATAATTACATGCTTAAATTTGATAGTTAATTTTTGTTGAATTGCATATTTATTTCAAATTCAATTGTATCTCTCTTTCCTTTCATTTCCTTTTGTATGATATTTATCACTTTGAGTCCCACCTATAGAATTTTGGTTAGAATAATCTATAGACTCATGGGTTCCTTTGATCCTGAATGGGTTCCTTTGATTTGAAACCCTCCTTCTTTCCTAGGAATCTTGATGAGACCAACATGTCTTCTAATGATATCAATCCTATCATGGAGACCAAATCTTCTTATTCTTCTCATGATCAAGATGAAGCATTAATATTTCCTCCTTCTCAAGTCCAAAAACTTTCCCATGACTTTGAAAAGTTTGAACAATGATTATCTCAAGAGAATCATAATCCTAAAGTCCTTTCCATTGTGCAAGAAAAAATAAAGCTTATTCATCATGATGAACATGGTCTTGACCTCTTGCGTACTATTTCTCATCTTTTTCATACCAATGTCAGGCCTCTAAAGGATTTTTCTCAAGATTTAGGTATCATTCCATGTACTAAAAGTGTTGAAACCTATTTTCCTATTTCTACTTCCATTCCTAGTGTTTCCACTTTTACTCCACTTATCATCACAAATTCAATTCAAACTTTCAATCCTACACATGTGAGTCTTATGAATCCTATTTTTCCTTCTATTCCTTTAAGTGTTCCATGTGTTTCATTTCCTTCATCTGTTCCTTTATCATATTTTTCCATTTTCATATTTAAACATTCCTTCCATTTCCCACAATGCCCTTAACATGTCTCATGTTTCTCCTCCCATTTCTTCTACAAATTCCACTATCAATAGCTTGGCTCAAATTATGTCTTCTTTACAGTAACAAATTTACTTTATGACTCAATCAAAGTTCAATATTACTACTTGTGACATTTCTAGTCCTTTGTCTACGGATATTATCTAAGCTTTTATCCCACAAAGAATTGAGATTCCTCATCTTGAAACTTATAATGGTAAGGGTGATCTTGTGTCTCATATCAAAACTTTCCAAATATTGTGTAGTGATTTCTCTCATGATCATAGGTTCATGAATTTTTTTTTACTATAACCTTTAAATAAAAATCCTTGCAATGGTATTGTTCCTTATCTCCTTATTCCGTTGACTCCTTCCACAAGGTTTCTAATGCTTTCATTCAATAATTTCAAAACAACATTGGTCCTAAACTTTCTTTGACATATTTAATGCATTGTAAACAAGGTGTTAAAGAAAAAATTAGTGATTTCATTGCTATATTTAAGCATTTTCATGCTCATATTTCTTATCATGTTCCTGATGTTGATATACAACAAATTTTTATTTCTAATTTACAAAAAGACATTAGAGATAAGATTCTTCTTTCTGAGTTTTCTTCCTTTTCACAATTGTGTCCAGTGCTTCATCATTATCAACTTCAAGTGATTTAATTTGAGAGAAACACTCCAATGGATTCTATTCCTATTGATAAGAGTGATGATGCATCCAATTTCAATAAATTTTAGAAATCCAATAGCTACATCAAAACCAATAATTCATCCAACATTATTGATGAACAAGTTGCAGTATTATCCAAAGGGGTGGCCCATTTGTCCTCTATTTTTAGACTTTATGATACTAATACTCATCTTTCTAAATCTTTGCATAATGTAATGATGAATTTAATGAATGCTAATATGTTAACACTTCCTCCTATAAAACCAATTGACCCATCCAAACCTAAGTCCAAATAGTTTGATCACAGAGCTTTCTATCAATATCATTGTCAACCTGGTCATAATACTAAAAAGTGTTTACAATTGAAAAGTGTTGTTAAAGACCTTATTGATTCCAAGGATATATTTTTTAATAATTCTAATGATCAAGGAAACAAATTAGTGGCACCTCCTAATCAAAATTTATAAATTCACACAAATCCTTTTACATCTCATTTGACCAATACTATTGATCAACCTTCTTCTTCTTAGTGCATTGACTACGATGATAAATTTATTGAAACCAACCATGTTGTTAGCCAATTTGAGCAGGTTAAAACTAAAGCTTAACCTCCCCCTCAGTCTTGCATTACCTTTGATCCTACTAATACAATTAAAGCATCTGATTCTCCTCTCTACATTATCTCTAGGGTTATTGTCATTCCTTCCCATGGCACCCTTGTTGATCCTACTTGCATGGTGAATGTGATAACTAAAGAGCATCTTTTTAGTAAATAATTTCAATAATATTTTTATGATAAATATGATGTCTTGATTCAAACTTGTAATAGTTTCCCTCATCCTTCCCATGGTTCCATTTCAATTCTTGTGGAAGTTGGTGGTGAAACCTTAGACACTACTTTCATTGTTATTCCCAATTCTGATCAATTTCAAGTCAAACTTGGTCTTCCTTGGCTTATTTCCATGAAATTTGTGGCTTCTTCCATTAATAAATATGTTAAATTTCCTCATAATAGAGAGATAATGACTGTAAATCATAGTATTTATTAGCCTTCCGTGCCTAGAGACTTAGTTGAACTTGATTTATTTTGGCCTTCCATGCCTCAACCAACTCAAACCCATCTTGACTATCTCTTTCAATCATACCAAGCCTACAAGATTAAAAAGATTTGTGAGCTTAGAAAATATAAGGATGAGCTTGGACATGGAATTATTCCTACACCATCTATACATCCTCTTCCTATTTCTTATCCACATACTTCGCAGCCTATCTCTCAACCTTGTGTGTTCCTTTATTTCTTCCTTCTAAAGAAGAAAAGGACCTGATGTTGATTGATCCTATCCCAAACCAAGTTTATAGAAAGAGAAAACATAACCATCATGCTTTTGATCATTTTTGCAAGCATCATGCTAGATCATGTCAATGTGCTTCTCAAAACATTTCTTCACCTCATACACCTCCTCATACTTCTCTTCTCTTTGACCAACCTATGCTTGAACCTATGGATGAAGTGAATTTAAATCAAACAAAAATGAATAAACATGACAATTCTATTCATATCTTAGATTCTATTACAATAAATCATGATGATTAAGATACTCTTGATGATGATTTTCATGATTCTAACAATGATATTCATGGTAGTGGTTTTGATGATTATGATACTATTTATATTGATCATCATTTACCAATTATGCTTTAGACCTAGTAATGAACATAGTGACCTATCTTTATAGCATGGTCCTTGTTTGGAAATGGTTATTGTTCCATCTATTATGCTTGATATTTCTCCTTTGGTGAGTTTCCCACCTTCCTTAAACAATATTGAATGCAATAATGGGGAGGCAATGTTCTTGATTATCTCCTCTTATTCGATGGACCTCTATGTATTTCTTTGTTGTAATGTGCTTCCCTCATGATGTGTTTCTTGTTACATGTTTTGTTTAGATTTCTTTAAATGATCCTTGTTTATCTATTGGTGCAACATGATAAAGGAATAACAATGTCATAAACATTCTTCTATTTGTATCTTTCTTCTTCTATATGTTGTTACATGTTATGTTGTACCTATGTCATTGTTCGTAAATGTGCCTTTGTGTTGTTGTAATAATTTGCCTAAGGAAAAGAATGAAAATTCCAAGATCTAGAAGCCCAATTGATAGCACAAGAGAGATAGGAAAAATGTTATGATCCAATGATTGATTCGATAATGATCAATATAATAGATACAAAAATGATAAATACAAAGTATATGTGCCTAAATATATAGGCAATGCATGATAACTAGGAGATATGCAAATGATAACCTATTAGTCACACTAGGTGTAATCACATGTCCACCAAAGGTGGATCATCCTCTCTTGTGCAACTAAATATGTGCAACATGTGCAACAATGAGAGGATGATGATGTGATAAAAGTACTAAAAGTGGATCTCACACATAAAGTGTAAATTCTCCTACACCATGTGCTAAAATAAAATGAAAAATCTTAGGTGTCTACATGACAACTAATATGCAAATGCATTATCCTATGTAAGCTTAAGTAAAGTATAATTAGGAATATTTAATTACACCAACACCCCCCCTTAAGTACAACTGAGGGTAAAGAACTTAAGCTTATAAATCTAGATGAAAATACATGATGGGTCTTGGCTACTAGGACATGTTAGGTACCAATGTACAATATGCAAGTGAAAAATATATTCAATGCAATCTCTCATAAAGAAAAAAAGAGGGAAAAAAATCACCCAAAAAGAGAGATGAAAAAACAAGAAAAATGCATGGATGGATGGAGTAATTAAGATCCCTCCATTATGAAATATATCATGTATATAAAATCAATAAGCCCCATGTAAGAGAGAAGAAGTGGAAGAGAGAAAAAGTATCCCCCCCATCAATGTAGAATGTAAACATGTGGTAGATCTTCTAGGCTCAATGTATAAACTACTCCATGAGTGTATAAAAATGTTCCTCCCCTTAGGAAGAAACACAACCAAGGTGCATCAAGGAAGAATCCCCAATCTATAGGAAGCAACCTAAAAATATATGGAATCTCTAAAACCATGTGTACTAGGCCACTCTTCTTGAAAAGATAAGTTAGGATCAACTAAGGATGAATATAGAACATGTGTCAAAGACTCAAGTGTCTCCTCTGAAGATAAAGTGACCTCCTCCAAGTGTTATATCAAAGAATCCACAATCATGTCAACCTCAAAAGAATTATCAAGTGGAGAATGAAGATGATGGTCAACATGTTCCCTTGTAGCAACTGAAGAAGGATCATATTCACAAAAGAGAAGATGAATGTCATCAATAGTTTCTCCCAAATATGTAATATAGGACTCCAAAAAAAAACCTGCAATGTCTTTCAAGTAGTCATCCCATGGAACTAAGTTTGGAAGACAAGGAGTATCCTACTACACCGAATCACTTAAACCCATGGTTGTATAAATGCAATCATCACCAGGAACAATAGTACATGCAATATCAATAGGAGGAGAAATAATGGATGGCTCAAGAACTTGATCACATGTGAGAATACCCAAGTTAAAGTAGCAAAAATTCTCCTCTTAGTCTGAATCAACACTGGAAGTGTGCTCAAAATCTTCTCAAGATCATTATAATCATCATGAGTAAAGTTTGAAAAGTAGTATATCTAAGATGCATGGTCAACCACCCCTATAGAAATGATATCTCTACTCTCCAAGTCTCTAATAATAACTAAATCAAGAGTGAATTCCATAGTCCTTGTTGCCCCATTATTGAGTTGATAGATGGATAGGAGATTATGAGTTAGGTAAGATAGACACAACACATCTTTGAAGGTTCTCTCCCCCTTATAAATAGTTCTTTTCCCAATCTCATTCATGTAAGAATGATTTCCCATCAAAATTGGTGGCATATGACAAGTCTCAAATGAAGAAAACATAGACTGTGAAGATGCCATATAATGAGAAGCCCCTGAATCTAGAAGTCATCTCCCTGAATCATGACTTGAAGTAGAAATTAAAGCTTGACCTTTTGCCTTATCCTTTTTATGATCCTTTTCTTTATTAAAATATGAATGTGAAGAAGAGACTGAAGTAGTCATTCTTGAAGGAAGACTTATTTGATTCTTCCTAAGAATATTCTTGATTTCATCAATATCCTTTTTGTAGAAATGATGTTCTTCATATCCATTCTTCTTTCAATATGCACAAGTGAGCTAGAAAATACTTCTTGTATGATTTCCCCTTGTTGTTTCCTTGGGGTGAGGAGGTGGATTGTTCTTTCTCTTGTTGTGTCTTTTGTGTTAGATAACTAAGAGGGGGGGTGAATCAGTTAGTTCTAGTTATCCTATAGTCCCAAACTCCCATATGTATATGATAAAAAAATTTCAAACAAATACTCAACTCAGTAAGATAGAAATAACAACTTTTTGTTCATTTATCAAATACCAGTAAATTCAATAGCGTGTTTACCGATTAATCCAAATATGAAATGTGTAAATTAAATAAACAATCCAATCACATCAAGTACACATAACACATATATTTTAACATGGAAACCCTGCTAAGGGAAAAATCACCTAAGAATGGTAACCTAAAATATTTCACTCTTCTGAAGTGAGCTCGGTTAGGAGCCAACCCTATTAAAGGTTACAATGCAGACTGTGAGGTGTGACCTGGTTAAAGGATTTATCACTAACAATTAACTCTTGACCAACATTCACTATAGGGTCAATAAGAAAACCAACAACATTCATTTAATGTCATATTGAAATACAAATAAGACTATTAAGTGCACTTGGTTAAGAGATTTAGCTGTAACAATGGTTAAACTGATACAATAGTGATCTGATTCAAATACAACTAAGATTGTAGATTTTTAGATCTATGCTAAGCTCAAAATACCTCTTGTGATCAATAATCACTTCAATCCTTCATATCCTTCAACATATTCAGCTCAGTGAATAATACCATGTCACTTGGTAATGCCTGCAATTCTGCTCGGTTCTGTCTGTAACTAGTTTGATCAGTAGTGCATGAAAATAGTCCTTTCACATGATTTCTCCTACAGTCTTCAATAAGCTCCAGACTTAATAATGAATCTCATGTCTCTTTAAATAGACGTCATAAAACATTTTCTTTCCATCCATTAGATTTGGCCTCTTAATCTCTGTCGTCCATTTTTCCACTTCAAGCTTCCTTAGAAGATGTGTCTATAACATGTTTCATCCTTCTCCATTTGATCAATCTTGAATTTTGTCATCTATTAGATTCTCATAACAAACTTTATCTTTTACCTCGGAATCATAAGCAACTTTCTAGCTCATCAATTTAGTTGGCTGATATAAACTTTTATTGTTTCACTCACTTGTTTAATACAAAAATGTGTCAATGAATACTAACTTGGTTATTACTATTACTTGGTATACACTGCACTAGCTCAGTGTATACATAAATCTTCAATTACCAACCACATTAACTTATTCAATTTTGATCTTCAATAGATAACAAATTCATGTAATACAATCAAGTCAACAAAATGATGCCATAGACTCATCAATAAGTTACCCAATGCATACCTTATCCATATCTCCATATCCATCTCATTTTCATGTAGATATCTCTTTCCTTTACCATTTTTCTTCTTCTGATGTTTGTAACCATCATGATAAGTATAGTCAAAACTAGTTGACATCAATGACAATACATATTAACTGATTTAATTTCCTTACATATCACTTTAGTATCTTGGTGATCTCTAATCACTGTCTTTCACTTTTCCATTTAGTTCATCAAGTTATTCAATTAGTTGTAGATTATCATTTTGTTGCCACTTTTTCTACTAATTCTATGAACGTTTTCCTTGATTCCCTTGATTAGCCACCAATGCCTTAGACTTTGAAGACTTGAGAATCTCCATACTCATTAGGTTTCATTGTTCTACCATCAAAATATATGTGAAGTCATAAAATGAAGAACTCAAAATCAACTTATGTGTAATGAAGCTAGAAACAAATGTTACATATTCTAGTGGAAGTCTTCTCATCAAATTGTGGATCAATTCTTCATCCTCTATGTTAATTCCGCAATCCTTAACCATTTTCCTTAGCTCATGTGCCTTGATGATATATTCTTGGATTGTTTCAAAATCATTAGGATCCAATTTTATGAGATCTTCATAAATTTCAAAACTCCTAGCTTTGTCAATTTTAGCATACAAGCTAGCAAACTTATCCCAAGCTTCCTTGATTATTTTATAATTTTTAATATGAAAGACAAGATCATGATGTACATACTTCCTCAAAGTACCAAGAGATTTTATTGTTATGAATCCATTCTTTTATATCATTAGGATCAAATGGTGCAACTATGGTTCCATCAATATAGCCAATTAAACCTTTTTCCATCGTTTTACTCCTTGCTCTAATTTTCCATGTAACATAATTATGTGGAGTTAAAATTGGAAATCTAGGAGAACCCATGATGAAAAATGAAAAAAAAAAAAGAGAAAAAGAATCAAAATCACTCAAGAAACCCCCCCAAAATAGATGGTTTTGGCACTTTATATACAGTGCGTGTAAAATTGCCACTTGCCAAAATGGACCAAAGTGGACTTATTATTTTGATGATTACAACCGAAAATATGAAGCTATAGAAGACTCAAAAATAAAAAACAAAATCAGTCAAGGATCTAATTAATTACAAGTGCCAAAATAGGCCAAAATAGACCATATACTGTAAGTGATATTGTCACCAAAATAATCCTACAATCTGATAGAAAATCTGGAAATTTCTCAAAAACTCATGCACTTTCAAAATAAATCACACCTAAAAATTATTGGAAAGTTCATTGTAGGGTATTGGGAGGGGAGGGGGGTGAATTAGTACCATAGATATTTCAAAATTATTCAATAATTTGAACATAAAATGATAGCTGATAAATTACTTATACTGATAACTTTTTAGTATTTTATTGATAGCTATTGTAATGGTTGACCGATAATTGATTACATGTAAATCAAACATACAACACATAAGCATTCAAATACTTAACACAATCTTTTGGTATCACAAAAAACCCTTGGTTACAAGGAAAAAAAGTGGTGGGAATGATACCCACAACTCATCATTGTAGTAATAAGGTGCCCGGTTAGGAGATTACATAAATATCATCTTTTGAATGACTTCACCCTATTATGAGTGTCTAATACCCTGTTAGGAGTATTGAAAACCCTGTTAAAGACTACTTTGTTAAGAGGTTTTATCCCACTTATATAGTGTTCACCTTGTTAAAGGATTTACAATAAGTTCCTAAATAGAACTTCTAAGTCCCGTTAGTGACTACCCGGTTAAGGGATTTCACAATTTTGTTGCTAAACTATTAGGAATAAATCAATAATAAATTTGACCTATAGATGCTTTCTCCAAAAGCTTGTAAGATCTAGTTTCTCTCTTCTTCTTCTCTGATCTCTAATCCTTTGACCTTTTTCGATAACACAACCCTTCACTTCTATCTGCATCCTTTGATATGTATCTCTGTATATTTGTCCACTTTTGTATCTGCATTTCTTTCCTTTACCTTAGATCTCCTCTTATATTTTCTTACCCTAATTAGGGTTTCTCGATCTTCCATAAATTTTTTTTATAATTTTATGTTTTCCTTGTTTGTAACCTTGTATTTATTTCACCACTAATGCTTTCCAATAACCTTTTCTGATAAACCTTCACTTATGCTGATAATGCTTCCTATTGTTGGTAACACTTCTAATAGTGTCTTATGTCGATATGTCTTTCCTTTCTTCATCTCTATTCCTAATGTTATTTTCCAACAATGAAAATCTAATCAAATTATCATTGGTTGCTTGTTAATTACTTGTAGAGGATTTTTTCAAGTAACAATCTCACCCTTTTTCATTGATGGAAAAACCTTTCTTATTTATGGAAAAACCTTTCAAAACCTTTCTTCAACTAAACTTATCACCCCCTTAGATATTTATCCCTTTTAACTGTACTTGTCTCTTACATTACTTCTCCTCTACAATAATTCAATACTTCTACTCCTTTTCTTTACTTCTCCGCCTTTGAGAACAATGCCAAAGGTGAAAACAATACTATGTCCTTTCGGTGTCAAATGGTTTCTACCACTGCTTGAATATTTCTTTGCTTGTTCTGAATATTTGTCAACATTCTGCTCCATTTGTTCTTTAGATTATTTATAGCACTAATATGTCCCTTGACTCCTATTATTTGGTCAATAAAGTTTTCATCATCATTCTTTTTTGATGTACCTAGCAAATCAATTGCTTCTTATATAAGTTTTTGCATTAAGTCCATGTTTATAGATATTATGCATGATTCCTCAATTTCTTTATTTCCTTTCTCAAATAGTTTCTTTGAAATTTTTGTTACTTCAGTCAATGAATCCCTTAGATTTTCAATTTTTTTTTTATAGTATCCCTATTATTTCTACTAGCTTATCTTCCCTTCCGTCAATCTGTGAATTATGTTGTATCTTTTCTTTTAGTTCTTCTTTCACTTTGTGATCAGCTTCTATTATATCCACATATTCTTTCAACTATTTCATACTTGATTATTCATCATCCACTATAATCTCTGATATTAAGCTTGAAAATGTTTGAAATGTCTTCTTCATAATCTTTTTGCTTTGGTTTTCCTTTAATTGTCTTTTAACTATTGTTCTTTCTTTGACTTTTTCTGTGTATAATTTTTGTTCCTCATAATGCATCTTTGTAGGATCTCTCTTAAAAAATTTAAATTTAGGTCTTTCATCAAGGTCTTCTTCTTCATCAAATTTTGAATCTCTTTTCCTCTTCTCTTGTGCTATTTTTATTATTGTCATATTTTGTAGCGTTCTTGCAAATTGTTCTTTCTCAGATTATACTATTTGTTCCTTATTCTTTGCCAAATTTATTAGTTGTTTCTCAATTATTTCTTCTTCTGGTATTTTAATGACATTGGGTGTCATATCGATAGCTTGTGTTACCTATTCTATTTCAGTGTTTGTAACTACAATTTTTGGTGTGGTTCATTCCTCAAACTGTTCATATTCCTTATTACTCATGTTGTCATCAGATTCATCTTGTATTTGTATAGGCTAGCTCTCTTTTCCTCCATCAAACCTTATTGGGTTGTCTTCACTTGTCAAATCTATATCCTCTTCTTGTTCATACACTTGACCTATTTCTGATTCTTTCTCTTCTAACATTTCTCCATTAAATATTACTATCCACATTTTCAATCCTTCTTCTTTGACTTCTTCATGTAATACTACCAGTATTCTTGTTGTTCTAATCCCTTTAGAAAATCTATTCTCATTTTTCTTTTTCAATTGATCAATTTCTTCAACATTGTTTTTTGGCTTCGTAAGTATTAGGGTTCTTTCTCTTCTTTGTCTCTCTTGTTTGGCAGCTTTATCCCATCTTATGTTGATTTTTTCAAGTAGTTCTTTAGGAATAATCCATCTTAAGTCACTTGAAAATATTATGTACTTATGAAACTGAAACGTACTATAACATCTATAATTTTCTTATCTTCTTTCGACCATTTCCTGTATTTGATTTCATGTATTTTTCTGAGAGTTCCATAATTTCTTATTTCATTTTCTATATATATAGTTGTTCTTGGAATTTTTAATCTTGATGATTATGTCTCAAGTTTTGGTTGATTTTATTTCTTCTTGTTCTTGTTCTTTCCTTTACTATTGATTGAATTCTTGTATTTTTTCTTGGTGTAGCTTGTATTGTTCTAGATCTTGTTCTCTTTTCTGGTGGTCGATCTTCTTCATCTACTTTGTTAGTAGCTTGTCTCCATTTGGCTAACTTGTTCTTGATTTTGGCATATGTCTCTTGTACTATGTTTGGTTTTTTTATTCTCATTGTATTGTTTCTTTCTTCCTTTGATTTCTTCTCATCTAATGTTATCCTTTTGTATACTTCTTCATAGGTTCCAAGCCAATTAGCTTCTGTATCCTTTGGTTGGATCAACAGTTTCTCAATACTTGTTATAATTTCATTCTCTTTTTCTTCATATCCAAATGGTTGTAACCAAGATATTTGTGGCTCCACTTCTTTGTTTATACACAAATGTGTACTTACTAGAAAACATATATCTTTCTTATATTTTTCAACAATATGAAGTGGTATTCAATATTTGTCATACATTCTTCCTTGAAATTATTTGAAATAAATCCACAATATTGTGTTGTAATTACTTCTCAATTGTTCAATGTACTTAATAATATGATGTATAACTAGCTCATCTAATGTCTAATTTATTCTACCGATGCCTAGAAAATAGTTTTGTATAGAGAAAAGTATACATATCAGTAGTGCTCCAAACTTTAATCCTTATTTCTCGATCTTTCTTAAATTCACCATTAGTTGATTCCACATCATTTCTACTAAATCATATATGTTACCTTTAGTAAAAATCTCATATGAAGCTTGTAGTTCTACTCCTGATATGTTGTCTAACTAATTTGCTTGATAGATCTTGTAGCCAATAATCATTGATGCAAATATCATTTCCTTATCCAAAAGGTTTCTAATAGAAAAAAATTTCTAGTCTTGCTTGTACCTCACTAAACCTTCAATTTCTATTTTAGGATCTAACTCCTTTACACATTTTCTCCCATTAACCGATAATATTATGATTGTACTGATAATTTCCTTTGTGATTTTTATTTCTTTATCTCCTTCCAACCATATGTAGTCTCCATGTATTCGAATCAATACACACTTGATCCACTCAGCTTCAAAATTCTTTGGCATCTACACGATGTGTGTTAGTCCTTTTTTTTCCAGATGCTCATACTCTTCATTCAACATTCCTTCCTTTCTATATAATTCCCAGTAGGTTGTCCTTATATCTTCATCACCAATTTTAGTCTGATTATATTAAATAAATGATCTTACATCTATCAATATGAATCTACATGGTATTCAGGATAATGATCCAGCTCCGCTCGCATCTGTGATTTTCAAAGTATTCAACTTATATTCTAGTTCATCCTCTTCTGATCTGTCAAATAGTATCATTCTCTCTATCATTGTGATGTTCCTTCGCTTATCCAATAGTTTGAGTGTCTAGGGTTTTCAATTCAATCAATCCATCTGAATTTTTTTTTGTAGAATAAATTAGCACAATACATAACAATATTTCCTTAGACTTTGATCTTTGCAGTTACTTTTCAAAATGTGATTATTTCATGATAAGTGTCATTATGTATAATGATGAGTTGTCAAATGGCTATTGTACTTAAATATTTTTTGTAGTCTAAAAATATCTTTTATACTGATAGTGAGACTAGTTCACCGATAGTAATCTCATACTTAATAATTTTCATCAACTTTTCTACTCTTCTAATTATCATTGCATCTATTTAATGATCATGAATATTTCAGTTCAGAATTTAATTTAAGGGACTTCTCAAATATTTTAATAAGATCCTATGTCCCTAATTATTTACTTACTTGCGTAGTTGGTTGATGAATTCCCTACGTCATACGACACAATGTCTTTCATTGATGTTGCACCATCTTCCTTCTTTCTCCATATATTTTTAATTTCCTCTCTGACTTGTTCTTTATTTATAACCCTTTCTCCTTTGGTGTCAATAGTGGTAGTGTATCGATATCTACAGTAGTAGGCAGCATGACCAAAATTTGAGAAAATGTAACATGGTAGTGCAAATGTTCTCCATGGTTCAGTTCTTTCTTAGTTTCTTTCTTTTCTAGATTTTGATGCTAGGTGTCTAAATTTTCCACAATTAAAACATGTAACTGAATTGTTTGTTTCTCTTCTCCGATAATAAAATAATTTCCTTGTTTTCAGTACCTTGGTTTTACATTCTTTGGCTTTGTGTCCATAATGATTCCATTTGTAGAAATATCCATGGAAGTTTTTCTCAGATGCTCTATAAATATTTTCAGATCTGCACTCAACATCTTTATGACCAAACTTATTGCAATTATAGAAATAGCCATTAAAAAATGCTCTTTTAGGAATGTTCACTTGTTTTCTTCTACATATATTAGTAGTATGACCATATTTTCCACATTTGTAGCAGGTAGGCTTGTAGGATTTCTTACCTTGTGTATCATTGGATCCTTTAGAGGTCCACTGTCCAAATTTTGATGATTCTTTGATCTTCATTGTGTTGTTACCGATATACCCCAGTCTAGTAGTGTCACCTAGTTTTCTTTGATTTTTCAGTTGTTCATCATTTTTCAACATGTTTTGTTCGATCATTGTGAATCTAGCATTATATTCTTTTTCAACTTTCAGGCTATTTTTAGTTCTTCATCTTCTTCCTTCTGCTTCTAACTTTCTTCTTGTAGTTGTTGAATCTTATCACTGATATCTCTTATCATGTCATTTCTTTCTTAGACTTCTTCTATTTGTACTTCCAAGAGTAAATCTTTATTTCTGATTGTTTCTTCAGCATTTCTCTTTTGGTTTCCAGAATTTATTTGGCACTCTTGGAAGTCCTCATTCTTTCCATTACTTATGTCATTCTCAAGGCTTCACTTTCATGTTCCTTTTTCATTTGACTGATTTTTTCAAGTAATTCATTGTTATTTTTTTATAGGTCTTTTATAGCTGCATCAACTTCCTCAAAATTGATATTGTCTTTTGATAATCTATTGAGGTCATCTAGGCTCATTTTTAGTCTTTCTGTCAGTTCCTTCCTTTTTGAAAATGATGTTCATATCTTATTTTTTAGATCATGGATCTGTTCATTAGCATCCTCTAGGGATTCTTCCAACTCTCTCTGATACCTATAACTTCTGATCATTCCAAATCTACTCTTAAAGTATTAAACTTTCCTCTAGAAAACCAATTCTCTAATACCAATTGTTGGAAAGTTCTAGGTAGGGTACTGAGAGGGGGGGTGAATTAGTACCATAGAGATTTTAAACTTATTTAACAATTTGAACATAAACTGATAGCCAGTAAATTACTTATACCGATAACTATTTAGTTACCGATAGTTGTTTTAATGCTTAACCGATAACCGATTACATGTAAATCAAACATACAACACATAAGCATTCAAACACTTAACAAAATATTTTGGTATCATAGAAAATCCTTGGTAAGAGGGAAAAATTGTGGTGGGGATGATACCCACAACTCATCACTATAGTAATAAGGTGCCTAGTTAGGAGCTTACATAAATATCATCTTTTGAATAACTTCACCCTATTAGGAGTGTTGTAATCACCTAAAAATGGACAAAGACAATTTAATGATAATTCAAAGAAAACCAAGTGAAATCAAAGCAAATCAAGGACAAAATTGAATCAATTGAATCACAATGCACAATTAACCAATCAAAATGAAAATCAAGTCTTAATTGAATATCAATCAAAATTGAGAGCATTTTAATCAAGTGCAATCAAATCAAAATACAATTAATTCAATTAATTGTATAGTCTTGGATTAAATTAAATTCAACCCATTCAAGGGGTACATGGCTAAAATAAATCAATTAAATCAATTAATAAAAATCAATTACTCTCAACAAACCAAAAGGAGAGGAAAATCAATCAACCAATGAAATTTGAGGAAAGACATTCACATGGATCAAGCCAAATTGAATCTCATTCACTCAAAGTGAAAAGGAATCTCAACCATCCATCTTGTCTACTTGTCCCAAGTTTTGAGGACACAAACTTTGCTTTGTCTTCAAAGGGTGGAACCAAAGACTTAACCCCAACTCAATCATGATTAAACACAACTACACCCCCTACCATTGGAAAATCTATAAAAGGAAGGCTAAAATCCTTCATAATTCATCAACTACCTATCTGAGAATTGCATCAAACCTCTTGCAATTTGAATTTAGAAAAGCATTTGAGAGCAATTTTAGCATTTATCTTGATAATTGTTAGCTTTAGCATTGTTTTATCTTCATCCTTCTCATTCTAGGACTGTCATTAGTGAGAGCTTGCTGAGAGCTCACTCATTAACATCTTAGTTAGAGAGCCATAGGATGCTCAATTAATCATTGATTTTGTTAAATAGTTGCTCAATTGTGGTTGTATTTTGTTATTATTTTACTTATTGTTGATGATTATGTTAGAAAGTAAAGATCCCCAAGATAACTGAGAGGGGGGGGGGGGGGGGTGAATCAGTTATTAGATAATTTAACCATTCAACTAATTTAAAAAATATAATCAATGTATTGATCAACCATAGAAAGATAACCATACACAATTGCACAATAACACAAGATATGTTGACTAGGGAACCTCTTGAAAAGAGTAAACCCCGGTGGGAATGATGCCCACAAAATGATGCACTAATATGAAAGTTCCTTGTTAGAGGATGGACTCTGTTAGGAGTCTTATGAAATACATTCAGTACATATAAATCTCTATTAGGAGATTCTGAATCCCTGTTAAAAGATTCTAACCCGGTTAAGAGTTTATGGAAGACAGAAGGACCCACTGCCCAAATAGCTTCAAGGAAAGATCTCTGAACCCACTGTCCAAAAGATCTTAGAATTATTCAACAGAATAATATGAAATATATTACCTCCTTCACACTGTTCCAAAACCGCACTCTCTACTACACAAGATCACAATTCCAGATCTCTGTACTCACAAGTCTTCCTTTATCACTAAATTAGCTCTTTTCTTCACTTCATGCATATATTTGCATCTCAATCTTCATAGTACATATTAAAACAAGGAAAACATTCCTTCTTATATACCAAACTCAAATAATTACAAATGAGTCAGTCCACAATTACAAAATAATAAATTCTACACGCTACACATAGAATTCACATAAAACTGTCAGCTTCCAGATACTGTAACTTTCTCCAAACATATCTTCAAAGTTTTCACTATGAACCATGTCATCATTAATGAGTCTCCAACATCCCTTTAACTGCACAAAATCAGATTCCATCCCAGCTAAGAGATATCCTCCGATTTCTGAAAATCACTTCACAGAAACACTGTCTAAACACTGCTTTCACCAAAATGCTCATAACTCTCACAAATGAATGAATTTATTTTTGTGCTATTAACCATAGGTTAATAACACACCAAAGAAAATACCATCAACTATGCAAAATCCAATCTACAATACAACATGTGCACAAAATAAAACTGTACCTACTTTCCTGCTAATATCCAGAATATCACTGTGTTGACATTAATGACAATCCAAGTCATGAATACAACAACAACTAGTATAGAATGACTGCCAAAATACTTTGCATTCATTCCTAACAATCTCCCCCATTAGCATTGATGGTAACATAGATGAAAACATCCAATGTTCCAAAAATCCAATACTGCAACATCACTGCAAAATATCAAATTAAATCTTGCTTCGTTTTCATATTCAACTCTCTCATACAATCCACAATGTTTTTCATGTATATCTCTCCCCCATTGACATCAATGATAGAAATTCCATCACTAAGTCAACAAAAACTTAATGTCAAAAGACACTCTTTAGAAAAATACAATAACAAGAGTCCTCATGACTCAGCTCATAAACTCCCCCATATAGGAAGTTCCAACATCCAATCCAGAAGAAAGATAGGGCTCATATACCACTGGACGGATGCAATCATCTGCATCAATTCTCAAAAATAGGTTGGGGCATAACCCCAAGCATACCTCTCAGATACACAAATGTATCCTTAGGTAAAGGCTTTGTAAATATATCTGCTATTTGCTCCTTTGGACTTATGTACTCCAATCTTACTTCTTTTTCTGCAACTTTTTCTCTTACAACATGATACTTGATCTCAATATGTTTAGTCTTAGAATGTAAAATAGGATTTTTTGACATACTCACTGTACTGGTGTTATCACAATGTATAACAACAGGCTCATCAAACTTTATTCCAATATCCTTCAAAATCTGCTTCATCCAAATAATCTGATTATAATTATTTGCTGCTGCAACATATTCTGCTTCTGTTGTACTTTGTGAAGTACAATTTTGCTTCTTACTTAGCCAAGAGACCAATTTTCCTCCAAGAAAAAAGCTCCACCACTGGTGCTTTTCTTGTCATCAATGTTGCCTCCCCAATCTGCATTAGTATAGGCACATAAAGTAAAATCATCAGAATTCTCATACCATAATCCATAATCCATTGTTCCTTTCAGATATCTCAGTATCCTCTTTACTACTGCATAATGTGATTCTCTAAGTTCTACTTGAAATCTTGCTACAATCCCAACTAAATGTGCTATATCAGGTCTTGTAGGTGTCAAGTACTATAATCCTCCAATCATAGATCTGTACTTTTCCTACTCAACTACTGGTGTCTCATCTTTGCTAGATAACTTATGTTTGGTTACCATAGGTGTTCCAACAGGTTTAGAATCTTCCATTCCAAATCTTTTCAATAAGTCATTCAAATACTTAGTCTGACTTACAAATATACTTTCCTTGCTTTGTGTTATCTGTAATCCCAAAAAATATTTAATTTCTCCAATCATGCTCATCTCAAATTTAGTCTTCATTTCATCTACAAATTTGTCACTACCTTCATCTTCTCCTCCAAAGATAATATCATCAAAAAATATAACTATAACCAACAAACCATTCTCAATTTCTTTTGTGTATAAGTTACTATCTGCTGTTCCTTTTATAAATCCCAATTTCAATAAATACTTATCCAATCTTGCATACCAGGTTCTAGGTGCTTGTTTTAATCCATATAAAGCTTTCTTTAACTTACATACCATATCTCCTTTTTGTGTCAAAGGAAAACCTTTAGGCTGCTCAATGTAGACTTCTTCTTCCAATTCACCATTCAAAAATGCTGACTTCACATCCATCTGATACACTCTATATTTCTTGTAAGTTGCATATGCTAAAAACATTCTCACTGCTTCAATTCTGGCCACATGTGCAAAAGTTTCTTCATAGTCAATTCCTTCTTGTTGTGAATATCCTTTACATACCAATCTTGCTTTTTTTCTTATCACTTCTCCTTGTTCATTCATCTTGTTTCTGAATACCCACTTTGTTCCAATCACATTCTCATCTTTAGGTCTAGGGACCAATTCCCATGTCTTTTTTTTTTCAATCTGCTCTAGTTCTTCTTTCATAGCAATAATCCAATGTTCATCTTCACAAGCTTCATTAGTAGTCTTAGGTTCAATTTGAGAAATCAAACATAAATGTACCTTATTTTAAGTCAAAACTCCTCTATCTAAACTTCCAATAACTTGCTCAATAGGGTGATGTCTTGAAGTATACTTGTTACGTGTCATAGTTACTGATCTTGTTCCAACTGTAGATTCTTCTCTGCTTTCTTCTCTGTTTTCTTCTCTATTTTCTTCAGTATGACTTTCATTCAGCAAATCACTGTTAGTTTCAAAAATTAATTCTGCATTTTCAATGTTAGGCTGAGGTTGTGCTTCTCCATCAGATTCATAATCAAGCATTCTTTCCTAAATTTTAAACTTCTCATCAACTATTACATTTGCACTTTCAACAATAGTCTTATTTCTTTTGTTATAACATCTACATGCTTTTCTTTTTAAAGAATATCCAAGAAATATTCATTCATCACTTCTAGGATCAAACTTTCCTATATCATCATCTCTCTTTATATAACATTTACTTCCAAAATTTTTAAAATACTTAACTGAGGGTGTATGTCCAAACCATAATTCATAAGGTGTCTTGTTTGTATCTGCTCTAATTTGTACTCTGTTCATAGTGTATACTGTTGTATTCACTGCTTCTCTCCAAAAAGTCTTAGCCAAATCATTTTCAAACAACATAGCTCTTGTTGCCTCAGTTATTGACCTGTTCCTTCTTTCTACAATACCATTTTGTTCTGGTGTTCTAGGGGTTGAAAGTTGTCTCTTAATACCATTCATTTCACAAAAGGTGTTAAACTCTCTAGATGTAAATTCACCACCTCTATCAAATCTTAGACACTTAATCTTCATTCCAGATTCATTCTCAATTTTTCTTTTCATGATCTTAAATTTATCAAATGCTTCAGATTTTTCTTTCAAAAATGCAATCCACATCATTCTTGTAAAATCATCAACAAGAATCATACAATACCTTTCTCCATAGAATCCTCTAGTCCTAGTAGGACCACTCAAGTCTGTATGAACAATCTCCAACTTCTCTGTCGATGTGAACTTCTTGTTGGGAAATGAACTCCTTTTCTACTTTTCCATCATACATTCTTTGCAAATCATGTTAGTAGGTTTCATAATTCTAGGTAAATCTCTTACCGCAAGTGTAGTGCTCACCTTGACAATATTATCAAAGTTTATATGACAAAACCTTTTATGCCATAACCAACTGTCATCAATCCTAGTTATCAAACATGTCATCTCAGTAGGATTCAACTGAAATACATTACCTCTGGTTCTGGATCCTTTTCCAATCAGATTTCCATCTTTATCTTTTATCACACAAGTTTTCTCAGAAAACCAAACTTGATAACCCTTATCAGCCAATTGTCCAACGCTTAGTAGATTATGTCTCAGCCCATCAAAAAAGTAAACATCATCAATGTTAGTCTTTCAATCAAGAGTAATAGATCCTATACCCTTAATCAAACAAGGTGCATTGTTACCAACCCTAACAATTCCTTCGTCATAATTATCTAACTTAACAAACTTTCTTTTATCTCCAGTCATATGATGTGAACAACCACTGTCTATAATCCAATCAGATTTCTTTTCAACTTGTGAAACTAATGTTTTTTCTTCCCTTTTATCAGATTCAAAACTTTCTTCTTTAATTGCTACAAATCCTATTTCCTCAAAGTTATCATTATCACTGTCACTTAAATGTTTTTCAATTCCTGCTTCAAGATCTTCATCATTTGCATAATAACATTCTTTAGATCTCCTAGGTTTAAAGTTGCTTCTATACTTCTTAACTCTTTTAGGACATTTAGATGCAAAATGACCATATTCTTGACAAGTCCAACATTTAAAGATTTTCTTACCATCTGGTTCTCTTTTTACAAGTAATGCAATACCTTCTTCAATCTTCTTATCTTCCTCAGATCTGCTACTGCTAGCATAATCTCCATTCACACTAGTACTTCTTGTAGGTCTAATGTTAAGAGCATTGAATGTTGTTTCCATTCTAGGTAGCTCTCCTGATAATCTCAAGTTCATCTCTGCTATTTCTAATCTTCCAAGAAGAGTCTCTCTTGAAAAGTTCAATGTACAAGGTATCACTTGTTCAATCATCTGTGTTGTCTGCTTGAATACTAGTGTCAAAGTTCTCAGAATTTTCCATATCACTTCATTCTCTATCTTATCACCTCCACAAGACTTTATTCCTATTAAAATCTCAAACATCCTACCAATATAGCTTCTAATAGATTCATCTTCCATTATTCTGATATCTTCAATTGTACAAATCCAATTATGTAATCTAGCCTTCTTTGCATGTTCATCACCTTCAAAAGTAGAATGTAAAGCTTTCCAAATTGCATGAGATGTTTTCAAACATCTTACCTGACTATATTCATTCTCCGGTAGTGCTGACAAAAGTGCTTCTCTGGCAAGTATGTTACACATGAATAGATCTAGTTCATCTTTAGTTCTTGCCTCTAGATTGTCTTCCTCAATGATAGTCTTCTCATTCTTTGTAATCAACCAATAACTTGGTCCTAAACACAATAGATGTGTCTTCATCTTTTCTTTCCAGTTGTCAAAATTTACTCTGTCAAACTTAGGGCTTTCTTTTCTAAAATTCACCATGGATCTCCTTAAGTTGTTAAACTTTTCTTTCAAGGACCTGTTGCTCTAATACCAATTGTTAGAAAGTAAAGATCCCCAAGATAACTAAGAGGGAGGGGGGGTGAATCAATTATTAGATAATTTAACCATTCAATTGCTTTAAACAATATAATCAATGTATTGATCAACCATAGAAAGATAACCATACACAATTGCACAATAACACAAGATATGTTGACTAGGGAACCTCTTGAAAAGAGTAAACCCCGGTGGGAATGATGCCCACAAAATGATGAACTAATATGAAAGTTCCTTGTTAGAGGATGGACCCTGTTAGGAGTCTTATGAAATACATTCAGTACATATAAATCTCTATTAGGAGATTCTGAATCCCTGTTAAAAGATTCTAACCCGGTTAAGAGTTTATGGAAGACAGAAGGACCCACTACCCAAACAGCTTCAAGGCAAGATCTCTGAACTCACTATCCAAAAGATCTTAGAATTATTCAATAGAATAATATGAAATATATTACCTCCTTCACACTGTGCCAAAACCGCACTCTCTGCTACACAAGATCACAATTCCAGATCTCTATACTCACAAATCTTCCTTCATCACTGAATTAGCTCTTTTCTTCACTTCATGCATATATTCACATCTAAATCTTCATAGTACATATTAAAACAAGGAAAACATTCCTTCTTATATACCAAACTCAAATAATTACAAATGAGTCGGTCCACAATTACAAAATAATAAATTCTACATGCTACACATAGAATTCACATATAAATGTCGGCTTCCAGATACTGTAAATTTCTCCAAACATATCTTCAAAGTTTTCACTATGAACCACATCATCATTAATGAGTCTCCAACATCCCTTTAACTGCACAAAATCAGATTCCACCCTAGCTAAGAGATATCCTCCGATTTCTGAAAATCGCTTCATAGAAACACTGTCTAAACACTGCTTTCACCAAAATGCTCATAACTCTCACAAATGAATGAATTTCTTTTTGCACTGTTAACCATAGGTTAATAACACACCAAAGAACATACCATCAACTATGCAAAATCCAATCTACAATACAACATGTGCGCAAAACAAAACTATACCTGCTTTCCTGCTAATATCCAAAATATCACTGTGTTGACATCAATGACAATCCAAGTCATGAATGCAACAACAATTGCTACAGAATGACTGCCAAAATACTTTGCATTCATTCCTAATAGATTAACCCTAATTCTATGAAGGTACATTTATTTGTATACAAAATGGCACCCACCGTGGGGCAGTAAGCCTCATGTTAGCATTGTTATCATTTAGATCATCTTTTGTATGCTTGTATCTGCTATTTTCCATCGAATTTTTTAGGAAATAGGTTAAATCACACCTATGGCCAATTCAATCATGCCTGTAATCATTTGGATGATGCCTATCATATTTGTATCACCGCTTATTCGCTAAACGTTTACACCTGGTTAACACTTTCTATTTTGTCTCACATTCTTTGTTGTCACCTGTGATTGAAGAAATCATGCCTACGCAATAAAGTTGTATTACCTTTGCATAAAGAAGTCACGCCTGTGAGTGTAGAAGTGTCACCTATGGATAATTAATTATTTCTTGTCATTAAGCTTTACGAAGCATTTTGGATGATGAGTCACGCCTAGTATCATTCTCTTACGCTTGTTATTTTTAAATTGTCGCTTTGACTTCATTAGTTCATGCATCTTTAAATAGTGTTTGCACTTATCAATAAAATTTTTATGCCTATTAAATTTTATATGTCACCTATTGCACTTTTCAGTGTCGCTTGCTAATAGTTAACTTATGCTTGTAAACAGGTTAATATCACCTATTTGATAGACAATGTCGCTTTCAGTTTTTTATCAGAATTTGTTTGTAGATTGATTAATTTTGTCATCTAATTCTCTGTTTATATGTTTTGACAGTAAATGAATAGACATCAAAAGGTGTAGAAGCCAGAAACCAGGTTTAACAAAGAAGGGAAGGCACTAGCTAAGAAAATAAAAAAGGAAAACAAAGCACACATCAAAGCTATTCTTGAGTTAACACAAGATGAAGACAATCAGGTATATTAGAAATTCCTTGTTGTAATTGAAGCTTATAAACAAAATTTGTCTCTTTAAATTGGATCTTTAGCCCTTAGTTCAAATTTTTGTTTGAGAATTTGCAATTAGAGTGCTCAAAATTCATTTCATAAATCTTTGTGTTGTCAATTTCAATTTTGGTTTCCCCTCACTTTGATTATTAGTGTTGACTAACTTGTTGGAGTATAAGCACATTGGAAGGAGCTATTGCCAAGGTGAGTGAAAAATGACAAAATTCCCTCAAAAATGCCCCTAGCTTTATGCTAGCTACAAGAAAAAGGTATTCTCTTAATCAAGCTTGCATTTGATTAAATTGTGGCATTTCATTTGGATATAAGCTTGAGATAAAATAGGAAATGAATTTCACACTTCAATTCTAAGAATCTCCTTGTCAAGAGATTGGGAAAGAATAAACGTGTTTTTAAGTGTGTGGAACAAAGAAAGACAATAGGGATATGCTCTTCACTCTTTGAGTGAACCAAACTCCCAAATTTGTCAGCCTAAGTTCATTTCTTATTTTTCATATATATGCTAGAGCAATAGTGGGCTTGCCTCCCAAGTTTTCCTTAATGAGGCCAGTGAGAGGGACAACCCAAAGTGGGATACACTCACTTTTTCTGTGGGAATCCAACCCAATCTAAAATGAAACGCATGTATCCTTAATGGGGTCATGACAAATGGATTTTAATTTTTCAACCTTCCTCTAGTAGTCCTCACGGATTGTGCAAAATCGTACTTCGGTGCGTGTGGGAAGCCTCCTTGGAGGATGAGAGATTGAAGTCTCTTTGAACGGAATATATACTAAAACCTTGATAAAGTAGCAAAGACCACCTTCTAGAGCCATGTTTACGAACCAAATCTTGTGCTAGGTAGGTTCTTGAAGTGTTTTCTTGTGAAAAACCTGTGACAACATTCTACAAATGAAACATTTTGTGTTTAAGTGAGTAAAAGAGACAAGTAAATGTGTGGTTGTTGTGTTTGAAATACATAAACAAGTGAGAGATATCCATTGAAAACCATCTTATATTTTTAAATCTCCTCAATAATAAAATCAACAACTCTCATATCAAGGATAAATTTTAAAAATGAACCCTTGTTGGATGCCGGTTTCCACGTGGTCACAAACATATAGGGGATCATTACCAGGTGATAGCACTATCTTTGCAAACAAAAGGCAAGAAGTGGAGTACCAAAGTGAGTTCAAAGATCCTAATCAAGAAGAAATTTTCATGAATCTATTTGAACCAAGAATTGAAAAGATGGGTGATATGAATTTAGCTCATCACAACATCAACCATGCCAACTATAACCCTAGGGAGACACTTGAGGAAAGGGTTGAGAAAGCTGCACAAGACAATGGTCTCCTAGAGGTGATGGAAAAATTAATAGACAAAGATAGGGAGAAATTCTTCCTAAGCCTAGCACAAAAGGGGGTAAAGCTGCCCTACAACTTTGACATTGACCAACTTAGGAAAGACCAACACCAAGATGATCCTATGAACGTCATGACTAGGTAGATTAAGGCATTTCAAGAACAAATAGATACCATGAAGAAGGCAAATGAACCTAAGGCCTTTTCCATAGAAGCTTTGTGTCCTTTTCCTTCTGACAAAAGCTTAGCAATGGTATCTTTTCCTTTTAATACTATCTTTCCCAAATATGATAAATACATGGGTAAAACAGACCCACAAGACCATTTAAGGGAATTTTGCACCCTAAGCATAGAGTTCATGCACAATGATACTTATCTAATGAGACTCTTTCCTAGAAGCTTAGGAGGTCCAGCAATGGATTGGTTTTCAAAACTAAGTCTTGGAATAAAGTCTTTTGAGGAGTTAGCCTCCAAATTCATAACCCATTACTCTTACAACATTGAGCATGAGATCACTATGCTCAAGTTATGCGATACCAAACAAAAAGATGGGGAGTCCTTTTTAGGATTCCTACAAAGGTGGAGGACCATTTTTGCAAGGTACCCATGAAGTATCCCAGAGAAAGAGAAGATGGAGATCTTCACCAATAACTTGACCGCTGAAATGAACTATCGACTACAACTTCAATGTCCTCCAACATTTGAAAAACTTATTGAAAATGGAGTTAAGATTGAAGATGTCTTGGTCAAAAGAGGTGAGATTAAATTATTTAAAGACAATAAATCCAATAAAAACAATAACAATAGCAATAACAATAATTATGTTCCTAAATATTTTAATTAAGGGTCCAACAATCACAATGATAAATTGAAATCATGGAACAAAAGTAACAATAAAAATCTTGTGAATGATGGGGTTGTGGAGTCACACAACTTGAAGTCTACCCCTTTTATTCTACCATATGGAGTGAATTCTGCAAACAATGTTAACCAAGAAAATAAAGCTCCATATAATCCCAATAATTATAACAGCAACAATTCTAACACTTCCAACAATAAGACTTGGGATAAGTCAAAATCAAACTCCAACTATAATAAAATGAAATTCACTCCCTTGGGTGAACCTTTGGAGAATGTACTAAGAACCTTGTTGGCTAATCAAGTTATCACGCTACCCGACATATTGAATTATGAACCCGAAGTCAAACCTCATTGGTTGAATGCATCTCATCATTGTGAATACCATCGAAAAAGAGGTCATCCAACCAACGAGTGCATGAAATTTAAGCATTTAGTGCAAGATTTGATTAATAATGACATCATCCAAATTGAAGGACCTCGAAACAATGGGGATCACATGGCCTATAAGAACCCCTTTTTGAATCATGAAAAGGGGGAGTCATCCAATACAAATCAAAACCATAAAAAGGGTAATGAAAAGGTGAATTTTGCCCACACTTATGACAACACAATAAATACCATAAGTGAAGAAGATCAAAGTGTAAATGTTGTTATAATAAAAGGCAAATCAAGAGAAGCATCAACAAATGTGTTCACTAGGGGGCAAGCATCAAAAATTGTTATACCTAATAATGCTCTAAAAGTGGTGATATCAAACCAAGCTTCCACATCATCATCAAAACAATACAACTTGGCTAACCAATTGCAAAGAACTCCCACTCAAATTTTTATTCTTGAGCTGCTCAAACTATCACCAATCCATAAGGATATCTTGGAAAAAGCCTTGTTGGAAACAAATGTGCCTCTAAATTTGGAGGTAGACAAGTTCCAAAACATGGTGGGGCATTTAATTGCACCTCATTTCCTATCATTCTCTAAACAAGATGATATGTCTCTTAATCATCCCCAAAATCTGCCCTTACACATAGAGGTGTTGATCCACAAGCATAGGGTGAAAAGAGTCCTTATAGACGGAGGTGCTGGCCAAAATATTTGTACCCTTAGCTTGGTAAAAGCCTTAGGATTTTCAGAGGAGGCTATTGACCCAAAGAAAAAGATAACTATAAAAGCCTACGATGATGAAGAAAGAGCATCAAGAGGAGTCATAGTTTTTCCCATAAGAGTTGGTCCTATGCAAAAAGAGACCATATGCAAAGTATTGGACCTAAAATTGACTTATAAAATTTTGTTAGGAAGGCCATGGATCCACGAAATGTAGGCTGTTCCTTCAACTTACCATCAATGCCTAAAATTCCCATATCAAGGGTAAGAAATAATGGTAAGTGGAGATCTCAATCCCTTCCAATATTGTAATAACGTCAAACCTATAAATGACTCATTGGTTCCACATAATGTTGAAGGGTCTATACCCAATCAAATGGAACAAGGCCAAAGTTCTAAAGACATCCCTTTGCTAAAAGGAAAAGAAAAGATGGAAGAAGAAATTGTTGTTAAAGAAACTCCATAACTCATTAACCAAACTACATCGACTAAAGGAAAAGAGAAGGTTAATGAGGATGATACTACGGAAGAAGAAAAAGAAGACTCTATCAAAGCTATCCAAAGATATACTAAAGAACCCCATTATCAAAAGATGGATAAAATGATGAAAAACTTTGATAAGCATTGCAAAATCAAACAACAAGGAGTGGGTGAATATTCCTTATCCATGATGGACCTACCCTTATCACCAAAGTCCTTTGGAAAACCTCCAAGTCTACCACATAAATATAATGAAAACTTTGTAAGGGTAAGTACATCATCCACCATGAGTGAAGAGGATAATGAAATTCTGAATTGGTTATACAAGGATGAAGAATCAAGTGCTCACATCAAGCACATTCAAAATATAACCATCCCTACTCACCAATATGGTAAAGGTTTTGCAATAATGCAAAAGATGGGGTAAAAAGGTCAAGGACCTTTAGGTAAAATAAATGAAGGGCTAATTGAACCCATAGAATCCACATGGCGAGATTCCAAGCAGAAAATAGGTTTAGGATATTTTGAAGAAGGATATACACAAAAACATTATCCCAAAGTATATGATCAAATACTACAATTAGAATCTCATAGTGATGAGGATTCTAATGAATGGGAATGGGAGACCCTATCAGATGAGTCATGCCAAGACAAGGTTATTTATGTCATTCATACCTATGCTTCTACCAAAAATAAAGGACTAATGGTGGAATCAACTCTAAATCAAGCATCTAGTTTTAGTCAAGAGAGTCCAAATGATGTGCCAAGCATAGAAATTGACATAAATCAATGTGTAGGTGAGCCATATGTTCCTTCATGGAGACCTACTATGGAAGAATTGAACACTAGGTTTAATTCCCATGAGTTTTATCCAACAGAAACCATAGTGGAGTCTAGTGAGGAGGATTTTGATCCTTCTTCTTTAGAGCATTTAGAGGAAGCCCATGATCAAGATCTTCAAGATACAATGTATGAACCCTCCAACAATGAGATATACACTTTAAGCTCAATTGAGACAAACCCAAGTGTTGACCCTTTAACTCTCATTTGGCCGGATCTAATTGAATGGGATACTATTGAACCTGATACCTTGCCAACTTTCTTGAATGACAACATGTTGTCCCAATACCTTCATGTGATTGAACCTTCTTTTACCAAGGACTATCAAGAAGAAATGATCCAAGGGAGCATCCAAACTCTTAATTCAAGAAAAAATGAAAAAATAAAAAAAAATAGAAAAGGAAAAGAATTGAGTGTTGAAAACCACTTTGTGGCAACATTAGATCCAAAAGAAAGAAAAAAAAGAAATAAAGGATGTTTCTAAAGGTGAAAACCCAACTGAGGCACCTATAGAAGGTATTTTGGATGTTCTACCAGATCACTATGAAGAAAGGTCTCCAATTATAATCGAGCCAACAGGAAAGATAAACATTGGAACAGAAATAGAGCCAAAGTTCATCCACTTAGCATCATCCCTATCCAGTGAAGAAAGAACAGAGTTCATTAAGTTCTTTAAGGAAAAGAAAGTTAACTTCATGTGGTCTTATGATGATATGCTGGGGTTAGACCCAAATTTGATAATGCATCACCTCAATATAAAGGAAGGAGCTAAACCGGTCAAGCAAAAACTAAGGAAAATGCACCCTCATATAGCCTTACTTGTCAAAGTGCAACTAGAGAAGCTATTAAAGGTGGGGTTTATAAGAGCCATTGATTATGCACAATGGATCTCCAACATAGTGCCAGTATCAAAAGTGGATAAGTCAATCATAATCTGCATGGATTTTAGGGACTTAAACTTGGCATGTCTTAAAGATGATTTCCCACTTCTGAGCATTGATGCTATTGTAGACCTAACAGCGGGAAACTCCATGTTTTCACTCATGGATGGATTTAGTGGCTATAGATCAAGATAGTACTTGAAGACCAAGATAAAACTACCTTTACATGTGCATGGGGTACATTTTGTTGGAATGTCATGCCTTTTGGATTGAAAAATGTCGGAGCAACCTATCAAAGAGAAATGACTACAATATTCCATGATATGATGCATAAATTCATGGAAGATTATGTGGATGACATACTAGCTAAGTCACATTCAAGAAAAGAACATCTACCTATTTTGATGAAATTTTTTGAAAGGTTAGAGGAGTTCAAAGTAAGGCTTAACCCAAAGAAGTGTGCTTTTGGAGTTCAATTTGGTAAACTTCTAGGTTACATTATATTTGTCAAAGGGATAGAGGTTGATCCTGCTAAAGTAAAGGCCATAATGGAAATTGAAGCACCTAAGACCATTAGTTAGATGAGATCTTTACAAGGAAGGATAGAATCCATTAGGAGATTCATCTCTCAATTGGTAGAAAAATGCCATAATTTCACCCAACTCTTGCATAAAGATACAATCTTCAAGTGTGATGAAAAATGTGAAGAGGCTTTCAATCTACTAAATAAATACCTCATGAATCCACCAATATTGATGCCACCTATCCAAGGCAAGCCCTTAATCTTGTACATTTCAGCAATAGAGAATTCATTGGGGGCACTTCTAGCACAAGAGGATGAGAATGGAAAAGAGAAAGCAATCTACTACATTAGTAGAACCTTAGTCAAATATGAGCTGAACTGTACCTTCATGGAAAGGGCATGCTTGGTTGTAGTTTTTGCTTCCCAAAAATTATGCCATTATATGCTAGCCCACAAGATAAGGCTCATTGCTAAAATTGACCCTTTGAAGTATCTATTAAGCAAAACAACATTAAATGGAAGATTAGAAAAGTGGGTGATGATCCTAAGTGAATTTGATATAGAATATGTTGACAAAAAAGAAATTAAAGGAAAAGTCATTGTAGACCAATTGGCAGAGGCACCACTTAATGATGATCATCCTATACACATTGAATTCCAAGATGCAAAAATTGTGAATGTTGAGGCAAAAACATGGCAGCTTTATTTTGATGGTTCCTACACTCATCATGGGTCAGGAGCAGGCATAGTTCTAATCATGCCTCAAGGCTCCACTATCCCTAAGTCATACAAATTGCTATTTCCATGTACAAACAATATAGCAAAATATGAAGCCTTGGTTATTGGAATCAAGTTGGCATTAGAGTGGAAGGTGATAGAATTAAAGGTATATGGAGATTCACAATTAGTCATAAATCAAGTCAATGAAGAATATCAGACTAAAGATGACATTGGTACCTTACAAAACCATGGTGGATAATCTCAAGAAGTATTTCATAATCATCACATTTGAACAAGTGCCAAGAGAAAAGAACAAGGCAGTAGATGCCATGGCAACCTTAGCATCACTTTTGCAGATGCTTGATCAGAGTGATAGATACGAGTTCTTGGTAGAAGAAGTGATTCAACCCACGTATGACCTAGCCCATCCTTACACCATTTGCCTACTTACTAAAACTGACTCACCTTGGTATGGACCCATTTACATCTATTTGAAAGACCAAACACTTCCTATCAATCAAACCAGAAACCAAAAGAAAAGTTTCATTAGACAAGCTGCCAAATACACTATAATTGCTGAAACATTGTATCGGAAAAGTCTTGACGGAATGCTCCTTAGGTTTTTAGAAGAGGAAGAATCAAACTTAGCCTTACGAGAAATTCATGAAGGAATTTGTGGATCACACTCAAACGGATTATCTTTAGCTAAGAAACTTCTTAGGATAGGATATTTTTGGCCTACCATGGAAAAAGATTCTTGTAACTTTGCAAAAACTTGTAAGAAGTGTCAATTCCACAGAAATTTGATATATGCGTTGATGCAAGAACTTCATCCAATGACCACACCTTGGCCATTCTATTAGTGGGGTCTAGATCTAATAGGAATAATTCATCCACCATCTCTGAATGGGCATAAATTCATCATAACAGCCATGAAATACTTTACTAAGTGGGTGGAAGTTGTACCCCTATCAACTTCAATAGGAAAATAAATATCCTTGTTTATCCTAAATCATATAATTTGTAGATATGGCATACCTCATGCCATTATAACAGATAATGCAAGGCATTTCAAGAACAAAGACATAATGGAATTGTGCACCAAATTTCATATGATACATCATTCATCTTCAATCTATTACCCTCAAGATAATGGACAATCTGAAGCAACAAAAAAAAATATATTGAAAATTTTGAAGAGAACGGTGGATAATTCTGGTAGAGATTGGCATATCAAGATAAACCTGACCTTGTGGGCTTATAGAACAAGCATAAGGACGCCAACAGGGGCTACACCCTTCTCCTTAGCCTTTGGAATAGCAGTAGTTTTGCCTTTGGAGGTAGAACTTCCATCCTTGAGGATATCTATGAATGGATTGATAAATGAGGAAGACTATAGGGTGGCTAGGCTACAATAACTAGAACTCTTGGATGAAAAACAAAAAGAAGCCTTTGATCACTTAAAGGTGTACCAAAATAGAATGTTAAGATCTTACAATAAACACATCAAGCCAAGGACATTCCAAATAGGTGACCTAGTGTTGCGTGAAAATCCAAAGAACCAAGCAAAAAGAGAGAAAAAAGGAAAGTGGGAGGCAAAATGGTTAGGACCATTTCTCATTGTTGAAGATTTTGGGACCGACACATACAAGTTATCAGATTGTGATGGTGAAGAGTTGCAAGAACCCATAAACAACATACATCTCAAGAGGTTCTATACCTAAGGTAGATGAAAGAGTATAAGAGTATCAAATGGAGAGCATCATATTTATTGTACATAATTCAAAAGAGATCTTAAAAACACCAAAAACATTGGAAAAGCTGAAAATACCAAAAACATTGGAAAAGATGAAAGTACCAAAAACATTTGAAAAACACAAAAGATCAAAAACAATGGAAAATTGAGCATGAAGAAAGGAAAAAAATTCAAATATGATCCTCAAAAAAATGTTTTTTTGGTGGAAACCTAGTAAATAGGTGCCTTGATAATATGAAAAAAAATTGAAAAAAGGAAAATACAAAAAAATTGAAAAAGAAGAAAAGTGCCTTGGTGAAAACCTAGCAAATAGGCACCTTGGTAGCAAAAAAAGAGAAAAGCTTTAAAAATAGAAAAAAAAGCTTGATCCAATCAATCAGTGAAAATATAGTAAACAGGCACCATTGAAAGTCCAAGTCAGTTGCATACTTAGAAGGTCACCTTGTTAATATTGCATTCGCCAGCATTTGTATATATTGCATAATAAAACCCCACAGTTGCATTTTCAAGTACCTTAAGATTTTGGTCACCTAATCAAAAAATTGTCCTAAGTCCCATAAAAAAAATCAATATCAAACTAGGGGCAATCTAATCTCAAGGAGAAAGGATTCATCAACAAGCTTTATTCAATCAGAGAATCAATTCATCACACTCGAAAGAGGAACACTTAATCAAATCTACATCCCAATCCAATGTGAGCCTAAAATGAAAATTTGATCCAAGAACTTAAATGACCTTACCCTTTATCAGGATTAAAAATTTGAAATGGATGGAACTACAATTGAACTATGGATTTGAAAAACATGGCCAAAATTTTTTCTAAGTGTTGACTCAACTGATGAAATCATTTCTTTCTAGTGAATCGATGAAAGTTTTAGACTAGACAAGCTATGATGAAAGGATGATATTTTCTTGATTTTTGAATGACTATCTTAAAATAAAAGTTTTAAATCATGTATTATTTTTCTAAGGACGTGATCATCAAAGAATCATCGAGAACTTGTACATAGGATAAAATGGAGATTTCTGCTTGTTTATGCAAACAAATACCTTGGCTATTTTGATCTTCAATATCATAATACCAACATCCACTTGCAACATAGAATCTAACAAAATTAGTATTCACACTCTCATGATTGGCTTCAATTAGTGATATTCATACCTAAGAGACTGATGGGAAAGCAAGGAAAAAGGCAAAAGTATTCATATCGTCATAGTTGAACTAGTGATGATTGTACTAAAAAATGGGATCCAAAAATGCTCAATGATGATTATAAGCTCTAAATCTTGAATAATGATAGTTAGCTACATACATGTTAGATTAAGTGCATTGTATATCTTTGTTTTGCCTTTCTTAGCTTAAATTGCAAGGGGAAAAATGAAATGGGAGGATTTAATTCAAACATCATGATTCTAGACCCAAAACAACAAAAATGAGATTATCTTTTGCATACATGCATATCATTAATCATTAGTCATTATTTGGAAAAGAAAAAGAATCATTACTCATACATCATTTGCATACATGTAGTTATGGATAGAATTGCATACATTTGAAAATACAAAAACATAGGATCATCCATATTCATCTGATCATAAAATAATTTGCATCCATACATTGAAAAATAGAAAACATCTCATAATATCCATACAACAATGCATCCATCTATCTATATCATAAAAATAAGATATATTGCATCCATCACATAAAGGTAAATGCATCATAAACATCATATAGCTGCATATAAAGATAATCTCATAAATCAAGTCATCAATAGAGATGAAGGAATAGATCATCATATATCATCAAATGAATGTTTCTCAAAGGATCTAGTACATCAAAGTATATCCAGATACAATATCATGAAAGTGGTACATCAAAAATTTTGATCAATCAAAAAATATGAAATGTGCAACAGAGGACATCAATGATAAGTGAATCTGTTATCAATCAATCTCGATCCCGCAACACCAAAACCACTTGGATCTCTATCATCCTGTGAAGGAGGAGCCTAAGAAGTGCTCGCTCCACTTGGTCTCTGAACAATCATGGCTGAAAGAAAATGTTGCATCAAGGCAGCAACTTTATCTAAATGCCCCACAATAGTAGAAATCTCTATCCTCATAGACTGCATATTTCGGGCTAAAGAACGAATAATGGGAGCATCCTGTGGATCCTATCCATGATCCTGTGGCTAATGAACTAGCTGTGGAATATGCTATGCTAGAACTTGCTGACCTTGAACCTACTGAGCATCATCATCCTGCTATGCTAGGGAAACTCTCTGTAACTATACTAAAGGAACTAAACCCTCAGGAACCTATCTAGCAGCCTCAACATGAGCCTGTCTCTGAGCTCACTGCTGTCAATGAACTCTATCCTGTCTAATTGCTCTAGGATGAACTATATGGACTACATCAACCTGCCTATCTTTGGCTCTATCTCAACCATGTCCATCCCTCACCCATCCTCTACCAGCAATAACATGAGGATCTCTACGTCCTCTATGCCTCCAATGTCTACCACCACCACGCCCATCATCACCACCACCACCACCACCACGTTGATCTGGAATAAGCTCCGCTAGATCTATGAAATGAATAAACCTATTTTGAGACCACCAGTTTTGATACTCATGGGACATCCCTATATCTGACATGCCTGTCAACATCTCCCATCTATAGAAAGGCATAGTAGCAATCTGAGCCAAGGCTAACTGATAATCAATACAAGGGCCCCATAAAGATCTCTTGGCCTAAAGTCGTGCATATAAGGCATTTCCCAGAGGCATATCCTATATCCTACCATACTGTCTGGAAACTTGACCAAAACAAAACTGCTCAATAATAGTATCTAATCGACCAATCATCCAACAAGGACTAAACATATATGGCAACTCATCATCATCCTCCCACCATAAATCACAATCAAGGTAGGGACACCATGTAACTCGATCAAGATCATCTATCTGATGTCTCCAATAATCTAGATGACCTAAATGATGCTGAATCACCATACTAGTATACAAAAAAGCATAAGGATATCCACGCGGTTGTCTCCTATCAGAAATAGGCCTGGTAATTGAAAGATGCTCCCAAATCCATAACTGGAGAATAATAGCACCAATAGACAAGGAAGAACTCTCTCTGTACACCACCTCATGAAGATCTTGATATAACTGAGCTAGTACGCAAGAACCCAATCAAAACATCGAGGCTGTGCTAGTAAATCCTCTAAAATCCTACCCCAACCAACAAAAAAATTGTGACCTCATCGGTCAGGAAGAAGTAGACCACCAATCAGTGAACCTAGAACTGCAAGGAATGTAGGGAAAGAAGCAAACTGTGGCCATGTGATCATATCATCATCAATCAAATTATCTCCGAACACTCATTGGAAGATAGTAGAATCATACACAGAGTCATAATTAACAATCTCTCCTTGATAGGGAATCCATAGCAAACGATACACATCCTTGGGCATGATCGTCATCTCACCATGAGGAAGATGGAAAGTATTGTGGTCAGAGTGCCAACACTCTGCCACAATTTTCAATAACCCACAATTGAACTAGACCTGGGGAAGATCGAGAAGGAAGCTCAAACCACAAAGCTCTATAACATGGTACTTAGTTGTAGTCAATGTCTATCCAAGATCAATAACCCATGATGGAACTGATCGGATATATAACACAAGGAAGTTAGCCTGTTTGGGAAAGAACAAAGAATCATATCAGCATATTATATCAAGGAACATCTAAATTTGTTCAAGTTATTTTAAAATCCATTTTCTCATCATGAGCACATCAAAACTCCTAACTCTATATTTTGTGGAAGGAAAATTTTTGTTTTATATCTCTAGATATTGAGAGTAAAATATTAGACCATCACCCTATCATAACAGATTGACAAATCAACTTTGTTGTTATTATTATACTGATATCCTAATCAATTGTTTAGTTCAAATGTAACTGACCTAATCATATTATTCTAATCAGTCATCTTGATGCATTAAATATTTTTTTTAAAAAGAAAACAGTCAAGTACAAGTGAAAATTCTGAGAAAAATGCTGCAGGCGTGATTTTATTCATCGCAGGTGACATTTCCTTAAGCGACACACAATTTTTGTCAGGCAACATTACTTTTGTCTTAGGCGACAAATTTTTCATAGGCGACACTAAATTGACTTAGGCAACATCAAATTGCTAGGGTTTCATAGGTGTAAAAACTTAAGGAATCTAGTTTTTAAAACCTAAGGCTACACGTGAATCATTTAGCCTTAGGCAACAAGAAAAGTCGATAAGCGACATTGAAATACTGGTAAGTGACAATAAAAACCATGGATGTGACATTTAATAGTGTTAGGCGACATTAAAATTTGCATAAGCGTGAATTAAATATTTCAAAGCAATAATGAAATTGGGAAATGTAATAAATGCTAATTAATGAGCAATAAATGCAATACTGAGGTTTGAAAAGTACTTATCAGAGGTCCATAGTCAAGTGGCCTTGCATATCTCTGACACTACTCGAATCGATGCTCTCAAATAGGCACAACCATCTCAAAAATCCAAGCAGAACCAGAGCAAAATCAAAGAAGTCAAAAGTGAAAATGAATAGTAAATCTAGGTTTTTCAACCTATTTAAGCTAAATTTGACCTAATTTTGAGGTAAGAAATGACTTTGACCTATATGAATCTATTGCATTTACTAGGGTAAATTGAGAAGTATGGCATATCATAAAGTGTTTTTCAAAAATGAAAACATATCAATCAAACATTTAAACTTATCTATCGAAAACAACAATATGTTTCATTTCTAAGGGGGCATACCATTAGATAATCAGATCAACATCATCAGTAACATCAATGGAAATCAGAGATCGATCATTAAATCAAATCAAAAGCTGTTATCAGAAAAATTTTCATAATCAAACGAAAGGGGCATTATATCAATCATCAAATCAAACATCATATCAGGATCAATCAGCAAATCAATCATCATATCGAGAACAATCAGTAGAGAACCGCATCAATTAAGAGAGTTTCATATCAATCATTATCTACAGCAATTTCATATCGAGAATCAGAGGATCAACCATCAAAAGACATTAAAAATGAACATCAAGGATCGACCATCAATGAATCAGGACCTATCATCAAGCAAGATCAAAGTATTCTTTGAATCGACATGCTTCGCACGTCAACTCAAAGAGGGGCATTTGTAATCACCTAAAAATGGACAAAGACAATTTAATGATAATTCAAAGAAAACCAAGTGAAATCAAAGAAAATCAAGGACAAAATTGAATCAATTGAATCACAATGCACAATTAGCCAATCAAAATGAAAATCAAGTCTTAATTCGATATCAATCAAAATTGAGAGCATTTTAATCAAGTGCAATCAAATCAAAATACAATTAATTCAATTAATTGTATAGTCTTGGATTAAATAAGATTCAATCCATTCAAGGGGTACATGGCTAAAATAAATCAATTAAATCAATTAATAAAAATCAATTACTCTCAACAAACCAAAAGGAGAGGAAAATCAATCAACCAATGAAATTTGAGGAAAGACATTCACATGGATCAAGCCAAATTGAATCTCATTCACTCAAAGTGAAAAAGAATCTCAACCATCCATCTTGTCTGCTTGTCCCAAGCTTTGAGGACACAAACTTTGCTTTGTCTTCAAATGGTGGAACCAAAGACTTAACCCCAACTCAATCATGATTAAACACAACTACACCCCCTACCATTGGAAAATCTATAAAAGGAAGGCTAAATCCTTCATAATTCATCAACCACCTATCTGAGAATTGCATCAAACCTCTTGCAATTTGAATTTAGAAAAGCATCTGAGAGCAATTTTAGCATTTATCTTGATAATTGTTAGCTTTAGCACTGTTTTATCTTCATCATTCTCATTCTAGGACTGTCATTAGTGAGAGCTTGCTGAGAGCTCACTCATTAACATCTTAGTTAGAGAGCCATAGGATTCTCAATTAATCATTGATTTTGTTAAATAGTTGCTCAATTGTGGTTGTATTTAGTTATTATTTTACTTATTGTTGGTGATTAACCCTAATTCTATGAAGGTACATTTATTTGTATACAAGTGTTTAATACCCTATTAGGAGTATTGAAAGTCCTATTAAAGGCTACTCTATTAAGAGATTTTATCCCACTTATATAGTGTTCACCCTGTTAAAGGATTTACAATAAGTTCCTAAATAGAACTTCTAAGTCCGGTTAGAGACTAGTTGGTTAAGGTATTTCACACTCTTGCTACTAAACTATTAGGAATAAATCAACAAGAAATTTGACCTATAGATGATTTCTCCAAAAATTTATAAGATCTAGTTTCTCTCTTCTTCTTCTCTAATCTCCAATCCTTTGAATTTTTTTGATAACATAGCCCTTCACTTCTATCTGTGTCCTCTAATCTGTATCTCTATATATTTGTATGCATCTATATCTTCATTTATTTCCTTTACCTTAGATCTCCTCTTATACTTTCTTTCCCTAATTAGGGTTTATCAATCTTCCATAAACTATTTTTCTAATTTGATGTCATCCTTGTTTGTAACCTTTTATTTCTTTCACCGCTAATGCTTTCTGATAACCTTTTCTAATAGAATTTCCTTTATGTTGATAAATCTTCCTATTTTTGATAACACTTATGATAGTGTCTTTTGTCAATATGTATTTCATTTCTTCATCTCTATTCCTTATGTTATTTTCCAGTAATGATAATCTGATCAAAATCATCATTGATTTCCTATTAATTACTTGTAGAGGATTTTGTCAAGTAACAAAAATGTGTTTGAATGAGCTTGAACGGAGCCTCCAAAGTTGCAAAATCAAGGATTGGGTAGGTACAGTCACCAAAAACTATTATTTCTACAAAATTTGTTCACCAAAACCAAAAAATAGTTGCACCACTAAAAAAATTAGGAATTTCTAGCAAAAAAAAGTTTCTTTGAAAAAGGATCCCAGATGACTAGGTTATGGCCTCTCAAATTCGGACTACCAAATCAAAACTTTATATGGTGAGGGGTCCAAAATTTGAAAATTTGATGAAGTTAGCAAATACATGAGCCTAAATTTGACTTATATGAATATTTATAGTCAAAATTCACCGGGACACAATGGTGAGGTCAAAAATTTCTCTAGACACTCCCACAAGCTACTAAACCTTTGAATATAAATCATGTACCTCCAAAATATGAGACAAATAGCTCTCCAATGGCTATGCAATGAAATCTTCTATGGATCTAATACCATGTAAGAATTTTCCTAAGGAAAAGAATGAAAATGCCAAGATCTAGAAGCTCAATTGATAACACAAGAGAGATAGGAAAGATGATATGATCCAATGATTGATTGAATAATGATAAAAATAATAGACACATAAATGATAAATACAAAGTAGATGTACTTGAATATATAGGCAATGAATGATAACTAGGAGATATGAAAATGATAACCTATCATTCACACTAGGTGCAATCACATATCCACCAAAGGTGGATCATCCTCCATTATACAATTGAGTATGTGCAACATGTACAACAATGAGAAGATGATAATGTGATAAGAGCACTAAAGGTGGATCTCACACATAAAGTAGAAATTATCCTACACCATGTGCTAAAATCAAATTCAAACTCCTAGGTGTCTACATGACAACTAATATGCAAGTGCATTATCCTAAGTAAACTTAAGTAAAGTGTAATTAGGAATATTTAATTACACCAATGGTTATCTTCTTGGGATGATGCAAAATAGTAGACACCAACTATTTTTGGTCAATGTGATGACAGTCCAAAAAGACTCTTCTTTGTAACTCTTAGGTTCTTTTCTTCCATTGTGTTACAGTTCTACTTCCTTTGGGGGATGATGACATTTTATTTTGACATAATATATCACATATTATCATATAATTATACTGACCCCAAAGTTGGTAGATCCCTTTTGTTCTCTCATTTTTCATGTTTTTACTTCCATTGATTTTTCCTTTCTTGGGAGCATTTCACAATGGAAACATTTCTATTGGATGCATCTACGCTTTGTTAAAGCACTTTTTCCCATTATGGTGTTTGTAGTTTATTTAACGTGGGGGACTACACTCCACTCACATTTTGCACACATGCACCATTTAAATGTTTCTTTTCATTTGGGTCCCTTAATAGATACACTTTCCTTAAGGGCATATCCTTCTTTTCTTTTTGATCCCTAAGGAAACTTACCTTCCCTTAGGACAAGTCACTCTTTTGGATCCCTTACTAGATACACTTTCCTTAATGAAAAATCCTCCTTTTCTTTTCAATCCCTAAGGAAGCTTACCTTCCCTTAGGATATATCACTCTTTTGGATCCCATATGGATACACTTTCCTAAACAAAAAATCCTTCCTTTACTTTGTTGAACCCTAAGGAAGCTTGCATTCCCATAGGATAGGTCATTCCTTTGTCAGATCCCTTATTGGATACACTTTTGTGAAGGAAAGATCCTTGATGGATTGAATAGCATGGTTCACAAGCCTAATATAACTTTCAATGCTATCTTTTATAGTGCCTCCCTTGTGTGGTTCATAGTAAGACACACAATCTTACTAGGCTAAGGTGATCACTCTCTCTCTCTCTCTAAAGAGATGTCTCTCTTATCTAAATTTTGGATTTGATGAGGACTTAAGTCACTTGGGGGCTTGATGTTTCCTTATCTCCATAACCTTGATAACATAATCTTATACATTTGATCTAATTTACTATAAGCATGATTTTTCCTCATACTCCCACTAAAATGGGGCCTAAATGTACCATCCTAAAAAGTTAGCACCCATTCATTTAGAATCTCTAGGAGCCATTGGGCCCCATTTTAGTGATTTCCTAGATCTAGATGTGATTATTCTTGATTTCTCACTCATATTTTTCCTTTCCCCTTGGATCTCTTCACACTTCCCACATCCTAAAGACCATTTCAAAATGTGCCTCTTTGATACTAGGCCAAATTCAACATAGTCCTAGACTAGGCTGACCCAATTTTTCCTAGTACTTTGAGGTTGTCTTTTAATGGGCTCTGAGTCCAATGTGGGGATATTTATTTTCCCGCTCTTGATCATTGTCATCCTATAAATTTTGGATCCCAAAATGAGTATAAATAGACATGAAAGCTCCTCATTTTGACATCCATGATCATCCACAATATTCATTCTATGTGCAATTAATCCATCTTTATGCAATCAAGATTTTATGTGCAAGTAATTATTAGTGATTTCAAGTGCTCTTTGGGATTCAATATTGGAAGACAAGAATTCCAACTAAATATTTCCAAGTTTCCTTCTATTAAAGATCCATTCAAAGGAAATATTCTCTTATTGATGTAAGTTTCTCTCTTCCATGGTGGCCAAGTAGAGGAATTCACAAGAAAGAAAGAAGATCCACACCCATCCTTCTTCCTCTCCTTCTCCATTGAAGTGATCAAGCATACATACATTCAAGATCTTGGATTTGGAAAGTTTAGAAAAATTTAATTTGTGTAGACATCCTTGATTCCACAACACATTTCAATCATACATCTTCATGGGTTTATCGGATCCGCATCCATCCATGAGATTTTAACAAGCAAGGTGAATAGTTACATTTGTCTTGTTTTACATGCATTTATCATTTCCTTTCAATTTTAATTCCTATACAAGTGCTTGACCAAGGCCATCCCCTTTCCACAATAATTTCCCCATTTTTCTTGTGTACAAGAACATTTGGTGCATTTAAAGATCCATATTTTTAGGGTTTCAAAAATAGGGTTTGATCCTCTACATGTTTTATCAAATTTTTACCCTTCCAGAACTAAGAGAACTTTTTAGGACTAGGCTGACTTAGGTTGGCATTTTCCTGAGAATCTAAAAATTTCAAGATTAGAAGTTACAGGTCTCAGAGTTCTAGATCCCAGATGGTTCCTATTTCTAACAAGTTTTTGACAGTCAATTGCAAATCTAAAGTTCACTTGTCCTCTTCTAGAAATCAAGGTGATTAGATCATTCTTATTTTCCTTTAGCACTTAGTTTGATACATTAGATCTAATATCATAAATTGTTGGTTATCATCTTCTTTATCATTGCATAAGTGTTTTACATACTTTAAATTCCATATACATACATTTCTTTATGTATAGGGAATACCACCTTCAAATCTCTCATTTTTCTAGATCGTGCATTAGGACCCCTTCATCCATTTTGGGTTGTACTAATAAAATTGGATCTAAGGGTGGGGTTTGGTATTTCAATGTATATATAAAGTGGGGATCTACCATTGATCACCATTTTCTATATCACATAGTCAAGCTTCTATTTTTCCATAAGTAATGCTAATGGAGCTTCTGGGAGAGTTGTTACCATGTGTGATCCAATGAAGATGGGAGGTGCCCATATTTATTATTCATCCATTTTCTTGATATATAAATTCACACCTCATCTAGATTCTTGGTCTCTTGTTAATGTTTGTGCTGCTAACTCCTAGTTGGGTCACAAGGAGGTTAAGTAGGAAATATCTTCATTAATCTGAAATTTATCAAGATTCCCACTGGATAGTTGTTAGATATTTTAATTTCCCACTTTCTCCTTCTCAAAAATTAGAAGGGTCAACTAATTATTTTGACATCATGGTGGAATTGAGTAACTTTATTAGCAGGACCAATCTTCTTGATATAGAATTAAAGGGGCAATTTTTCACTTGTTTCACTCATAAGAAGGGGGACCACCTGATCTAGGTCAAATTGGATATATTTATTAGTCTCTTCTAATTAGGACATTAATTATAAAGACACCTTAATGGCCCTCCCTATAATGGTGGAAAATCACAATCCTATTCTCCTTGAATTTATTAATAGGTCTTTTAGGGGACACTTTCCATTATATTATGATATTATGTAGACAACACATCCTATTTTTCAAGATTGTATCCAAACTAGGTAGAATGCTCCAATTTAGGAAAATCCTATGTTTAGAGTTTCTTAGAAACTGGACCTAATAAGAAAAATTGTGAAGGGTTAGAATAAGTTTACCTTTGATGACATATTTGCTAAGAAGAAGGAAATAAAATCTACATTGATGATGATTCAAGAATATATGGCTAAGGGAGACTACTTAAAATCCACACATAGGGAGGAGGAAGCTCTAAGGGAACAATAGAAGGGGAATATAAAATGGGAGGAAATATAATGCAAACAAAAATATAGGATACAATGGTTGAAGGAAGGTGATAGGAATTCAATATTCTTTCATAGGTCTACCAGAAAGAATAGGAAGAGGAATAAAACCCTAAGCCTCAAGGATGACTTAAACTATGAGATCAGTGATAATATTGAATTGGGTGTGATGGTGTCAAATTATTTTAACAATTATTTAGTGAGGAAAAAATAACTATGAAAAGGCTATTAGAGGATGAGTTACTTTTCTATCTCCCTAATGTCATCGATGTGGTTGATAATGCCCAAATTATTTCCCAGGTAATTAAACACCACGTTAATAATTTTGTGTTCTCTATGGGGGCCTATAAATCTCCAAGACCAAATGGATTTCCACCAACCCTTTTCTATGAGTTTTGGGACATTGTGTGCTTTGATATTACCATGGAAACCAAAGATCTCATTTGAACTATTAAGTTGCTAAATAATTTGAACAACTCCTTCATTTCCTTGATTCATAAGATACACGAACTATAAATACTCTTGTACTTTGAACCTATAAGTTTATGTAATACTATTTAAAAAATATTTTCTAACCTGTATTGGTTAATAGAATAAAATCTTTCTTAGATGGATTTATTAACAACACTCAAAAGGGGTTTGTTCCTAGAAGGAAGATTCTTGATGTTGTTATAACTCATGAACTCATTCATTCAATGGATAAGTGTCATCAACTAGGGATGGTTCTTAAACTCAACATCTCTAAGGCATAGGACAGAGTAAATTGGGACATCCTATTCAAAGTCCTAGGGAAGTTGGCATATAGTGACAATTATTAGCCTAATTAGAGAGTGTGTAACTATTGTTAGATGGAGTGTTCTTGTTAATGGGGTCCCTAGGGAGTCTTTTGGGATGAAAAGAGGAATTAGGTAGGGTGATTCTATCCCCCTAACTATTCATTATCCTTGCTAAGGTTTTGGGAAGAATTTTTTAATATTGGTTGATGGGGGTAAGTTGTAAGAGGTTAAGCCTACCTCCAATATACCATTAGTTTTCTTTCAATAATTTTTTAATGATACTATCTTGTTTGGTATAAAGGTAAGTGCACAAATATGGAGGACCAAAAATATACAATAAGATCCTTTTTTTTTTTTTGGGGGGGGGGGGGGAATTATGAAACTATGAACTTCGACGAAAAAATTGTTGAGAACATGTGTCTCAACCTTGCAGTCTTTTTCTAGAAAATTCCAGAATTTGTTTGTGGTAGTTTTCCACATGTCTATGCATTGAAAAAATGGTTAATGGGTTGTCAAAATGAGTCTTGTCCATTGTAGAATATAGGTGGGCCATTTTTAGAGCCTTAATGACTCATTTTGTGACTTTTATGGGGGTCTAAACAAGAGGACAAAATTATGGACGGGATTACTATTTTAACCTAGTTGTTTTTCCATCTTGGAAATGTAAATGTCAAAAATGGGCACCATGTGGCATGGTGGTTAAGCCCATGGTTTTGTAAAACCACAAGTGGTTGCCAGGTTGTAAAATCACTATAAAAGGAGGGCTTGGGGAGGAGTTTGATGATTGAGTTTTTGCAAGACTAGATGCTGGAAGGAGTCTCTCTAAGTTTGAGTTGTGGTGATGCGCTCCTATAAGAACTTGCATTGCAAGTGTATTGTAATCATCTTGATTTGATAATACATTGTGTGGGTTTTGGAGGGTGGAGTTTTTCTCCCGAAAGGGTTTTTCCATGGTAATCATTGTGTTATGTGTTCATTGCTATTTTGATTATGCTTTATTGTGCATTTCTTGAGATCTTTATGATATTTAAGTTGAAATTTGCATAACCGTCCTCTCAAGATTAGCTTAGGAAGCATTTCTACACACCTTTGCTTCCTTACAAGTGGCATCAGATCCTGGCCAGTTTTGGTTCTATTTGTTGGGTACAAGGTTTTTTGAGCTAATCAAGATTTGAGTGGGAGCTTGTGTAGAGTATTTCATTTCTGTGTTGCAGGATTGAAAAGATGGCAAGCATATCAGGGAGGATTGATGTAGAGAAGTTTTCTGGCACAAACTTTGAGATGTGGAAGCTAAAGATGGAAGATCTGTTGATTGATTGGGATCTATGGGATGCAATTGATGAGAATAAGTAGAGGCTCATAGATCTGACTTTAGCTGCACAGTATGATGTGACTGATAGAAAAGCTAAAGGTCTCATCAGATTGTGTCTTGTAGACTTTATTCTAATAAATGTCCATGAAGAATCTATTGCAAAGAAGCTTTGGAAGAATTTGAGTGAGATCTATCAAGAGAAATCATTTGTGAACAAGATCTTCTTAAGGAAGAAATTGTATTCTTTGAGAATGGAAGAAGGTGGATGAATTTCTGAGCATCTGGAAAGCTTTAACATGTTGGTGACTCAGTTAACCTCAGTAGGGGTGCCAATGGATGAAGAAGAAAGATGCCAAATCTTGCTATGTTCATTGCTAGACTCATGGGATAGCCTTGTCATGGCCATAGGGAGCACTTCAGTCATCTTAAAGATGGAGGATGTTGTTGGTTCTCTACTTTCTAAAGAGATGAGAAGGAAGGTGTCTCTAAATGCCAAAGAGGCTTTGAGTGTTTGAGGAAGACCAAAAGAAAGAGGCAAGAATGAAAAGCAGCATGGCCGTTCTAAGTCTAAGAATAAGGGGAGATAAAAATCTCTTGCGAAGTCCAAGGCAATCTGCTGGAATTGTGGCAAACTCAGACACTTTCGAAAGGACTACAAAGAGGAGAAGAAAAAGAAGAAACAAGATTCTAATTCTGAGTCTAAGAAGGAAGATGGAGATGCTTTCATCATAGCCTTGGCCACTCGTGCAGGTGAAAATGCATGGTTAATAGACTCAGGTGCATCTTTCCACATGACTCCTAATAGAAAATGGTTTAGTAAGTATGAAAATTTTGATGGTGGTAAGGTGTATTTGGGTGATAACTCAGTACTTGATATTGTTGGTCATTGAAGTATTCATGTGAAATTTTCTGATGGTAGAATTAGAAGATTTGATGGTGTCTTGCATATCCTGGGACTAGCAAGGAATTTTTTATCTGTTAGCAAGCTAATAGATGCGGGTGTGCATGTATAGTTCTCTAAAGCAAGTGTGAAAATGGTGAGAGGTGCTATGGTAATAGCAAGAGGAAGTAGATTGGGTACACTGTACCAGCTTGATGCATGCAAAGTTGAGTGCAATAGTACTTTTGATAAGATTTTGAAAAAGACTACTCAGTTGGAAAAGGAGAGGGTTTCTCTTTCAATAGATGGTCATGGTTTTTGGGTACCTAAGGGTGCTTTGTCTACTAAATCAAAGCTTCCTACAAAGAAGACCATGTTATGGCACCAGAGACTCGGCCACATAGGTGAGAAGGGTCTATGGACCTTGAAAAATAAGAACCTTGTTGATGGGTTGAATGATTGCAATCTTGAATTTGATTTTTGTGAGCATTGTATCTATGGTAAACAAAACTGCATTCAATTTTACTCAAGTTCTCATAAGTCCTCATGTATTTTGGATCTAATCCATTCAGATGTATTTGGTCTAGTTGATGTTCCTTCTATTGGTAGATCAGTCTATTATGTTTCATTGATGATTTCAGTAGAAGAACATGGGTTTATTTTCTTAGGAGTAAAGCTGAAGTTTTCAGTCATTTCAAAGAATTTAAAGTAATGGTTGAGTTGCAGACTGGAAAGAAAATAAAATGTTTGAGAAATGATAATGGTGGTGAATTTCGCTCCAATGATTTTGACACATTTTGTAAAGATTGTGTTATTAAAAGAGAGAAGACAACTCCATATTCTTCACAGTAGAATGGAGTTGTAGAAAGAATGAACAGGACCTTGATGGAGAAGGCTAGGAGTATGCTGAGTGGAGCTGGACTAGAAAAAAAGTTCTAGACTGAAGCTGTAGCCACTACCTACTACCTAATAAATAGGTCTCCTACATCAGCTCTTGTTGATAAAATGCCAATGGAAGCGTGGTCAGGCCACAAGCCTTCACTTAGACATCTAAGAGTGTTCGGTTGCGAAGCATATGCTCATGTGCCAAAGGAGAAGCGGACAAAATTGGACAACAAAGTTGTTAAATGTATTTTCATCGGATACAGTTATGGTGTGAAAGGATACAAGCTTTGGAATCCTGTTGAACAAAAGGTATTTTATTCAAGAAGTGTTTTTTTTAGAGAAACTAAGCCTTCTTTTGTTACTGTGCAACCAGAACAAATAGAATAAAAGAAAGATGTGATTCAACTACCTGCTATACCGGAGAAAGTTGAATCGAGGCCCTTAGAAAGACAAGAAGTCAAGGAGAGCTCTATGAGTTCTAAATCATCAGAGGAAGAAGAGGTACCTGAAGTTGAACATGCTCAAAGGTCTACTAGACAAAGGAAACCACTTGAAAGGTATGGGTATTCTCCTGATGATTGGAGATGTATATTTGCATTGAATGCTAACATTGATGAGCTGAGATCTATAGAAGAGGCTCTTGGTATGAATGATTTAGAGCCCTGGAAAATAGCCATGGATGAAGAAATGGAAGCTCTTAAGAGGAATGAAACATGGGACCTGGTACCATTGCCTAAAGGATGAAAGCTTGTTGGTTGTAAATGGGTGTTCAAGAAGAAGATGGGTTTAGATGGAAGCATTGAGAAGTATAAAGCATGTTTGGTTGCAAAAGGTTACTCTCAAGTTGAGGGAGTAGATTATGGTGAGATTTTTTCTCCAGTAGCCAAAATGACATCCATTAGATTTTTGCTTTCTATTGCAGCAGCCTATGATCTAGAGATCAAGAAAATGGATGTGAAAATAGCTTTCCTTCATGGAGATTTGGAGGAGGAAATTTACATGACACAGCCAGAGCACTATGTGGTGAAAGGTAAAAGTCATTTGGTTTGTAAGTTGAAGAAATCCTTGTATGGTTTAAAATAGAGTCCTAGGATGTGGTACCAAAAGTTTGATACATATGTGTTGAGTTTGGGATTTGTGTGATCTAAATCTAATCATTGTATATATTTTAAATATGATGGTGATCATTTCCTGGTTATTGCCTTGTATGTCGATGACATGTTGTTTATTGGCAAAGGAAAAGGTTTGATTGCAGAGTTAAAATCTCAGCTCTTGATAAAGTTTGAAATGAAAGATCTTGGTGCAGCTAGGCACATTCTGGGAATGGAGATTGTAAGAGATAGACAAAATAGAAAGCTTTGGCTAGGCCAGAGCAAGTATGTTGGTACTATTTTGAAAAGATTCAATATACAGGATTCAAGACCATTGAGTGTTCCTGTTACAATGGGAACAAAGCTTTCTAGTTCAGAGTGTCCTACATCCCCTTTGGAGATGGAAGAGATGAGTCGAGTACCATATCAGAGTGCTGTTGGAAGTTTGATGTATGCTATGGTCTGTACAAGACTAGACATTGCTCAAGCAATGGGAGTTCTTTCCCATTATATGTCTAATCTAGGAAGAGCACATTGGGATGTAGCAAAAAGAGTTTTCAAATATTTGAGGGGTACTTCAGAGTACTCGATATGTTTTCATGGAACAGGAAATGAGCATTCCTTATATATTCGAGGCTATGTGGATTCAGACTGGGCTGGTAATGTTGATAGAAAAAGATCCACCAGTGCATATGTGTTTACATTTTTTGGTGGTGCAATTAGTTGGATGAGCAAGTGATAGGCTATGGTCACTTTGTCCACTACTGAGGCAGAGTATATGATAGCTACTCATGCCTACAAGGAAGCCATTTGGCTAAAGAGATTGTGTTCAGATATAGAGTTCAAATAGGGTGCAGTGACAATCTACAGTGACAATCAGAGTGCAATCTGCCTAGCGAAGAACCCAATGTTTCATGCCAGGACCAAGCACATTGATATACAATATCATTTTGTGAGAGATATGATTGAGGATGGCAAGGTGAAGCTAGAAAAGGTAAAAACTTTGGTGAATGTTGCTGATGCATTAACTAAGCCCATGAGCATAGAGAAATTTAGATGGTGTTCAGAGTCTATGGGCCTCTTAGCCCCTAGCAATTAAGTCCATGATACTTTGGATCCCTTGACTCTTGCAAGGTGTTTGACAAGTGCGAGAATGTTGAGAACATGTGTCTCAACCTTGCAGTCTTTTTCTGGAAAATTCTAGAATTTGTTTGTGGTAGTTTTCCACATGTCTATGCATTGAAAAAATGGTTAATGGGTTGTCAAAAATGAGTCTTGTCCATAGTAGAATATAGGTGGGCCATTTTTAGAGCCTTAATGACTCATTTTGTGACTTTTATGGGGTTCTAAACAAGAGCATAAAATTATGGACGGGATTACTATTTTAACCTGGTTGTTTTTCCATCTTGGAAATGTAAATGTCAAAAATGGGCACCATGTGGCATGGTGGTTAAGCCCAAGGTTTTGTAAAACCACAAGTGGTTTCCAAGTTGTAAAATCACTATAAAAGGAGGGCTTGGGGAGGAATTTGATGATTGATTTTTTGCAAGATTGGATGCTAGAAGGAGTCTCTCTAAGTTTGAGTTGTGGTGATGCGCTCTTGTAAGAATTTGCATTGCAAGTGTATTGTAATCATCTTGATTTGATAATACATTGTGTGGGTTTTGGAGGGTGGGGTTTTTCTCCCGGAAGGGTTTCCCCACGGTAATCATTATGTTATGTGTTCATTGCTATTTTGATTATGCTTTATTATGCATTTCTTGAGATCTTTATGATATTTAAGTTGAAATTTGCATAACTATCCTCTCAAGATTAGCGTAGGAAGCATTTCCACACACATTTGCTTCCTTACAAAAATCAATATAGTTACACTCAAAATTTAAAGATGTAACAAGAATAAGAGTTAAATTACTCTTAGTCTAATTTATAAAGTACTAATTTTTTAAAAAAAATGGTTGATAAATTAAGAAACTCAAAAATGGAGACAACACAAATTTTTCCTATTTAAAAAAAAAAAACTAAACATGGCATATGGTGTTCTCCCCTTAAAATGTCAACTTTTTTTTAACTTTTGGAATTGCTCTAGTGAGAAGTTAGCTAATACCATGTATTTTTTGTTAGCATGAATGTTAATGAATGTTGTTAGCAAAGCAGATTGGATGTTGTTTAGAGATGATTGAGTTCTTATATGTTACATTCATGACTGGGTTTGTCATTGATGTTAGCATATATTCTTTCTGGATAGAGTTAATAGAGTTACAAGCATAGATTTGTTTGGAAAGGTTTTATAATGATGAATTGAGTTTTGTGAAGATTTATTACAATTCAAGAATGTGTTTTGATGATGTGGTTACACACACAAAAAATTTATGAAGATATGTTTGAGTTATGCGAGGTTTACTGAAGACTGTTCATGATAGTGAGAGTTTCCAAGAACCGGTGATAGTTATTCAAGAGTTATTGTGTCTGCAAGGTTAAATCTAGTCAAGAAAGGTTGGTATTGTTACAAGTAGTGGTTGTCATTGCACCAAAAGATAAACCTGTTAATGGTCGATACAATTACTAGACTTATATAAGACACAAGAGGTGGTCAAGCCATGTCATGAATCTCGAGGGGAGTGCTGACCATTTTGCCAACAATCTCATCTTGAGCATTACCTGAGGGGATTCAAACTTGTGACCAAGCTCTGATACCACTTGTTACAAGTAGTGGTTATTTTTACACCAAAAGATCAACTTATTAATGCTCAATACAACCACTAGACTTATTGAAGACAAATGAGGCAGTTAAGCCATGTCAAGAATCCCGAGGGGAGCGCTAACCATTTTTCCAACATGTATGTTGCTGAAGACATGTTCAGGATGCTTGGATAAACATAATATAATCTACTTTGCATTCTATGAAAACTTGTGGACGATGTGAAGTGTATTACTTCTTTGGGATCCAACTATAGATTAATATTCTTAGGGAAGTGTTAAGATGTAATGTAATGTATATTGTAAATTATTATTGATGTCCTATATTATTAATTGTAAATTGAGAAAGCCTTTTGGATGACTCAATAATCATTAGGACTTGGTATAAAGGAAAGGAAGTTTATTTGGATGAAAAATGGTATCATGCGTGATGAGACAAATTAATGTCTCAATTTTGTTATAATCTTCATACTTTGTTGACACTCTTTATGCTCTAATAGACATTTCTAAAACATTTATGACTTATACCTATGTGCACTTATGCTAAGTACAACTAAAGCCACAAATCCTATGGGTAGCTTGAATGACATGTTTTGCTAACTATTATAAATATAATGTAGTACTTCATATAGTTATTTTAAGCTGTGTTCTAATATTTGAGTAGGAGTTGAAATGTTGACTTGCATATGTGTATTGAATGTTACTAACCTTTTAGGTAAACAAGGAGCAGTACAAAGAGTGGTGAAACCGCATTAAAGAAGGAGTGTTAGAAGACCATTCATGGTGAAAGAATCCAGCACAGTTCCAAAGGATATGCCACACCTAGAAAGGAGTTGTTGTTCTAGAGAATATAGGGAATAAGTCTTGCTATATTTCCTTAGAATTTTTATTATGTTATCTTCAGTAATTGTAATATGTCACGGTTGTTTTACCACCTCCTTATTTGGCAAGGTTTAATCAGACTTTAATGTTATGTTTTCAATAAGCGGCAATCCTTTTTATAAAGGGATTTGATCGACTTAGTTAGGTAATGAGAAAATATAGAATGATGTATTCAGTATAGCAGAAGTTTCTCTTTTTTGTTCTTCATGAGTTATTCAATTGTTATGTAACTAGTTATGAAGAGTTTAATGGAAGAGTGATTTTGGATTATTTCTTGTGTTAGTAGTTAGCAGAAGCCAACCAAGGGGGCCCACTTGGAAGGTGGATTAGATTAAGTTAGATTAGATTTGTTTCCTGCATTTTCATTGCTTTCAAGTAGAGTTACTATTTTACTCCTGCAACATTACTACTATGGATGTTCCTACAACACTTGCAGACATGGTGAATGTTTTGAGTTGTTAAACAGGTTAGATTCATTTCACAAGCTTTCTTTAGTAATTTCATTAAGTATTTGAGTGTGTTGACCTTCCTGCATCAATAGCATAGATTCCTTTCATGCATTTTATCTTCCCGCAGCATAGGTGTTATGACTCCTAAAGGAACTTAGTGCACAAACTATGTTGTCCCATTTCAAGTCTACATCCCTGGGTTGACAATCTAAATGCATTTCATGATGGGAATAGGTAATCCTTAGCATAGATATATTACCCCTAAGAGAGATAATGACATGATTATCTTTACCTATTGTGAGACTATTCATTTTTGGCACCACTGCCGGGGATGGCGTCGAACTAGGAACCTTAATGAGTGATTTATTTTTCAGCTCATAGTTTTTTGTTTTTCTAGTCAATACAAAGTAGTTGTGATCTTTCTTCACAAGTCATCAACTTATTTGCATGCATCGAAGAAGGTGATATGTTCATGGTAGATTTCTTCTAAAAGAACCTGTTAAATTGAAAGAAGAATTTGAAGAACTTGAGTTACCATTTCTTGATGCAAGTCCTGAGTTTGTTGCATCCTCTTCAATAGAAGAAGACACTCATGAAACATTTGACCTCTATCCTTTTATAGAAATATTAGCCAGCTTCCATAATAATCCTAGTCTAGGACTACCTGTTGTCTAGAACCTTCTAGTCAACAATACTTTCCAGCCATAGTTTCAATATCCCACACCTCTAGTAATGGTAGCTCCTACATTTCCATTTCCTATTCCAAGTCTTATCAACAATCCTAACCTCAAGAATATACCTGCTTCAACACTACCAAAATTCTATGGCCTCATCACAGAGGATCCTGACACCTTTTTGTTCGAGTTTGACATACTATGTCAAAGTTTTGACCATAATACTAATAGTCATAAGCTTAAGTTGTTTCCAGCAACACTGAAGGAGTTAGCTCTCAGATGGTTCATGGGCTTAGGAGAAAATGCAGTAGCAAATTGGGACGGGATGAGAGATTTATTTCTAAGGAAGTATAAGGAATACTGCAAGGGAAGTGATTCAAATGGAGATGACATCTTCTGTATGTCACAAAGGGAAGATGAGACATTAGAAGACTACATATCATGCTTCTTATTCAACCTAAAAAAGAATCCTCAACATGCATTGTAGGAGAAGTCACATAAGTTGATTTTTCTAAGATGAGTGAATGAAAACTATCTTGAAGCATTGGACCTCATGGCTGGAGGAGATATATCTTAGTCTTCCCAGGATGACCTTCAGAAGGTTTTTTTGAACTATTCTAGAGTAGCAGTGAAGAAAGGAAGAGGATTTCACTCAATAATGGCTAAAGGAAGTGGATCTGGTATTTCAAAGATGGAGATTTCAAACCTGTTGTCAACTTCAAGAAAGACATCATAAATGATGTCACTACACACCTAGACAGGATGATTTCCAAGAAGAAACATGTAGATGCTTAGGCCCTGCTAGCAGAATACTATCCTCATTGCCACAACCAAAAGAAAGATTGTCAGTGCAAATTGGTCACAAACTTGGAGAATCAACATCTTCCAACTAAATACTTAAAGATAGAAGGAGAGGATGAGAAAGTATTCTTTGTTTCTCAATGTCGACCCTGGGCCATGAGATAAGGTATGCCTCAAGACCCATTAAAAATTTCAAATCCTTATAATATTCAGTTGGAAAACCAAAATGTACAAAGTCCTCCACCGTATAATCAAACCACTTGGAATAATGCTTGGCCAAATAATCAACAGAATCAATGGTATCCTCCACAGCAACCCCAATGGCCACAATTCCCAAACTAATGGCAACAACTACAAGGGAATTGGAAACCCACTAACCAATGGATAGGACCTCAAAAATGGCCTAATCCAAATCTTGAATATCCACCTTTACCACCTCCAAAAAATATACCTGTAATAATGCCACCACCTGCAAATATAGGTACTTAAAAGAAAATACAGTTACCTGCTCAACCACAGCCGAATCCCAATAGTCAACAACCAAAACAACAAATGTATGCTATTGATGCTTAGTGGTACCCTACCTATGCACTTAACATAGCTGATATACATTTAAGATCATGTACTACCTTTCCTGCACCTGAACCACCTCTTATCACTGAGGTGCCAGACCTTCTGGTAGCATCAGTACCGATTTCAAAGAATGTTTTGCCAAATACTGTTGCCCCAGAGAATGTTTCCAACTCAGCTAATGCTCATACATCAGTTAAACCACCTTTTCCTTAGAGGCTCAGCATGGACAAGTCCATACCAAAAGAAGACCAACCATTTGATATCATTGACCAACTAAAGGACATGCATGTCTAGATTCCCCTATTTCAAGCAATAAAGGATGTTCTAGTTTATGGAAAAGCAATAAATGAAGCTTATCTTAAAAATCCTAGAAGAAAGAAAAAGGATCCTATAATAGTTCATGTTATAGGACAATTGGCTAATATCATGTTAGGAAAACTGGTAATGCCAAATTATTTAGATCTAGGGAGTCCAGTTGTGAACATCATCATTAATGGTCAGTTTGTCAAAAATGCATTAATAGACTTAGGTGCTGCCATTAATGTAATGACCAATGATACTATGAACAAACTGAGCATTGAAGGGTTGAGAGCTACTCCAACAATATTGCAATTAGCAAACAGCTCTACTGTCACCCCTGATGGAATGAAAGAAGACATAATAGTTGCATTAGACCCTTGGGAGTACCCTACTGATTTCATCATTCTATCACCAAAGGTCAATCTTGTTGGTTACCCTGTTATCCTAGGATGTCCATGGTTGGCAACAACTAATGCAAACATAAGTTGTAGATCAGGAAACATGACAATTTTAGATGACCAAGCCACTAAGAAACTAGCATTGTATCCTCCAGCTCAATCGCAGCCAAATTTAAGTACACCTATATGGCAAGATTTAGGAGTTGGAGAAGAAGAACTGAATTATATGGTTCAATTCATGATGTTACATAGGAAATCTTTTCTAAAGCTGCAAGAGGAAGATGAAGTCATTTGGAGCATTCTTAATAATGACTGTGTTGTAATCAAAGATATATCTGAAAGTTCTATGTTAGAGTTAACTACATATGAAGATAATTTTGAGAACTATCTAATACCTTCAAAACCCAATATTATTCATCAGTTGCTACCTAGTGAAGTAAACACAAGTCCTATCACTGAAGTATCCATGCTTGACCTTACAACTATTGTTGAGCTTTCTAAGGGTCATAATCTCCATGTTAATAATAAGTTGCCTTCACAACAGATGGAGCAACTAACCAAACTACTACAAACACATGAGAAAGCCTTTGCATGGGACTATGGGGATATGAAGGGATTAAGCCCTACACTATGTACTCACAGGATTTATATAAATGAAGGAAGTCTACCACTCCATCAACCTCAAAGGAGGATTAATCTAGTATTAAGGGAGATAGTCAAAGCTGAATTACAAAAGTTATTAGATGGTGGATTTATATATCCTATATCTGATAGTAAATGGGTATCACCTTTGGTTATAGTACCCAAGAAGGGGGGTAAATGGAGAATCTATGTGGATTATAGGGAGTTGAACAAAGCAACAAAGAAAGATCACTTCCCATTACCATTCATTGACCAAGTACTTGATACTTTAGCCAGTAAGAAGTATTTTTCCTTTCTTGATGGATATAGTGGATACAATCAGATAACTATTACTCCAGAAGACCAGGAGAAGACTACATTCACATGTCCATGGGGGACATATGCATATTAAGTCCTACCTTTTGGGTTGTGTAATGCACCAGTAACATTCCAGAGAGCTGTAATTAGTGTTTTTGCTGACATATCACATGATTGTATGGAGATATATATGGATGACTTTACAACATTTGGAGTGACATTTGAAGAGGCTTTGAAGAATCTTGAAAAGGTGCTAATCTGATGTAAGGAAGATAATATATCCCTTAATAGTGAGAAATGCTTTATGATGATGCAAGAAGGAGTAGTACTTGGGCATTTTATTTTAGTAGCAAGAATTTAAGTGGACCCAGCTAAAGTTGAGGTAATACTTACATTACCTACCCCTACTAAGAAAAAATATGTAAGATCTTTCTTAGGACATGCTGGATACTATAGATGCTTTATTCAAAATTTTAGTCAAATTGCTAGTCCTCTAAACACACTTCTTACAAAAGATGCTGAATTTATATGGACACAAGCATGTGATGAGTCCTTCCTGCAGCTAAAGAAACTTCTAACCAGTACACTAGTCCTCAAAGGACCAGATTGGTCTATCCCATTTCATATCCATACAGATGCATCATATTATGCCATAGGTGTTGTGCTAGGAAAAAAACCTACTAACCTTGAGAATGCAATTTACTATATTAATAAAATCCTCCATGGCCCTGAATTGAACTAGACAGTTACTAAAAAGGAACTCCTAGCTGTAGTTTATGCATTGAACAAATTCAGACACTATGTCACAGGCTATCCCATTTTTGTTCACACTGATCACTCAGCAATAAAATATCTAAAGAAAAAACCTGCTATAATAGGTAGACTAGCAAGATGGCTTTTACTATTACACGAATTTGATATAACAATTGTTGATAAGCCAGGGAAGGAAAATGTAGTTGTTGATTACTTGTCTAGACTACAAAATGATGATGAAGACACCACTCAAGTTGAAGATACATTTCCAGATGAAAACTTTTTCCACATAGAAATAAAAAACCCATGGTATGCAGACATAGCCAATTATCTTGCAGCAAATAAGATGCCCCCACATTTTTCTCAGAAAGATAGGAAAAAGCTTGCAGAGAAAAGCTTTTAATTTTCATGGATAGATAACAATCTATTTTACACTGGTCCAGATCAGATCATGAGGAGGTGTGAGAGAGAAGATGAAATATATGATATACTCCATGCTTGTCACGATGATCCATGTGGAGGACATTTTGAAAAAAATAGAACATCCCTAAAAATATTAACAATAGGATATTATTGGCCAACATTACATAAAGATGCAACTAGTTATACAAAAAAATGTGATAAATGCCAAAGGATGGGTCATCCAACAAAATCAAATGAGATGCCACTTAATCCATAAGTGGTGATGACACCCTTTGATAAATGGGGTATGGACTTCATAGGACCAATTGATCCCCCATCAAATGGAAAATCTTATATCCTGGTATGCATAGATTATCTGACAAAATGGGTGGAAGTGAAAGCTATGCAGAGTGTTGGAGATCAAAAAGTAGCCAAATTCTTGTATGAGGACATTTTTTCCCATTATGGAGTTCCAAGAGAATTAGTCACATACTACGGAGCACAGTTCACTTCAAATCTAATCACTGAGCTGATGAAGGAGTATAGCATAAGACATCAGAAGTCTATTCCTTATCATCCGTAGGCGAATGGACAGGCAGAGGTGACAAATAGAGAAATAGAGGCAATATTAACAAAGATAGTGCAATTGCATTGAAGGGGTTGGAGCAGTCAGTTGACTGAAGTAGTTTGGGCTTATCATACAACATGGAAGACCACAACTAGGTTCACACCATTTGAATTGGTGTATTGAAAGGCAACAATGTTACCTATAGAATTTGAACACAAAACATTACGCACAGCTCTGGAGTTGAACATCAATCTCCCTGTAGCAAAAGAAGAATGCCTACTCCACCTCAACTCCTTAGATGAAATGCGAAAATCAACATTGGAAAGAACAAAGCTAATCCAAAACCAAAGGAAGAGGTGGCATGATTCACATATCAAGAATAAACACTTTCAAGTAGGTGATTGGGCTCTATTGTATGATTCTTGATTCAAGGAGATTATAGAAAAGCTATAGACCAGATGGCGAGGACCATATGAAATTCAATATGTCTTTGATAATGGAGCAGTCCAACTAACCACACTTGATCCAGTCCAATTTAAGCTTCTTGTCAATGGACACCGCCTGTGCCTGTATCACAAGCCTCAAACCAAGAAAGAATTCTTGAAGCAATTTAGCACACAAATTTTAACAGCCCCTTAGGTAACAGTTCCTATAGAAGAAGTTGAAAGCCTTCCTCCTATAGCCTCACCATAACATGCCTTCGAAAACTCCCATAATAAAAATTCATTTAATATGAAGTATACTTCTTCATTCACTTTTCTCTCTTCTGTTGAATATTGCTAATGCATGGAGAGGTGATTAAGACATTTAATATGTTTAATCACTATGTTATTGAATGGGCATTCATACTATTGTCATTTGTGTTTTGTCATTGATGTCAACATATGTTTCTGAGAGAAGACTAGGCTGGTTATCACAGTGTACAAACACTGTACAGATGTTTCAAATGTTGTGAAGTTGGACAAGAGTTGAGGTGGATGTTTTGATCTTATATCTGAGATCACATCTTTAGATGTTTCATATTGAGAGAGCTACAAATGGTTTAATGAACATTGGTCACTGGACCGTGATAGTGAGAATTGACAGAGTTAGTCTCTGGGTTTTTGGTATATCTTTTAGAAGACTTGGATTCAAGGTATGCAAGCTTGAAGGATGAAAGATAGGGTACTGAAGGATGTTCATTGGTCAGCACAAGGTAAGGAGTGATTGGTGACATCATGTATGGTGTGTGTTCTGGAGATGGTTTATTTAGAAGCCAATTTAGGAAAGGAAGCATGTGTTTTGTTTGGAAAGAATGAATTAAGGATGTCGGTCCTTAATTATTATATTTTAATCATTGTATACTTGTTCTAGATATTGTGTGTATCTTAGCAAGATTTTATGTAATCATTTGTAAATTAGGAAAGCCTCATGGGCTGACCTGATCATGGTAAAATGTAATAGGGTATATATGTAGAATCTTTTCTCTAGAAAAGATATGGATGGAATATGTGTGATATAGAGAGGTTGTGAAAGCTATGAGCTTGTGTCTGCTGCATGTAGAGTAGAGATTTACTAGTGGACTTTATTGGAACTGATCAAGCAAAGATAGTTGTTGGAAAACATTTCAAAAGATTGTGTATTTCTTCATATACACCTATTGTGAACTAGTGAGTTCTGAAGGTGGATTTAACTTTCTTTGGGCCATGAACCTTGGGTAGTGAGCCCTCTTTTGTTCCTTGAATCCTAACAAGGTATGTCCTCTAACAAGGACTATGTACTGTAATGTTTCAATAAGCTCCTAACATGGCTATATCTTCTAACAAGGATTATTATACTCTCAGTACATCATTTGTGGGTGCTAATTCCCATCGGGTTTTTTACCTTTAACAGGGTTTCCCCAAAACCAAAATATTGTGTTATTGTGTTGGTATTCATTATATCTAATATTGATGAGCTTAAAGTTTAAAGTTTAATATTCTGTTATACAACTAATTCACCCCCCCCCTCTCAATTGTATTGTGGACTATTATTCCTAACAATTGGTATCAGAGCATGTGGTCCTTAGAGAGAAAGCTTAATAGTTTGAGGTGATCTTGGAGATTGCACTCTATAGGAAGGATGGTCCTAAATTTGATCCTGAAAACTTTGACAGTTGGAAAAACAAGATGTGAACACACCTATTGTGTTTAGGCATAGATTACTGGATGATTACAAAGAAGAAGGTAGCCCTAAAGACTAAAAATGATTTTCCATCTGCTACTGATGATGAAAAGAAGTTATTTTCATATAACATGGTCACAAGAGAAGCATTGATCAATGTACTATCTAAAGGTGAGCTCACTAAAGTTAAAGACTTAGATTCAGCGCATGAAATTTGGAATAGATTAGAAGCATTATATGAAGAGGATAAATATACCAAGCAGGCAAAGTTACAAAACTGGAAAACAAAGATGGAAAATTTGCAAATGAATGAGGATGAAAGCATTAGAGCCTATGTTCAAAGGGTCACAGAAGCAGTTGTTGGAATCAAAAATTGTTGAGGTACTTATGATGAAGAGGAAGTTATTGCGAAGATCCTCATATCATTGAATCCTATATACAAACTCAAGACAATGTCCATTCAAGAAACTATTCCCCTGACTCCAAACTTTAGTAGAGAGATATTGATTGCAAAGTTAACTACTTTTGAAGCTGCAAAATTAGGAGAAGCTTCACCTAAAGTTGAATCTGCATTTAGGGCATCCATACACAAGAAAGTATCTACACTTCTGAGAATAAGAAAAGAAGACCTAAAAGAAGAGCTTGGTGAGTATGTTGAGGAAGGGGAAAAGATAATGGAAGAAGAAAGAAAGATGGAAGAACTTGTTGCACTGATTGCTAGAAGAGGAAAAAGAGGTAAGGGAAAATTTGAAGGCAAGTTACCCTTGAAATGTTTTTCATGCAATAAGATAGGTCATTTTGCATCTAGATGTCCTATAAGAGTTTCTAAATACAAACCTAATTATGCAAAGATTAGAAGAGACAAATAATGTTATTATGCTAGTGAAGGAATCTCTGATAATGATGATTTAGACAATGAAGAGATTGGATTTGTTGCTATTAAAGATGAACCAGTTCATGAAGAAAAATCCTTAGTATCTCATGTTGACAAGAAAAATGAATGGATAATTGACAGTGGATGTTCTCATCACATGACTGGTGATAAGAACAAGTTTTTTAAATTAGTAAATTATGATGGAGGTGTTGTAAGGTTAGGATCCATTACTTTGGATGGAAAGACTAATGTAGAAAATGTACTACTTTTTGAAGGACTGAAACACAATTTGTTGAGTATCAGATAGTTAATGGATAAATATTTTCAGTTAAGTTTTGTTAATGGTAAATGCTTCATCAGAAGCAAGGAAGGAAAACTGATTGCTACTGGTTCAAAATCTAGAGGTAATGTATTTGAACTAAACACATCTAGAGCCTCTTGTTTTCTTGTGAAGGTAGATGATAGTTGGTTATGGCATAGAATATTTTGTCATGTTAATTTTGATAACATTGTGAAGGAAAGTATGGTTAATGTAGTAAGATATCTACCGAAGCTTGTGAAGCCTTCTAACACTATATGCAGAGAATGTGTTATGGGAAAGAAAACTAGAAGCAATCATAAAAGAAAATCATTTACATCAAAAGGAAAGTTGGATCTAGTACATACAAATCTATGTGGGCCTACAAGAACAAAGTCATACTATGGTGAAAGGTATATTGTACTCTTTGTTGATGACTTTTCTAGAATGATGTGGGTTACTTATTTCAGAGAAAAATCAAAAGCATTTGATAAATTCAAGTTGTTTAAAGAAAAAAGTAGAGAATGAATTAGGATTGAAAATAAAGTGTCTAAGATTAGACAGAGGTGGAGAGTTTACATCAGATTTATTCAATTCATACTATGAAGAGCATGGGATAAAAATACAAACATCTGCTCCTAGGACTCCACAAAAGAATGAGATAGCATAGTGAAGAAACAAGACTATACTTGATGCTGCCAGGACAATGTTGATTGAAGGAAATGTGTCTCATGTACATTGGAGAGAGGATTTTGGAACAACAATATACACATTAAACATAATTCAAATCAGAGAAGGTACAAGTAAGACTCCCTATGAACTATGGTTTGATCATACTCCTACTATAAATATTTCAAAATTTTTGGTAGCAAATGTTATATCGAGAGGGATGATGAGATAGGGAAATTTGATGCTAGAAGTGATGAAGGAATCTTCCTTGGTTACTCTATTAAAAGAAAGGCATACAAATGTTTCAATCTAAGATTGAGGATGATGGTTGAAAGTAACAATGTAAGAATAGATGAGAAATTTCAGATACAAGAAAGAATGTATGACAACAGTCAGATTTTAGAAATGAAAGAAACTGCTACTGTTGTAGAAGAACTTGTTGAGGAAGAAAGTGAAAAAGAGGCTTGTGATGCTGATAGAAGAAAGACTACTGAGACTCCTAAAACTCCAAGGTATGTAAAAAATAACCATCCTGAAAATCAAATTATTGGAAATACCAGTTAGGGAGTGCTAACTAGATCAAAAGCTAGAGAAGAAATTTGTTTGATTTCTCAAGTTGAGCAAAAAACTACAAATGAAGCCTTTAAAGATGGATCTTGGATAAAGAATTCGATCAGCTAAAGAAGAATAATACTTGGGAATTAGTTCCTAGACCTAAAAATAAAAATGTTATAGGAACAAAATGGGTCTTTAGAAACAAAATGGATGAAGAAGGAACGGTTGTAAGGAACAAAGCAAGACTAGTGTGTAAGGGATACTTAGAGAAAGAAGGCATTGACTTTGAAGAAGCATTTGCTCATGTTGCTAGAATAGAGGTAGTAATATTATTCCTATCTTATGCTACACACAAAAACTTCAAAGTGTATCAGATGGATGTTAAATTTGCATTTCTGAATGGAGATCTTGAAGAAGAAGTATATATAGAACAACTAGATGGGTTTCCTCTATGCAAAGACAAAGACATGGTGTGCAAATTAAATAAAGCCTTGTATGGGTTAAAGAAAGCTCCTAGGGCTTGGTATGCAAGGTTAGACAAGTATCTACTTGGGCTTGGATTCAAAAAAGGTAATGCGGATAGTAATTTGTATTTAAGAACTACTGAAGATGGAATCCTGATAGTAGAAGTATTTGTGGATGACATTATCTTTGGAGGTAATGATGATCTATGTAAGAAGTTTGCTAAAGAAATGGAAAGTGAATTTGAGATGTCCATGGTAGGTGAAATGAAATTCTTTCTTGGACTACAAATAACTCAGAATGAGAATGGTATTTTCATTTCTCAGACCAAGTATCTCAAAGAATTTCTTAAGAAATTTGGAATGGAAGATTGTAAACTAGTAGGAACACTTATGGTGACTGGTAACAAGCTAACAATTGATGATGAATCAAAATGTTTTTTTCAGACTTTGTATAGATCAATGGTTGGAGGGCTATAATATCTGACTCACACCAGACCAGATATTGCTAATGTTGTTGGAATTGTGGCTAGATATCAGGCAGAACCCAAAGAGACACATCTAGCTATTGTGAAAAGGATACTGAGGCATCTCAGAGGAACCATAGACTATGTTTTATGGTATGACATAAATGATAGCTTTAAAATTCATTCTTATACTGATGTTGATTGGGAAAGAAATATTGATGACAGAAAAAGTACCAATGGTGATGCATTTTTCCTTGTGAAAAAGTTGGTTTCTTGGCTAAGCAAGAAACAAGATTGTATAGCACAGTCTACTACTGAATCAAAGTATGTTGCTACCACTATAAAATGCACTTAGATTATCTGGATGAAACAAATTCTAAAAGACATTGGAGTAATTTTTGAAGAGCTTGTGGTTATCCATTGTGATAACACTAGTACAGTTAACATGTCAAAGAATCTGGTGATGCATTCCAAAACTAAACATATCTCTATTAAGTATCACTTCTTGAGAGACAAGGTGGCACAAAAGGAAATCAAATTAGAATATATCAGTACAAAAGAGAAGATTGCATACATCTTCACAAATCCACTATTGAAAGATACCTTTGAATATCTCAAAGGTATGTTGGGGGTTCAGGCCCCTCCTATTCAAAACTAAATGATGCAGAAATGCATCAATCTAGAAGTATTTAGAGCCTTATCATTATTTGGACTGAATGCATGGATCTACTCCTCAGGGGGAGTGATCATGGAAGAAATTTTATTTGTGAAGGCAGCCAAAGCCTCATGGCACCCTTTTCCATTGTTGTTAAAGGGGAGTATTTCTATGAGAAAATCCCTACTATTTAGGGAGACTGTATGAAGAATTACAGTGAGAGTGTTGTATGGTTTCAGAACACTTTTGGATTGATTAAACCTTGGGATGGATTTTCCCATATGTTGACATCAATGCCAAAGGGGGAGATTGTTGGATATTTATAATGCATGGAGAGGTGATTAAGACATTTAATATGTTTAATCACTACATTACTGAATGGGCATTCATATTGTTGTCATTTTTGTTTTGTCACTAATGTCAACATATGTTTCTGAGAGAAGACTAGGCTGGTTATCACAGTTTACAGACATTGTATGGATGTTTCAGATGCTACAAATTTAGACAAGAGTTGAGGTGGATGTTTTGATCTTATATCTAAGATCACATCTTTAGATGTTTTACATTGAGAGAGATACAGATGGTTTAATGAAGACTGGTCACTGGACTGTGACAATGAGAATTGACAAAGTTAGTCTTTGGGTTTTTGGTATATCTTTCAGAAGACTTGGATTCAAGGTATGCGAGCTTGAAGGATGAAAGATAGGGTACTAAAGGATGTTCATTGGTCAGTGCAAGGTATGGAGTGATTGGTGATGTCATCTATGGTGTGTGTTCTGGAGATGGTTTATTTAGAAGCTGACTCAAGAAAGGAAGCATGTGTTTTGTTTGGCAAGCATGAATTAAGGATGTTGGTCCTTAATTGTTGTATTGTAATAATTGTATACTTGTTCTAGATTTTGTGTGTATCTTAGAAAGATTTTATGTAATCATTTGTAAATTAGGAAAGCCTCATGGGCCGACCTGATCATGGTAAAATGTAATAGGGTATTTATGTAGAATCTTTTCTATGGAAAAGATATGGATGGAATATATGTGATATAGAGAGGTTGTGAAAGTTGCGAGCTTGTGTCTACTACATGTAGAGTAGAGGTTTACTGGTGGACTTCATTGGAACTGATCAAGCAAAGATAATTACTGGAAAATAGTTCAAAAGATTGTGTATTTCTTCATATGCACCTATTGTGAACTAGTGAGTTCTAAAGGTGGATTTAACCTTCTTTGGGAAGTGAGCCCTCTTTTGTTCCTTAACTCCTAATAGGGTCTATCCTCTAACAAGGACTATGTACTGTAATGTTTCAATAAGCTCCTAATAGGGCTATATCTTCTAAAAAGGATTAGTATACTCTCAATACATCATTTGTGGGTGCTAATTCCCACCGGGGTTTTTACCTTTAATAGGGTTTCCCTTAAACTAAAATATTGTGTTATTTTGTTAGTATTCATTGTAAGTGATATTGATGAGCTTAATGTTTAAAGTTTAATATTCTTTTATACAACTGATTCACCCCCCCTCTTAGTTGCATTGTGGATTGTTATTCCTAACATCTTCTTCTCACCAACTCATCTCATTTTTATGTCTACCACCCACTCAAACTCCATGTCACCCACAATTTCTATTTTAATGCTTTCAATAAAACACCACATCGACACTTTCATGTGGCTGCTGAACATGACACTCTCATTAGCTCACATTCATGTGTATGGTAACAAATCGCAAGGTACAACTTTTTAACTCTTTCCTCACTTTTAGCTCATAGGTTTGAATAATTATATATAGTACTTCATTACATGTATGATATATGCGTTAAGCCAGTTTCTCATTCTCATGCCAAATTTATCAAGTGAGGACACTTGTCAAAATTTTGTAGGGGGTAGGGGAAGTGTAATAACTTCCAAGTGTTATTCCTAAGTCACCCTAGTCACATCAATGTTGTACTTAGGCTGTGTTCTATTAATTCTTTTAATCCTACACATTTATTGTACTTTCAAATTTTGATTTTCTGAGCAATTTTCTAAGCTTGACATGACTTGAAAGGACCATAATAAAATTACAAGATAATTCCCACTTAAGACTTTGATGTCATCTATAATCAATGTCATTATTATTTTTCATGTCAAGCATAATGGAGGTAATGTAAGCAAAATCGGTATTTTCAAGAATAGCAATTGGGATTTCAAGAAGGAGGTATTTGTTGAGTGTAAGAAGACTGAAGATTAGCAGTGAATTGGAGAGTAGCAAAATTGAAGATTGGGCATTATTAAGATGGGTGGACAATTACAGAGACATGAACCAATTGTCCATGGTATTTTACCGATGGATGTTGAAGTAGTTCTTAGATTTAATGCATGCAGCTGGCTAGGGTATTTCCTTTAGTTAACAGAATTCAATAAGGAGGTTGTAGTAGAATTTATGGGAACTTTTGAAGAGGGACAAGAAACTGTGTGGGGTTTAACAGTTGTTGCTACTGAGGAAAGAATTGTAGAAGTCACCGAGTTACCAGTCATTAGAGAGCACTATCCTAACAAGCATGATACCATGTCATCTCAAGCTCAATTCTCCCGACCAGGTGATCCTCCACTTGAAATCACTAAGAAGGGATGCAAGAGGTTGTCTCTTCCACCACCATTTCTAGAATTGGCTAACCACATTATCAGGTATTTAACTTGTGAAGGAAGATTCTCAAACCTGCATGCCCACCATTTCAAATTGCTTAGTTGTTTAAGGCATAATCTGCAGGTCAATGTTCCTAATTTTCTCTATAATATGTTAAGCATTAGTGTCAAGGAAACACCAAAAGGTAATGAAAATTCCATAAGTCACCATGCCCTAATAAAGATTTTGGTTGAAAAATCCCTTAGGGATGTCTCTCCCATGTCCTAGGTGGAATTTGTTTAGTTTAAAACCTTACAGCCCCAAGTTAACCCTGTTGCTCAACCTCTAGGGAATAAAGTAGATTCTTCTAGGCCTAGTCAAGAAACAATTGAAAAAGGAAAAGAACTAGAGTTGTCCCCAAAAAACAAGTCTTCTGAACCCACTCCAGAGAGTAATATACCTACTTCTTCTATGAAGAAAGGAAAATAGAAAGTTCAAAAAGAAATCCCTAACCTAGAAGGTGAAATTCAAAACCCTATAGTTCAGTTAAATAAGAGAAAAATTTTGAGTCATGTAGTGTCTGTTCCTGCAATGTCTACTCCTATAACAAAAAAGCCAAAATGATCCTACCAAACTAAAACTGTAGTGGTTGATGAGGCAACTGTACGTAGAATCCCTCGCATGCAAGGACAAGTGTCTTCACCTTCCCTTGGAAATCCAAATGTTTCAGTACCAAAACCTAATCCAGAACTCTCTATTGAAAATATTCCTGATGACTCCCCTTTGTGAGCAGAACCTCAAAATATGGAAGAATCTCAAAATGTGCAAGCACGTGATAGTTGCATGCCACAGGATGATCAAAGAATGAGTGAGCCAAGCCTAGATGTAGTACAAGACAACATTCCTATGAATGATCAACCTACTCCTCTGCAACACCCTATATATTCCAATGTCTCCATTATACCCTACAGATCCACATGGTTCACTAAGTATTTTCAGCAAGCTGCCAAAGAAAAGAAAAAGAAAGTTGTGTTGCAAGAATTTCCCTCACAAAAAAATTAGTTTGTACTCTTTAACCTATACAATCATTTTGTTTTACAAAAGACCTAGTGGATACATGAAAGAGATCAAATGTAGAAAGAGATATTTGATAAGGATGAGGAAATTGAATCTCTTAGGGAGCAGCTAAAGAAATAAAAACAACAAATGGACAAGGCCCTAAAACTAGCCAATTAGGTCATAGCTTGTAGACTGCCACCTAGGGTATATGCTATTTTTTTAAAAGAAAAATTTATTTTGTTTCAACTTATGATGACCATGAAGAGTACTAATTGTGAGTTCAAGTCAGCCCAATATTTTTATAGAATATATCAAACTCTTCCCCCATGGAAGCAAAATTTATTATGTGAGCTATATTTGCACAACTTTATCATCCCACATGAAACAGAGTTGAATCCTCTGCTCTATATAGGGGATATTCACTTAAGGGCTCTGATGTCATGGATGCATAATGAAGAAAAATATAATAGATAGTTGAATAATTATAGGGATCTAGAAAAATCTGAACCCTTACCATTAAGGGTTGAGTCACATAATGTTAGAAATAGTCCCAAGAGATAACTAAGAGGGGGGGGGGGGGTGAATCAGTTATCTACAAGATTCAATTCTTTATCCAATTAATTATACTTAAACATAAATCATAAACACAATGAAAGAACACATGAACACAACACCAATATTTTGGTTACGGGGAAACCCAAATAGGTAAAAACCCCAGTGGAACTTGATACCCACTAATATTTTGTACTAGTGTATAATGATCCTTGTTGGAAGATCCTTTACCCTATTAGGAGTAGCTTTACAATATATTAAGTATAGTAGACCTAGTTAAGGGTCAGACCCTGTTAGGAGTCTTTTACAATTGTCCCTGTTATGGGAGAGGACGTACTATTTGAGAGCTCATTGCTCAAATGGGTGAAGGCTACAACCTTATGTTTAACAGATACACACTATATTTGGATCTTGGTGAATTGTGCCTTGACCTACTATCTAGATCAGTTACAATGAATAGCACAAGTACTTTACTTAGTCACATAGACCATCTTCTGATGGCTCAACACTTTGTACACTCTGCTCTTCTTTGCTTAATCAACCATGAACCACACTCAAGAAATCACAAATGACTGCCTATAAATATCTTTCCTCTAAATGATATAATCAAGTTGGCCTATTAGAACCACCTTGAAATAATATTAAAGAAACCATAACAAACTCCAATAAACATTTTGTTAGCTCTACTATGCACACAACACATTCTGGGACCTGTCCAATAAGATAGTTACACACTGTCGGCTCTACCAAAACAATTGGATCTTTCTCTATAAGCTGAATTAACTCATGCGCTATTAACCAAACATCAATAACACTTCTCCAAGATTAACTCCAAGGGTGCATACCCTAAAGATAGGTGCAACTCAAGAAGCAATAAAATCTATGTCGGCTCTTTTGAACAAACGCAGGAAACTACTGCTCACGAATAGTGACTGCATATCTTCACTTCTACTCATCAAAAGACTATGCATCCATAACTAAAACATCACTAACATGTCTTAAACATATATACAAGTGCACACGGATCCATGATAACTATATGAACAACCATACATAGAACAAAGCCTATTACTCTGTCAGGAACACTACTGACACCAATTGCTATATAACTTTCTGTACTAACAGTTAACCTCTATGCCCATGATATCATGTTGATATCATGTCCATGATACATATACTAAAAGCTTACTACATAAGACTTCCACACATGCTACTTTATATATGTTGTCATCAATGACAAACATACAGTCAATACTAGCTTGCTGGCAAATCTCCAACAATTTCCCCCTTTGGCATTGATGACAACATGTGGAATGAAAAACCACCATCAAGAAAAATGAATATTTCTTTTATAAAATTCTAAATTTCCTCATCAAAACCCCCCCAAGAATGAATCCTTCATCTGTTGTAATATTTTCCAATATTCTCCATTTCCTCAACTGTACTGCTGTCATAAGTGAATGCTGCTTCCCCTTAGTATATTACTCCTCTTTTTACTTTTTTTTTTCATGACTCTATATATTACTCCCCCTTTGAGATAAATTTCAAAGGGTGCCATTCATTTTAAGCACTGGTAATACTCTTGAGGTAGAGTAGTCAACCTTCCATCAGTGCTAGAGGACTAATGTCTTTCATTCTTTCTTCTAAGTAGAATCAGGGAAGGGAATTACTCCCAACTTCTCCCTGAGATACTCAAAATTATCCTTAGGCAAGGGATTTGTGAATATATATGCCAACTAATATTTAGTACTCACATAGTCCAACTTGACTTCTTTCTCTACCACTTTCTCTCTTAGGAAGTGGTACTTGATCTCTATGTGCTTTGTCTTTGCATGCATCACAGGGTTCTTTGACATATTGATAGTGCTAGTGTTATCACAGTGAATAACAATAGGATAATCAATCTGAATTCCAAAATCCTTTATCATTTACTTGATCCAAACAATTGTAGAAAAATTCAAGGGTACTACAACATACTCTTCTTCTATTGTTGACTGACAAATACAATTTTGTTTCTTTCTTGTCCAAGTGACAAGTCTATCACCAAGAAACACTGCTCCACCTGATGTACTCTTTCTGTCATCAACACATCCTACCAAATCTACATTAGTGTACACATGAAGTTCAACATTTTCTGAGTTATGATACCATAGACCATAATCTATAGTGCCCTACAAGTATCTAAATATTCTCTTTACTGCCATGAGGTGACTTTGTTTAGGTTCTACTGCAAATCTTCCAACTATGCCAACTGCATTGGAAATATCAAGTCTAGTTTGAGTAAGATATATGAGTTTACCCATCATAGACTTATACAATATTATATCTACCATTGTTGAGTCATCTTCTTTAGTAAGCTTGCATCTAGTGATCATAGGGTTTCCTACTAGCTTGCAATCATCCATCTTGAATTTCTTCAATATCTCTTTCACATATTTTGATTGATTAATAAAAATTCATTTTTCTATCTGCTGCACATTTAGTCCCAAAAATGATTTGATAGGACCAATCATACTCATCTCAAACTCATTCTACATTTCTTTTGCAAATTCAACACTGAGCTTGTCATTACCTCCAAAGATAATGTCATCAATAATTATAGCTACAAGTAGTAAACCTTCAGATGTCTCTCTAATGAATAGATTACAATTTTCTGCTCATTTCTTGAATCCAATCTTTGTTAAGTATCCATCTAGTCTCTCATACCATGTTCTAGGGGCTTGGTTAAGTCCATAGAGGTCCTTCTTCCATCTGCATACCCTGTCTAATAAGGTGACTCCTTTGGGCTGCTCAATGTATACTTCTTCTTTCAAATCTCCACTCAGGAATGCTGACTTGACATCCATCTTATAAACTTTGAAGTTTTTGACTGTAGCATAGGCTAGAAACAAATTAATAGCTTCTAATTTTCTCATAGGTGCAAATGTGTCTGAATAATCAATGCATTCTCTTTGTGCATATCCCTTACATACTAATCTTTCTTTGTTTCTTACTACTATACCATCTTCATTCATCTTGTTTTTGAATATCCACTTTGTTCCAATCACATTCTTATCACTAGGTCTTGGTACTAGTTCCCAAGTGTCATTCTTAATAATTTGATCAAGTTCTTCATTCATAGCATCATGCCAATTTGAATCATTACAAGCATCTTCAACACTTAAAGGTTCAATCTGAGATAGTAAACATACTGCTTCATTGCTAGCTGAGTTCTTTTCTTGTGATCTTGTTAAGACTTTGCCCCTTGGATCTCCAATGATGTCTACCCTGGAATGATTTCTTGATGTAAACTTTGGAACTTTAGGTGATGCTGAATCATCAGCCTTAGGAGTATTTTCTTCACCTGTCTTAGGGTCATTGAATAACACATCAATACTGTCAAACATTTCTTCAATGACTGTCTCCCTAGTGGAAGGTCTAGGTTCTTCTTCAATCATGGGTGAGTAATCATGATATCTTTCTTGAACCATAAAATTTTCATCAATCTTTACATGAGCACTTTCTATGATTTTTTCAATCTTAAATTGAAACATCTATAAGCTTTACTTTTAGTAGAGTAACCAAGAAAAATACCTTCATCACTTCTTGCATCAAACTTGCCTATTGCTTCATCACTCTTGATGTAGCACTTGCTTTCAAAGATACTGAAGTATTTTACTATGGGAACATTACCAAACCATAGCTCATATGGTTTTTTGTTAGCACCTGGCTTTAATTGAATTCTATTGATGGTATAGACTATTGTATTGACTGCATCTCTCCAATAGGTGTGTGCAACTTTTCCTTCTATCATAATGGTGCACGCTATATCAAGAATGATCCTATTCCTTCTCTCTACAATTCCATTCTACTGAGGGGTTCTAGGTGCACTTAACTATCTCTGTATGCCATGTTCTTTGCAATACTCATAGAATCCGTCAGAGGTGAATTCTCCTCCTCTATTCGATCTCAAACATTTTATCTTTAGTCCAGATTCATTCTCAACCTTAGATTTGAATATTTTGAACTTCTCAAAAGCTTCTGACTTGTCTTTTAAGAACACAACCCACATCATCCTAGTATAATCATCAATAAACAAAATGAAATACATTTCACCATAGTATGATCTTGTTTAAGTTGGACCACATAGGTTTGTATGAATCAGAGCCAACTTGTTCTCTACTAAATTCTGCTTGCCAACTTGTTCTCACATGCTTCCCCATTACACATTCCCTGCATACAGTATCAACTGGCTTTGCTATGCCAGGTAGATCTCTTACTGCCTTAACATTGCTTATCTTTACTATGTTAACAAAATTGATATGACATAGTCTTTTATGCCACAACCAACTCTCATCAACTTTAGCAACAAAACAACTTGCTTCTGAATTGAGTTGGAAAACATTACCTCTTTTCTTTGAGCCTGATGTAATCATAACACCATATTTATTGTTAATGATGCATTTTTCATCTTTGAACTCCAACTGATAGCCCTTTCCAAGTAACTGTCTAACACTGAGAAGGTTATGTTTCAAACCATCAACATAAAGAACATCATTAGTACTATTCTTTCCATCCAAGGTGACGGCTCCTCTACCAACTATTGGTTTAGGAGTGTTGTCTCCAAATCTGACCATACCACAATTCTATTTTTTCAAATGAACAAACCTTCCTTTATCAACTATCATGTGATGTGAACAACCACTATCTATAATCTAGTCTGTCCTTATGTTAGGTTGTGAAATCAATGCTAGCTCTTGATTCTCTTTCTTATCTTCATGAACTGTCTTTTTATTCATTTTGTCTATAATAGAAATGAATCCAATTTCTTCTTCACTAGATTCTTCATCTAAAACTCCATCTCCAGCATAGTAGCATTCCTTAGAATACTTAGGCTTGTAATCCTTCTTGAACTTTCTAGCTCTAGTGGGACACTTAGATGCAAAGTGACCAATCTTATTACATGAAAAGCACTTAAGTGGTAATTGACCTTCATATTTTCCTTTTCCTTTCTTTTCTCTTTCAGAAATCATAGCAATAAAATCATCTAATATTTTCTCTTCATCATCAGCATCAAAATTACTAGAAGTGTTTGTAGATTTCTTACCATGAACTGTTGCTTTGAAAGTTGTCTCACTCTTTGGTTCTTTCCTCAATCTTGAAATCTCAAAAGTTGAGATTTTTCTGATCAAGGTCTCTCTCTTGAAATTTGATGTAAGTTGCATGGTCTCATCAAGCATGTTGATATTTCTTTCATATTCTAGAGTGAGGGTAGTCATTAACTTGTCCATAATGTCTTCCTCCAAAATCTCTCCTCCATTGTTTCTAATTCTAGCAACTGCTTCATTTATTCTTTGATTGTAAGCTCTGATATTTTCCTCAGGTAGCATCTCTAATTCATTGTATCTTTTCTTCAATGTCTTTCTACATGCATCCTTTGCTTGTTTGTCTCCTTCAAATATGTCTTCAAGGTGCTTCCATATTTTGTGGGTTGCATCTATCTTTTTTATTTCTAAAAACTCACCATTAGGTAGGGTGCTAATAAGGGCTTCTTTACCTATAGCATTCTGATGAAATAATTCCTTTTGTGTGTTAGTAGCATCATCTTTTACAAGGTCTTCTAAAGTAGGAATCTATGCTACTTTGATAGTTACATTAAAAACTTCAAAGGCAATGCATTGCAAATGAGTAACCATCTTATTCTTCCAATCAAGATAATTCTCTCCATCAAACTTAGGACTCTCTTTGCTGAAGTATGCCATCTAATCAACCTCAATCTGTTAAAATTTCTCTCTGAGGCACTTGGCTCTGATACCAATTTTTAGGAATAGTCCCAAGAGATAACTGAGAGGAGGGGTGAATCAGTCATATAAAAGATTCAATTCTTTATCCAATTCAGTATACTTAAACATAAATCATAAACATAATGAAAGAACACATGAACACAACACCAATATTTTGGTTACGGGGAAACCCAAATAGGTAAAAACCCCACTGGGACTTGATACCCACTAATATTATGTACTAGTGTATAATGATCCTTGTTAAAAGATCATTTACCCTGTTAGGAGTAGATTTACAATATATTAAGTATAGTAGACCTGGTCAAGGGTCAAACCTTGTTAGGAGTCTTTTACAATTGTCCCTGTTATGGGAGAGGATGCACTGTCTGAGAGCTCACTGCTCAAATGGGGGAAAGCTACAACCTTATGTTTAACAGATACACACTATATCTGGATCTTGGTGAACTATGATTTTACCTACTATCTGGATCAGTTCCAATGAATAGCACAAGTACTTTACTTAGTCATATAGACCTTCTTCTAATGGCTCAACACTTCACCACTCTGCTCTTCTCTACTTAATCAACCATGAACCACACTCAAGAAATCACAAATGACTGCCTATAAATATCTTTCCTCCAAATGATATAATCAAGTCAGCCTATTAGAATCATCTTGAAATCATATTAGAGAAACCATAACAAACTCCAATAAACATTATGTCAGCCCTACTATGCACACAACACATTCTGGGACTTGTCCAATAAGATAATTATAGATGCACGCTACACACTGTCGGCTCTACCAAAACATCTGGATCTTTAAATGTAAGCTGAATTAACTCATGCGCTATTAACCAAACATCAATAACACTTCTCCAAGCTTAACTCCAAGGGTGCATACCCTAAAGATAGGCACAACTCAAGAACCAATAAAATCTTTGTCAGCTCTTTTGAACAAACACAGGAAACTGCTGCTGGCACATATCGACTACATATCTTCACTTATACTCATCAAAAAACTATGCATCCATAACTAAAACATCACTAACATGTCTTAAACATATATCCAAGTGTGCAAGGCTCCATGATAATTGTATGGACAACCATACACATAACACTATCTGTTACTCTCTTAGGAACACTGCTGACACCAACTGCTATATAACTTTCTGTACTAATAGTTAACCTCTATGCCCATGATATCATGTTGATATCATGTCCATGCTACATATACTAAAATCTTACTTCATAAGACTTCCACGCATGCTACTTTCCATATGTTGTCATCAATGACAAACATATAGTTAGTACTGGCCTCATGGCAAATCTCCAACAATCTCCCCCTTCGGTATTGATGGCAACATGTGGAATGAAAAACCACCATCAAACAAAATGAAAATTTATTTTATAAAATTTTGCATTTCCTCATCAAACCTTTCCCAAGAATGAATCCTTCATCTACTGTAATATTTTCCAATATTCTCTATTTCCTCAACTATACTGCTGTCATAACTGAATGTTGCTTCCCCTTAGTATATTATTCCTCTTTTTACTTCTGGTTTTTATGACTTTGTATATTACTCCCCCTTTGACATTAATGGAAAAGGGCACCATTAATTTTAAGCACTGATACTACTCCTGAGGTAGAGTAGTCAACCTTCCATCAGTCCTAGAGGACTGATGTCTTTCCTTCTTTCTTCTAAGCAGAATCAAGGAAGGGAATTACTCCCAACTTCTCCCTAAGATACTCAAAAGTATCCTTAGGCAAGGGATTTGTGAATATATATGCCAATTGATCTTTAGTACTCACATATTCCAACTTGACTTCTTTCTCTGCCACTTTCTCTCTTAGGAAGTGATACTTGATCTCTATGTGCTTTGTCTTTGCATTCATCATAGGGTTCTTTGACATATTGATAGTGCTAGTGTTATCACAATGAATAACAATAGGATAATCAATCTGAATTCCAAAATCCTTTATTATATGCTTGATCCAAACAATTGTAGAACAATTCAAGGCTGCTACAACATACTCTACTTATGTTGTTGACTAAGAAATACAATTTTATTTCTTGCTTGTCCAAGTGACAAGTCTATCACCAAGAAACACTGCTCCACCTGATGTACTCTTTCTTTGATCAACACATCCTACCCAATTTGCATAAGTGTACACATGAAGCTCAACATTTTCTGAGTTAGGATACCATAGACCATAATCTATAGTTCCCTACAAGTATCTAAATATTCTCTTTACTGCCATGAGGTGACTTTGTTGTTTAGGTTCTGCTGTAAATCTTCCAACTATGCCAACTACATTTGAAATATCAGGTCTAGTCTGAGTAAGATATATGAGTTGACCAATCATAGACTTATACAATGTTATATCTACCACTGGTGAGTCATCTTCTTTAGTAAGCTTGCATCCAGTGATCATAGGGTTTCCTACTAGCTTGCAATCATCCATCTTGAATTTCTTCAATATCTCTTTCACATATTTTGATTGATTAATAAAAATTCCTTTTTATGTCTGCTGCACATTTAGTCCCAAAAATATTTTATAGGACCAATTATACTCATCTCAAACTCATTCTGCATTTCTTTTGCAAATTCAGCACTGAGCTTGTCATTACCTCCAAAGATAATGTCATCAATAATTATAGCTACAAGTAGTAAACCTTCAGATGTCTCTCTAATGAAAAGATTAAAATTTTCTGCTCCTTTCTTGAATCCAATCTTTGTTAAGTATCCATCTAGTCTCTCATACCATGCTCTAGGGGCTTTCTTAAGTCCATAGAGGGCCTTCTTCAATCTGAATACCATATTAGGTCTATTTGATAAGGTGAATCCTTTCAGCTGCTCAATGTATACTTCTTTCAAATCTCCACTCAGGAATGGTGACTTGACATCCATCTTATAAACTTTGAAGTTTTTTACTATAGCATAGGATAGAAACAACTTAATAGCTTCTAATCTGCTCATAGGTGCAAATGTGTCTAAATAATCAATGCATTCTCTTTGCACATATCCCTTACATACTAATCTTTCTTTGTTTCTTACTACTGTACCATCTTCATTCATCTTGTTTCTAAATATCCACTTTGTTCCAATCACATTCTTATCACTAGGTCTTGGTACCAATTCCGAAGTGTCATTCTCAATAATTTGATCAAGTTCTTCTTTCATAGCATCATGCCAATCTGAATCATTACAAGCATCTTCAACACTTAAAGGTTCAATCTGAGATAGTAAACATACCGCTTCATTGCTAGCTGAGTTCTTTTCTTGTGATCTTGTTAAGACTTTGTCGCTCTGATCTCCAATGATGTCTACCTTGGAATGATTTCTTGATGTAAACTTTGGAACTTTAGGTGATGCTAACTCATCAACCTTAGGAGTATTTTCTTCACTTGTCTCAGGGTCATTGAATAACACATCAATACTATCAAACATTTCTTCAATGACTGTCTCCCTAGTGGAAGGTCTAGGTTCTTCTTCAATCATGGGTGATTAATCATGATATCTTTCTTGAACCATAAAATTTTCATCAATCTTTACATGAGCACTTTCTATGATCTTTTTCAACCCTAAATTGAAACATCTATAAGCTTTACTTTTAGTAGGGTAACCAATAAAAATACCTTCATCACTTCTTGCATCAAACTTGCCTACTGTTTCATCACTCTTGATGTAGCACTTGCTTTCAAAGATTCTGAAGTATTTTACTATGGGAACATTACCAAACCATAGCTTATATGGTTCTTTGTTAGTGTCTGGCATTAATTGAATTATATTGATGGTATAGACTATTGTATTGACTGCATCTCTCCAATAGGCATGTGCAACTTTTCCTTCTATCATAATCGTGCGCACTGCATCAAGAATTATCCTATTCTTTCTCTCTGAAATTCCATTTTTTTGAGGGGTTCTAGGTGCACTTAACTATCTCTATATTCCATGTTCTTTGCAGTACTCATAGAATCTGTCAGAGGTGAATTCTCCTCCTCTATCCGATCTAAAACATTTTATCTTTAGTCCAGATTCATTCTCAACCTTAGCTTTGAATATTTTGTACTTCTCAAAAGCTTCTGACTTGTCTTTTAAGAACACAACCCACATCATCCTAGTATAATCATCAATAGACAAAATGAAATACCTTTCACCATAGTATGATCTTGTTTGAGTTGGACCACATAGGTCTCTATGAATTAGATCCAACTTTTTCTCTACTGAATTTTGCTTTCTCCTGAATGAGTTTCTCACATGCTTCCCCATTACACATTCCTTGCATATAGTATCAATTGGCTTTGCTATGCTAGGTAGATCTCTTACTACCTTAACATTGCTTATCTTTACTATGTTATCAAAATTGATCTGACAAAGTATTTTATGCCACAACCAACTCTCATCAACTTTAGCAACAAAACAACTTGCTTCTGAATTGAGTTGGAAAACATTACCTCTTGTCTTTGAGCCTGATGCAATCATAACACCATCTTTGTTGTTAATGATGCATTTTTCATCTTTGAACTCCAACTGATAGCCTTTTCCAAGTAACTGTCCAACACTGAGAAGGTTATGTTTCAAACCATCAACATAAAGAACATCATTAGTACTATTCTTTCCATGCAAGGTGATGGCTCCTCTACCAACTATTGGTTTAGGAGTGTTGTCTCCAAATCTAAGCATACCTCCATTGTATTTTTCCAAATGAACAAACCTGCCTTTATCACCTATCATGTGATGTGAACAACCACTGTCTATAATCCAGTCTATCCTATTGTCAGTTTGTGAAATCAATGCTAGCTCTTGATTCTCTTTCTTATCTTCATGAATTGTCTTGTTATTCATTTTGTCTAGAATAGAAATGAATCCAATTTCTTCTTCACTAGATTCTTCATTTGAATCTCCATCTCCATCATAGCAGCATTCCTTAGAATACTTAGGCTTTTAATCCTTCTTGAACTTTCTAGCTCTAGTGGGACACTTAGATGCAAAGTGACCAATCTTATTACATGAAAAGCACTTAAATGTTAATTGACCTTCATATTTTCCTTTTCCTTTCTTTTCTCTTTCAGAAATCATAGCAATAAAATCATCTAATGTTTTTTCTTCATCATCATCATCAAAATTACCAGAAGTGTTTGTAGATTTCTTATGATGAACTGTTGCTTTGAAAGTTTTCTCACTCTTTGGTTCTGTCTTCAATCTTGAAATCTCAAAAGCTGAGATTTTGCTGATCAAGGTCTCTCTCTTGAAATTTTATGTAAGCTACATGGTCTCATCAAGGATGTTGATATTTCTTTCATATTCTGAAGTGAGGGTAGTCATTAACTTGTCCATAATGTCTTCCTCCGAAATCTCTCCTCCATTGTTTCTAATTCTAGCAACTGCTTCATTTAATCTTTGATTGTAAGCTCTAATATTTTCCTCAAGTAACATCTCTAATTCATTATATTTTTTCTTCAATGTCTTTCTATGTGAATCCTTTTCTTGTTTGTCTCCTTCAAATATGTCTTCAAGGTGCTTCCATATTTTGTGGGTTGTATCTATCTTTTTTATTTCTCAAAACTCACCATCAGATAGGGTGCTGATAAGGGCTTCTTTAGCTATAGCATTCTGATGAAACAATTCCTTTTGTGTGTCAGTAGCATCATCTTTTGCAAGGTCTTCTAAAGTAGGAATCTATGCTACTTTGATAGTTACATTAAAAACTTCAAAGGCAATGCACTGCAAATGAGTCACCATCTTGTTCTTCTAATCAAGATAATTCTCTCCATCAAACTTAGGACTCTCTTTCCTAAAGTATGCCATCTAATCAACCTCAAGCTATTAAACTTTCTCTCTGAGGCACTTGGCTCTGATACTAATTTTTAGGAATAGTCCCAAGAGATAACTGAGAGGGGGGGTGAATCAGTTATATATAAGATTCAATTCTTTATCCAATTAAGTATACTTAAACATAAATCATAAACACAATGAAAGAACACATGAACACAACACCAATATTTTGGTTATGGGGAAACCCAAATAGGTAAAAACCCTACTGGGACTTGATACCCACTAATATTCTATACTAGTGTATAATGATCATTGTTAGATTATCGTTTACCCTGTTAGGAGTAGCTTTACAATATATTAAGTATAGTAGACCTAGTTAAGGGTTAGACCTTGTTAGGAGTCTTTTACAATTGTCCTTGTTATGGGAGAGGACGCACTATCTAAGAGCTCACTACTCAAATGGGTGAAGGCTACAACCTTCTATTTAACAGATAGACACTATATCTGTATTTTTGGTGAACTGCGTGTTGACCTGCTATCAGGATTAGTTCCAATGTATAGCACAAGTACTTTACTTGGTCACATAGACCTTCTTTTGATGGCTCAATAATTCACACACTCTACTCTTCTCTGCTTAAGCAACCATGAACCACACTCAAGCAATCAGAAATGACTTCCTATAAATATCTTTCCTCCAAATGATATAATCAAGTCAGCCTATTAGAACCACCTTGAAATCATATTAGAGAAACCATAACAAACTCCAATAAACATTTTGTCATCTCTACTATGCACGCAACACATTTTGGGACCTATCCATTAAGATAATTGTAGACGCACGCTACACACTGACGGCTCTACCAAAATAATTGGAACTTTCTCTGTAAGCTTAATTAACTTATGCGCTCTTAACCAAACATCAATAACACTTCTCCAAGCTTAACTCCAATGGTGCATATAATAAATATAGGTGCAACTCAAGAACCAATAAAATCTATGTCAACTCTTCTATACAAACACAGGAAACTACTGCTGGCGAATAGTGACTGCATAACTTCACTTCTACTCATCAACAGACTATGTGTCCATAAATGAAACATCACTAACATGTCTTCAACATATATGTAAGTGCGTAAGGTTCCATGATAACTATATGGACAACCATACATAGAACACTACCTGTTACTCTGGCAGGAACACTACTGACCTCACCTGCTATATAGCTGTCTGTACTAATAGTTAACCTCTGTGCCCATGATATCATGTCCATGCTACATATATTGAAAGATTACTACATAATACTTCCACACATGCTACTTTCCATATGTTGTCATCAATGACAAACATACAGTCAGTACTGGCCTACTGGAAAATCTCCAACACATAAGCTTGATGTCTTTTTGAGGGATTGGCTCAATTTGACCTATGGGAAATAGAAGCCTGAAATAATGGAGAAAGTCTTTGCACTGAGAGATAAGGTCTACAAAGACTATCAGGCATTGCCCAATTTTACAGTCCAAAGAGCTCTTTCAGGGGTAAGAAGTTGGTGGAATAGATTGCCAGAAGCTTTCAAGAAAGCAGAGCCACACAACCCAATTAACTTCAAAGCAGTTGTGCAGAGAGTGTCTAAATATATGTAGTTGGGATGATAGTTCAGTAGGGAATTATAGATGTATTTATCCTTCCAACCACCTACTCTCCTTTGGCCCCTATATGACATTAATGCTACTAGATTGGATTAGTTGGTTGAGGAGCACCAAGGAGATTACCTGGAAAGAACAAGAGGATTTTACTACACTTTTAGGAGTGGAAAGAAGCAGAAGATGACTATCAGTGATTTCAGGACCATAGCTAGGAAATACAATGCTTGAGGATAAGCATTCTATTAGCAAGGGGCAGATGATGAGACAAATTAATGTCTCAATTTTGTTATAATCTTCATACTTTGTTGACACTCTTTATGCTCTGATAGACATTTCTAAAACATTTATGACTTATACCTATGTGAAATTATGCTAAGTACAACTAAAGCCACAAAGCCTATGGGTAGCTTGAATGACATGTTTTTCTGACTATTATAAATATAATGTAGTACTTCATATAGTTATTTTAAGCTGTGTTCTAGCATTTGAGTAGGAATTGAAATGTTTACTAGCATATGTGTACCAAATGTTACTAACCTTTCAGGTAAACAAGGAGTAGTACAAAGAGTGGTGCAACTACATTAAAGGAGTGTTAGAAGACCAGTCATGGCGAAAGAATCTAGCATAGTTCTGAAGGATATGTTGCACCTAGAAAGGAGCTATTGTTCCAAAGAATATAGGTAATAAGTCTTGCTATATTTCCTCAGAATTGTTATTCTGTTATCTTTAGTAATTGTAATATGTCATGGTTATTTTACCGCCTCCTTATTTGGTAAGGTTTAATCAGACTTTAATGTTATGTTTTCAATAATTGTCAGTCCTCTTTATACAGGGATTTGATTGAATTAGTTAGGTAATGAGAAAATATAAAATGATGTATTCATTATAGCAGAAGTTTCTCTTTTCTATTCTTCATGAGTTATTCAATTGTTATGTAACCAGTTAAGAAGAGTTTAATGGAAGAGTAATTTTGGATTATTTCCTGTGTTAGTAGTTAGCAGAAGCCAACCAAGGGGGCCCACTTGGAAGGTGGATTAGATTAAGTTAGAGTAGATTTTTTTCCTCCATTTTCCTTGCTTTCAAGTAGAGTTACTATTTTACTCCTGCAACATTACTACTATGGATGTTCTTGCAGCACTTGCAGAAGTAGACATGGTGAATGTTTTGAGTTGTTAGATAGGTTAGATTCATTTCACAAGATTTATTTAGTAATTTCATTAAGTATTCAAGTGTGTTTACCTTCTTGCAGCAATAGCATAGATTCCTTTCATGCATTTTATCTTCCTTCAGCATAGGTGTTATGACTCCTAAAGAAACTTAGTGCACAAACTGTGCTATCCCATTTCAAGTCTACATCCCTGGGTTGACAATCTAAATGCATTTCATGATGGGAATAGGTAATCCTTAGCATAGATATATTACCCCTAAGAGAGACAATGGTATGATTATATTTACCTATTGTGAAACTATTCAATGCGGTCATGAGATGTTATGCGATCTTTGAATGAAAGATATTTATGATCAGAGAAAAGGATGATGTTGTTGATATGTTGAAAAATTTAAAGGAACTATACATGAAAAGGGAGTTGTTTTTTTAGTTAGTCCACCCTTGGATGTGTTATCTTGAGGATTTTTTAGTGAAGATAGTCTTGAAGCAATTTGGACAGCGGGTTCATTTGTCTTCATTGTGTTTCTCAGCAACTCCTCCCAAGGTTGGAATATTTTAGCAGGGATCCAAAGTCTCATCACAGAGACTCATATGTATTGATTGCATTGTAAAAGACTTCCAATATGATCTATCCTTTCACAAGGAAATTTTATATTAGTACATCATCTTGTGGGCATCATTCCCACTAGGGTTTTCCCTCCTATCAAGGGTTTCCCTAGTCAACAAATCTAGTGTTATTATGTATGTTTATTATCTTTGGTTATTGATGCTATTGGCTACAAGTTTAAGATTTGATAAAGTTGAATTTAAGTTAATTAAGCTCATAACTTATTTACCCCCCCCTCTTAGATATGTTGGTGGACCTTTCTTTCTAACAATTGGTATTAGAGCATCAGGTCCTTGAAGGAAAAGTATAACAACTTAAGGAGATCCATGGCTACTACATTTTTTAGGAAAAAAAGTCTAAAGTTTGGTGGAGTTAACTTTGACAGTTGGAAGGAAAGAATGAAGACATATTTTCAATGCATGGGAATTGACTATTGGTTGGATATCAAGATGAAGTAGATAGTTCTGGAAGAAGACAAACTTGATTCATGTACAAATGAAGAAAAGAACCTATACATGTACAATATGCTTTCTAGAGAGGCTATTCTATCATCTCTTTCAGATACATAATATACTGAGGTAAAAGATATAAAAATTTCTATTGAGATTTGGACTAAATCGAAAAAAAAATTGGAGATGAAACTTTGAAGAATGCTAAATTGCATAATTATATTAGTATGTTTGAAAGTGCTAAGATGCAGGGGGATGAAACTATAAGAGGTTACTTTATTAGGAAAGAAAATAGATAATGAAGTCATATGGAAGATAGTGAAATCTCTACCACTGGCCTATGAATACAAAGTAGAGATCATTGAAGAAATGATTACACCTAATTTTACCAAAGAGTTTCTACTTGGAAAGTTGTAGGCACATGAGCATTGGCTGAAACAGAAGGAAGGATCACCTAGAGTGGGAATAAATTTTAGTGTACAAAAGGAAAAACCTATGTTAATAAGAAGTGCAAGTACCATTGGAGATTATGCTAGAGATTGGACAGCTGAACAAGAGGAAGAAAGGAAGTTTGATGATGTAATGGTACCGATTGCAAGGAGAGAACTTAAAGGTAAGAAATATTTTTCTTGTTGGACATGTAAAGAATTTGGTCATTTTTCATCTAAATTTCCTAAGAGAGAGAAGAAGATTAGATATAGAAAGACTTATAAACCTAAGACATAGAATTGCCTTTATGTTGATGAAGGAGAAATTGCATTTAAGGGTGTAATTTTTTTAGAAAGTGATGATGAAGATGAAGATGAAATAGGATTTGTTTCTATTAAAGATGAAATTTCTGATGAAGGAGAGGTAAAATAAGAAAAATCTTTAGTTTCACATGTAGAACAAAAAAAGTCTGATTGGATTATTGATAGTGGATGTTCTCATCATATGACTGGACATATGGATAAATTTGTTGAACTTAATAGATATGATGGAGGAATTGTTAGAGTTGGAAATAATGCACCATGTCATATTAAGGGAAAATGATCTATTACACTTGATGGAAAGACTAACATTGAAGATGTTTACTTTTTTGATGGATTGAAACATAATATTTTGACTGTTGGAAATCTTATGAACAAAGAATACAAGTTAAATTTCATGGAGAAGACTTGTGTTCTCGGAGACAATGATGGAAAACTTATTGGAATAGGAATAAAGACAAAAGGTAATGTATTCCAGCTGACACCTATTGAAATGAGATGTTTGGTTGCTAAAGTGGATGACAGTTGGCTATGGCATAAGAGATTTTGTCATATCAACTTTGATAACATTGTGAAGATTAGCTCAACTAATGTAGTTAGAGATTTTCCTAAGCTTGTGAAGCCTACTGACATAGTTTGCAAGGAATGTGTTATGGCTAAACAAAGAAAGAATTCATTTCCTAAAAAAAATCTTTACAACATTAGTCAAGTTGGAGATTGAGCATACACACTTATGTGGACCTATAGGGACAACATGATTTCATGGTGAAATGTATTTCATTCTTTTCATTGATGATTTTACAAGGATGATGTGGGTAGCATTTCTTAAAGAAAAATATGAAGCATTTGAGATGTATAAGTTATTGAAGAGTAGAGTTAAGAATGAATCTAGTTTGAAGATTAAATTTTTGAGATATGATAGAGGAGGAGAGTTTACTTCAAATGAGTTTAACATCTTTTGTGAGGACAATGGAATTAAGACAAAAATTTTAGCACCTAGGACACCATAGTAGAATGGAATAGAAGAAAGGAGGAACAAATTAGTTAATGAGGCAAATAGAGCTATGATGCTTGGAGGTAATGTATTACATATATTTTGGAGAGAAGTAGTGAACACCATAGTTTACACAATGAATAGAGTTCAAATTAGACAAGGTACTGGTAAGACATCTTATAGAATTTAGTTTGGGCATACATCTACTATGAAATACTTTAGAATCATTGGAAGTGAATGTTATATCAAAAGAAATGATGATATTGGAAATTTCGATGCTAGAAGTGATGAAGGAATTTTTCTTGGTTATTCATTCAAAAGTAAAGCATATAGTTGTTTTAATCAAATATTGAGGACTATTATTGAGAGTACTAATGTGAAGGTTGAGGAAAACTTTAGAATTTAGGAGAGGATTCTTGATTATGATTATGATGAAGATAAAAGAAAAAGGAATAACATTACTTAGGATGATGAGTAGGAATTATTTTATGAAACTGACAATGATTTGTAGATTGAAGAAATTAGAGTGGAACCAAGAATTGAACCTAGATCAACACCTAGAGAAGAAGTCAAAGATGAATAAGGAACACCTAAATATGTTGCAAGGAATCACCCTATAAATCAAATCATTGGAAGTGCAAATAAAGGAGTCGTGAAAAGGAACAAGGTACATGAAGAACTATGTTTAAAATCACAAGTTGAACCAAAGACTGGAGATGAAGCATGTAAAGATGAACATTGGATAAAGGCAATGAAAGAAGAACTTGAGCAAATTGAAAAGAAAAAGACTTGGGAATTGGTACCTAGACCTAAAGGAAAGAATGTTATTGGCACAAATTGGGTTTTCAAGAACAAGATGAATGAGAAAGGTGAATTTTTAAGAAAGAAAGAAAGGTTGGTATGTAAAGGTTACTCGCAGTAAGAAGGTATTGACTTTGAAGAAAAATTTTCACCTGTGGCTAGACTTGAGGCAGTTGGAATGTTTTTGGCATATTCTTGTAGCAAGAAATTGAAGGTATATTAGATGGATGTAAAATCAGCTTTCTTCTTGGGAGGAAGATTAGTTTCCTAGTTGACCAAGAAATAGAATTGTATATCACAGAGTACAATAGAAGAAGATTATGTTGCAGCAACAAATAATTGTAATCAAATCACTTGGATGAAGAAAATGTTGATAGATATTGGAATTGAATTTATTGAGCCTATTATCATATATTGTGATAATAAAAGTACAGTCAGCATGTCAAAGAATCTAGTATTACCTTCAAAGACAAAACATATTGCAATAAAGTATCATGTTGTGAGAGAGAAGGTTGGAGAAAAAGAAATCAAATTGGAGTGTATTAGCACAAAGGAGTAGCTAGAAGATATATTCACAAAACATTTAGCTAAGGATAATTTTGAGTATCTGAGAGGTATGCTTGGGGTCATTCCCCAAACCTCTTCAGACTAATGGATCCAGGAATGCATCAATCTAGCATGATCAAAGCACTATACTTATATGGACTGAACGCTTGATGCTTCTCCTATGGGGGAGTATCTTTGTTTGAGTTGAGTCATTAGGGACTCTTAGACATGAGTTTTCTATAGTATTTTTTGATACTTAGGTACTTTTGTAGATTGTATTGGAGATGATTGAACTTTGAGAATTGATATATTGGAACCTTTTTCATTGATTTCAATGGGGGAGAGATATACATGAAAAATATTGAGGAAAAAACCTTAAGAGAAGATTGAATGGGGGAGACATGAGTATGAGAGTGAGTACAAGAAGATGAGGAAGAAATATATTGGTAAATATCAATGGGGGAGTTTACTAAACCATAATTCCAAGATGGGACTAGATGGTTTTTCATCTATCTTGCCATCAATGCTAAAGGGGGGTATTGTTAGTATGAATGTTAATGAATATTGTTAGCAAGGTAGATTTGATGTTGTTTAGAGATGATTGATTTCTTATATGTTACATCCATGACTGGGTTTATCATTGATGTCAACATATATGCTTTCTGGACAAATTTAATAGAGTTACGGGAATAGATTCATTTGGCAAGGTTTATACTGATGAATTGAGTTTTGCAAAGATTTATTAGAATTCAGGAATGTATTTTTATGATGTGGTTACACGCATAGAAAAATTTATGAATATATGGTTGAGTTATGTGAGATTTACTGAATATTGTTCATAGTGAGAGTTTCTAGGAATTGGTGACAGTTATTCAAGAGTTATTTTTTTCTATGAGGTTAAATCTAGTTCAACAGGGTTGGTATGTTGTTGAAGACAGGTTCGAGATGCTTGGATAAACATGATAGAATATAGTTTTCATTCTGTGAATACTTGTGGATGATGTGAAGCGTGTTACTTCTTTGGAATCTAACTACATATCAATATTCTTATTGAAGTGTTTAGATGTAATGTAATGTGCATTGTAAATTTGTATTGATGTCCTATATTATTAATTGTAAATTGAGAAATCCTTTTGGCCAACTCAATAATCATTAGGAATTGGTATAATGGAAAGGAATTTTATTTGGATGAAAAAGGGTATCATGCGGTCATGAGATGTTATGTGATCTTTGAATGTGAAAGCTTTATGATCAGAGTAGAGGATGATGTTGTTAATATGTTGAGGACTTCAAAGGAACTGTATAGACAAAGAGAGATGTTGTTTTAGTCAATTCACCCTTGGATGTGTTCTCTTGAAGATTGTTTACTGAAGACAATCTTGAAGCAATTTGGATAGTGGGTTCAGTTGTCTTCATTATGTTTCTCAACAACTCCTCATAGGGTTGGGATCTTTTAGCAGGAATCCAATGCCTCCTCACAAGGACTCATATGTATTGATTGAATTGTAAAAGACTTCTAATAGGGTCTATCCTTTCACAAGAAACTTTTATATTAGTACATCATCTTGTGGGCATCATTCCAACTAGGGTTTTCCCTCTGATCAAGGGTTTCCCTAGTCAACAAATGTGTGTTATTGTGTATGTTTATTATCTTGTAGTTATTGGTGTTATTGGTCACAAGTTTAAGATTTGATAAAGTTGAATTTAAGTTAATTAACCCTACAATTGATTCACCCCCCCTAGTTGTGTTGGCGGATTTTACTTTCTAATAGTTTTTTGGCTAATTTTTTGATGAATATAATTTTTTTAACCAATTTTTAGCTAGACACATCTTGAAAATGTGAAATTTGAGTGTTCTCCCCTTAAGATTGTTGAGACCTAATCAAAAACCAATTTTTTTTATAGGTGTGTAGAATAGAGTCGAGTTTCTAAAAATGTAATTTTCTTTCAAAATTTGATGAATGAACCAAAATCTATGTCTGAAATACCACACATTAGTTTCTAACAAAAAATAGACACAGTAACAAAAGAAATTAGTGATGAATAAATTAGCATAATCAAAATATGAAAATAATTATATGGTTACATATCTAACATAGAGCTTAATAATATTGTACTATTTTTATTTTTATTGAAACATGTTCAAAGCTAACAAGCACAAATAACATTTTGACAAAATTTAGCATGTTTTTAGAAAAATGCATTGCAAGCTTGAAATGGTCATCTAAGCCTTTGGTTTGGATACTTGAAGAAAGTATTAGCCAAAGGTTTGGTATTTGACATTTTAATGTGTTTTTTATTTTTTATACTTTAGAATATATTTTATGTATATATTGTTAGGATGTTTGAGGGTGGTTTCAAATCTCTAGGAATTATAATGTAGATTTTTTTATTTTTGATTATCACATAATTTTTTAGATTTAGTCAAATATCAGTAATCGGCATGCCCACATCCATATTCTTCCATTCTTTGTATCTCACTTTATTTATCCCCTAAAAAGTCTAGACTTGTCTATCCCCCTCTCTTCTCTCTCTTACCTTTCTCTCCCATCTCTATGTCTCTACCACCCTCTAACCCTCTCTACATCACCTTCACTTTTGTTCATTTCTCATGTTGATACATACTCTATATATTTCTCCCTCCCCCTCTCTTTTATCTCTTACAAATATCCCCCTCCCTAGGTCCATCCCTTCATTTCTTCCTCTATCCCTCTCTATCTCCCTTCCCTCCCCCATATATATCTATCTCTCCATGTATTATTACACACCTCTCTTTATCTCCTATATATCTTTCCCCTCTCTCTCCCCTTTAGGTTTCTCATTTCTCCCTCTCCCTCTAGGTAAACTCTCTCTCTCTCTCTCTCTCTCTCTCACACACACACACACACACACACACACACACACACACACATTCTCTCAATCCACCCATGTTTATCTCTCTCTCTCCATCCCTTCTTAATCCACTCTTTGTTCTTTTGTCTCTTCTATGCTCCCTCCCTCTCACCTATAGTTAATTATCTCTCCCTCTACTTTATAAGGTATATGTTTTAGGGTATATGAAATTTTTAGGATATAGGTTTTTGAAAATAAGATGTAGGATATAGGGTTTAGGGTACAATATTAATAGTATAAGGTTTAGTGTACATAGGCCCAATGGTTTTTCCTTTATAATAATTTTTTATATTTCCTAAATATATTATCAAGATATTTTAGAGTGGTTTCATATCTCTAGGAGTTATAATGTAGATTCTAGGTTTTTTTTATCATATAAATTTTTAGAATTAGTTAAATTTTAGAAATTATAATGATCCTATCATTGTTCTCTCATTCTCTATATATCACTTTCTTTGTCTACCTCAAAATCTAGACATATCTCTCTCTCCCTCTCTTCTCTCTCTCACCTCTCTCTCCCATCTCTAGGTCTCTACCACCCTCTCTACCTCACCTTATATTTTGAGGGTGCATTCTCCATATTGATATATGATCTTATATATATTTCTCTCATTCTCCCTCTCTTATCTCTCTCACAAATATATCCTTGCCTAGGTCTCTCCCTCCCTTTCTTCCTCTCTCCCTCCCCTATCCATGTTTCTTCATCCATTTATTTTTACACACTTCTTTTTATCCCCTTTGATATATCTCACCTCTCTATCTCCCCATCTAGGTCTATCACTTCTCTATCCCTCTCTAGGTACATTACCTCTCAAGTGTCACCTTTTAGGATAAATTATTAGCACAATTGAATTTTAGTATCTCTAACTAAAACATAATTTTGGTCAAACATATGGTCTAGATAGATTTATTCTAGCTAAGTTAGATAAGTGTTTTAACTTTTCCAATTGGAAATGTCTATTAAATGCATGTTTAATACCACTTTGGGTCCAATTACCATAGAAATAAAATTATTTCAAAAAAAAGATGTTTCAATAACTCCTAATCTTTTTAATTTGATATTTAAAAAAAAAACCCTTTTGTAGAGATTAGAGTCAAGAATATCCTCATATAGATTTTATAGTATTTTAATTAGATCTAGTATATTGTAATTAAAAAATATTGCAAGTAGCTATTTTAACAGTCAAGGACACATTGATTCAGAGAAAGAAAATAATAATAAATCATACTAAATAAATTTTAAAAACATATGGTGCACTAGAGGAGAGAGACCTCTTCAAGAATATATATATTTTTTTATTGGGATAGATTTTGTATGAAAAATATGATGGGAGATGAAAACTGTCAATTTTAGGTGAGTTGGAATTTGAATTGTTATAAAAGAGAAAATATAGGTCAAAGACCAATTTTTATTTCTTCATGCACTAGCTATATATTTCATCTATAATATAATTTGAAATTAGGGGAAAAAATATTTATTTACATATAATTTTTTGGTGGGAACTAGAACCCCAATTTTCAGCATTTTTTAGCAACTGAAAAATCATCTTTAAAAATTAAAAAAACATATCAATTATTATTCAAAAAAATTATTAAAAATATTAATCATAAACTTTATCCATTTTAACTCATTTAATCAGTTTACATTATCTTCAAATTCCAAACATAAATGTCATTTTAATACTATTGAAGTTGAACATCTTTGATTTTGTTAGCCTTTTCCTTTATAAAAGGGTGACAAATTATTGTGCTTTTACCCATCTCTCTCTCTCTCTCTCTCTCTCTCTCTCTCTCTCTCTCTCTCTCTCTCTCTCTCTCTCTCTCTCTCCATCCCTTATTACTCCACTCTCTTTTTTCATTTTTCTCTCCTCTACTCCCTCCCTCTCATCTCTAGGTAATTTCCTCTCCCTCTACTTTATAAGGTATAGGTTTTAGGGTATATAAATTTTTATATAGGTTTTTTAAAATAGGATGTAGGATATACGGTATAGGGTATAGGGTTTTGGGTACAAGGTTTAGTGTACATAGGCTTGAGGGTTTTTCATTTATAATAATTTAAGTTATATTTCCAATATATATTATCAAGATATTTGAGATTGGTTTCATATCTCTAGGAGTTATAATGTAGATTCTAGGTTTTTTATAATCTTATAAATTTTTAGACTTAGTCAAATTTCACCAATCAACACATTCCTATCAGTATCCTCTCATTATCTATTTCTCACTTTATTTGTCTCCCCCAAACTCTAGACATATATCTCTTTCACCCTTTCTTCTCTCTCTCACCTCTATTTCCCATCTCTAGGTCTTTACCACTTGTTCTCTCTCTCTACCTTAAATTTCCTTTCGAGGGTGCATTTCCCATATTGACTCATCTCTCTCTCTCTCCCTTATTACTCCACTCTCTTTTTTCATTTTTCTCTCCTCTACTCCCTCCCTCTCACCTCTAGGTAATTTCCTCTCCCTCTACTTTATAAGGTATAGGTTTTAGGGTATATAAATTTTTATATAGGTTTTTTAAAATAGGATGTAGGATATACGGTATAGGGTATAGGGTTTAGTATATTAGTATAGGGTTTTGGGTACAAGGTTTAGTGTACATAGGCTTGAGGGTTTTTCATTTATAATAATTTAAGTTATATTTCCAATATATATTATCAAGATATTTGAGATTGGTTTCATATCTCTAGGAGTTATAATGTAGATTCTAGGTTTTTTATAATCTTATGAATTTTTAGACTTAGTCAAATTTCACCAATCAACACATTCCTATTAGTATTCTCTCATTATATATGTCTCACTTTATTTGTCTCCCCCAAACTCTAGACATATATCTCTTTCTCCCTTTCTTCTCTCTCTCACCTCTATTTCCCATCTCTAGGTCTTTACCACTTGTTCTCTCTCTCTACCTTAAATTTCCTTTTGAGGGTGCATTTCCCATATTGACTCATCTCTCTCTCTCTCTCTCTACACTTCTAGCTTTGCAAAACCAAGGCTGGTACACATGGGATTTGACACCTTTTCTTGACAACTTATTTTATAAATCCCATTAAGAAGATTTAGTCATATAACACTTATCTATTGAATGATACAAAGTAGATCACATAGTATCTAGCAATGAATCTATTTCATCACACTTTTAAGAGATGACCATTCTTTAAGCCTTTCCTTCTTTCTTTCACTGATTTAAACTTGATTTTGATTTTTACCATGAACAGTATTAGAACATTGATCCGATTGCCTAGATACTGACCAGTGCCTTATACATTAGTTATTATCATAGAGTCACGGAGATATAATGAAGATTATGACCTATTTTCTCACTTCATAAGTACATATATCAATTGAACTATCAGAAAATCTCATACTTATTGATATCATTTACTATATTTTATGATCCTATCAAATCATAGAAGCATTTTATTTAGTTCCTTCAACCAATAGAAACAATGAAATGACATACAACCTAAAAGAGTTGCAGATGAAATTTAAGACTTTCTCAAATATCCATGAAATAAACAAAACATTAATAGGAGACAAGATTTTGACACAAATATTCTTGCAATGCTCTTTGTATTAATCTCTTTCAGAAAGATACATTCATTATAACTCTTTGTAAAAAATTTCAAAATAACTCAAGGACAAAGACCAACAACTTTCTTCATTAAATCTTGGAATCAAAATATACAGACATCAATAGTTTTGTTACAATACAGTGTATGGACTGACCTACTAGGACACAAAAGTGCTTTCAAAAATGAAAATTTGGACCCTTCTTCCCAGTCTTGGAAACCCTTTATAGAATAGGGTTGCAAAAAGCTTCAGAACATGGGAAGGTACACTTGTCACAAAACAATAGGTTACACTTTACTTTTCCACAAAATGACAAAAGGTCCCTTTCAAAAATTCTCCTCTAATAGAAAAGTAGGCAGCCGTAGAAATAGGAGCATCATTCTTGAGCTAGTTTTGGTCCCACCTAGATATTGATCACCTCTGGACTGAACTTTGTAAGCCACTCGCTGAAAATAGCATCATCAAGCCACCTAAACTGTAAAACCTTTTTTTCTTCCTCAATTAGGTGCTTACACCTAGCTCTAAGCTATTTGGCTCTCTTCTCTAAGGAATTAAAATACATCCTTGCAGTCGTAATCTCCTCAATCACTTTATCAAACAAGTAATTTTCATCATTTTTGGAATGATCTAATTGGACCATAAAATCATCATAGACTGCCCTATCCTTGTATTCAATCTTTCCTACAAAATCCCTTTGTGGTGCCATGATTTCTATGACTAGGGTTTATGTTCTTAATTTTATCCCCTATAGTCTACACAAAACCCTCATGACAACAAGTTCAGAGAGAAAAAATTACTTATTATTTTCACTATATCTGTAATTATGTAACCTTTGAAGCTTTGTCTTACTGTAAATTCTCATCCCATTTGGAATGAATTAAATGTCACCAGTGATCAAATGTTCTTTTCAATAAAATTGAATTTCCGCCATCGATGAAATCCCATGTAAATAGATCCTATGACTCAGATCACATATTTTAAGACTAGGTCCACTTTATGCAGGTGCTTCACCAAATCACCAACATTTTTGACAAACTTTCCAGACCGTAGTGAGTTGGTGACTAGGCTTCCAAACCATACATTCACTGAGTTGCAAGCACTTCTTACTAACCGATATAGACCTATATGACCTGGTGACCAAAGAAAATTCATTGAATGCAACAACTTCTTAGCAAATCACTAACATTTTTTTACCACTGCTTAGAACTTCTGTCAGCTAGCGGCCAATGACTTTCCCTTTATCATTTTCCATAAGTCACAAGCTTGCCAACAGTCAACCTTAACCACCCAAAACCCTCACGAGCTAGCGATCAAAGAAACTTTACTAACCATAATTACCACGCATCACCTAGGTGTGATCCTGCAATGGATAAAATCCCTGTAACTTTTCATCCAGGAAATGTGCCAACCGTATGATCAAAAAGATATGTCTGCACTTTACCTTTACTTTATCATCTTGTCACTAATTTCAGGGTAGACAGGTGTTACAAAGGCGTGTTTTTACAATGGGTAACTTTCTAGCATCTTTTGGTTGTGAAACACACATGAACCATTAGATCAACTAGATAATATCTCACTTTATCAAGCCTTTGTTCTGTGTTGTGATGTCATCCAATACACATGGCATCAAGGCGTGATCCTGCAAAGGGTGATCTTTGTGCATCTCTAGATAAATGCATCACACCTGCCATTAGACTAAAACTGATCTGACTATTCATTGACTTTATCTTGAGCTTTGACCTCAGCCCCACCAACTGTCAGGATGAAACTATCACCACAAGACTCCCTAATAACTTCGTCAGCAATTGAGATGCACAAAATTGTTCCTTCCCAATCTCCTTTTTATTTTGATAGCCTTATCACCAAAAGATATCCTAAAGCTTTAGTTAGGGATCAAAGAACTTTATACTTGTCTTCATTGATGCTTTTTTATGCCTGATAGAATCATCGGTGGATTTTATGCCGATTGACAATGTTTATAACAAATCGGTGACACATATGGCAATTTTTTCATCTAGAAAGAATGGACATTGCATGAACTTGTAATTAAGATTTTCGATTGCTGATGAGGTGATCAAGAAAATTTTTGGTGATGTAATGAACAAGTTAATCTAGCTACTAATGTCATGCAGGACAGGTGTCACCCAGCGATGATCCTACGAAGAATAGTCATCATGTAAATTTTCATAGAGGGAATGCGACAACCATTGGATCATCTTGATCTGACTGTTCTTTAATTTTTGTCCAAAGCTGTGACATCGAACCCACCAATTTCTAGGTGTCGAACAAGTGTGAACTCATGAAGGGTAGTCTTTGTCAAACTTTTTACTATGGGATCACGCAAGCCATTAAATTAACATAGATCTAATGAAGTATAATAAGGCTGAGACTTTAGGAAAAATTAAACCGTAGGACTTAGGAAATAATAAAAGGGGTGGGACTTAGGAAAAATATTTGTTGTGGACTTAGGAACTTAGGAAAAATTAAAATTGGGCCCGCTAGGTAAGAACTTAAAGCATCATATGGCCCTACCTGACGATAACTTAGAACAAGTGTGAAAAGGATAAATTAAATTATGAAAAAGGTAATGAAGAAATAGAACGAGGGTAGGGTTTAAGGACTTAAAAAGATTTTTTGAAACCCTAGAGACAAATAAAAATCTAATTTCTTCATACCTTTGTAAATTCAAGGGATTTTTTGTAGGAAAAGACAAATTTCTTTAAATTTTTGCAGCGATAAGAAAAAATTGGCTAACGGTGGCTCTATCTAGGGATGTATGCCTCTTGCATGGATAGAAAGAAGTCAGAATCTTTGGTAGATCATACCACCCACTTGAAGGCATGACAACTGCATAGAGCACTAGGAAAAAACTTATTTACAGAGGCAAACCAAACAAAAACAAACACACCCCACTATTCACAAAAATTTCCAGAATGTAGAAAACCTAACTACTATTCATGGAGAAAAATACCTTCAACGAAAGTATTTCTTTAGGAACTGTCCATGAACAGGAAATTCATGAATGTCACCAGAGAGTTCTTTGATGATGTATGAGTCTGGACCCGATTTCTCATGAATCAAATATGGTCCTAACCAGATTGGATCCAATTTTCCATGTTTTCCTTTGTCTTCCAACCTAGCATTCCAGAGTAACACCAAGTCATTTAATTTAAATTTTATTTCTACAGCCCTTTTTTCATATAATTTCTTCACTTGTAATTGCATATTTTCATTTTTTGAAGCTGATTCTCTTCTAGTTTCATCCAATTGAATTAAACCTTCAATCCTCAACTGCATCTCATCTTCTAGGTCTTCATCATACAGTTGGATAAACTTGTACATCTCTAACAAGTTATTCTAAGGCATCCTTTCTTGTATCTCATACACCAAATCAAAAGGTGCACACCCAATTGCCTTTTTAATAGTCACTCTATTAGCCCACACAACCAATGGAAATTTTGAGTTCCAACGCTTTCTTATTATTTTCAAGGATCCTCTTGAGAATCTTTATCAAGCTCTTATTTGTTGATTTTTCTTTCCCATTTCCTTGTGGATGGTATGGGGATGAGTATGACATCTGAATTCCTAAACCTTCAAAAAATTCCTTATATTCACTGGATCTAAAAAAAATTTCATTTTCACACACAATCTTCTCAGGGAAACCAAACCTGGTAATAATGTTATTCAATAGGAAATCAATTACCACTTCCCTAGTTGCATCCCTTGTGGGAACAACTTCTACCCACTTTTTAAAATAGTCAGTGGCAACTAGGATCCAAGAGTGCCCTCCACTTGACTTGTTTGGTATTTCTCCTATGAATTCCATTCCCCATAGTTGGAAAGGAGCTTGCACCTCCACTATTTTAAATAGAAAATTTCCTAAGAATTTCAACCCGCTAGAGAATCTTTGACAAGCATCACAATTTCTTACCAGCTTTTAGCATCCTTGAAAATTGTAGACCACTAAAATCCCACTCTCAAAATATTCTAAGCACTAGTTTTACCCATGTAGTGTCTGCCACAAATTCTTTCATGCATCTCCCTTAGCAAGTTATCAGCTTGATCTTCATTTACACATTTTAATAGAATGCAATCTATATTCCTTCTCCACATTTTGGACCTAATGGTAATAAATTTGATTTCTTGTAACTTTAAAGCTCTTCTTTTATTATCATCCAGTCCTGGTGGACATTTCATGTTCTTTAAGTAATAAATGATATCTTGATACTAAATGCACCCATCCATATCACATGTGCAATAAACTTCCATTTGATTGATCTAATTAGCATCAAGGTTAGATTGGGCCATTAATTTTTCCAATCCCTGACCTATGACCAACTTGGTGATCTGAATATCAATGTTATATTCATGGATCATATTTATCCATCTGCATCTTCTCCCATATACTTCCTATTGTGAGAAGATGTCTTTCACTACAGCACTTGGCACAAAAGAAATTACTATTGCTCCCATGAGATAGCATCTAAAAGCCTTAATAGCCTTTACAAGTGAATATGCTTTTTTTTCATTTATGTCATATTTTAGTTCAACAGCTTGTAATAACTTGCTAAAGTATGCAATGGGTTGTTCAAAACCCTCAATATTTTTCTGCAACATAACTATAGCAATAGTATGGAAAGAAGAAAAATAAAATATATACATTAGAATATTATAATATGGTGCATTGAGAACATGTGTATCTTTGATAGCCTATTTGATGTTCTTGAAGGCTTCATCAAGTTCACCCTCCCATTTGGTTTCACATCCTTTCTTTAACATTTTTGAGATAGGTCTACTAATCTCAGCAAAGTTTGTAACAAATATCCTCAAGAAGTTTACTTGGCCAAATAAGGATTGAATTCCTTTCACATTTTTTGGCCTTTGAATTTTATCAATGGAAACTACCTTTCAAGATCAATTCTTACTCCCTGCATTCTAACTAGATGCCCCAATAACTTGCCTTCAATCACACCAAACACACATTTCCTTGGGTTCAGAGAGATGCCATATTCTAGGGCTCTTATAAATATTTTATCTAGATGTAGGCAATGGTCTTATTCCTTATTGGAGTATGCAGTCAAATCATCTTGATATACCACAAGAAAATCATTGATGAATTTATAAAATGCAACATCCATTACTCTTTGAAAAGTAGCACCAACATTTGTTAAGCCAAATGGCATTCTAACATACACATATGTTCCCCAAGGTGTTTTGAAGGAAGTTTTGAACTATTTTGATTCCTTCACAATTACTTGATTATAACTAGAGAAACCATCCATTATTGACATCAAATCAAAGCCAGTCACTCTTTGCAACATTGCCTCCATGTTAGGCAAGCAGTAGTTTTCTTTTAAAGAAGAGATATTCAAATTTTGGAAATCTACACATAACATGATATCTCCATTCTTCTTCCTAACATGTACTAAGTTTGATACCCAAGTAGAATGTCTAATAGGCTTTATAATTCTAGCACCTCTGAGCTTCATCAGTTCTTCTTGCATTTTAGGTGCCAGGGTAGGATTGATTGGCCTTTTTTTTTTCCTAAAAGGTTTAGCATCTATTTTCAAAGGAATAATATGCTGAAATAAATCTTCTCTACAAATCTTTAAATCATCATAGGACCATGCAAAAATATGCCTAAATTTTCTCAATAGCTCAATGAAATATTTTCTCGCCTTTGGAGACATTTCTTTTCCAATGTATACCTTCTTAGGTATTTCCTTTGTACCAAGGTTGATTTCTTCTAAGTCTATTTGATCTCTCTTTTTTGTATCCATTTGGACTCTATCATGATTATCAAAAATAGTTTCTAAAACAACAAGTCCCTTGGAAACCTTGTTTTTCTTGAGCTGCAAGACTTCATTTCCAAGGATAATTTCCTTTCCTTCAGTGATCTCCACCAAGTTTGTACAATCAAACTCTTGGCCATAGTATTTATCTTCATAATTCAAAAATCTTAGAATATCTTGGTCATCCTCAAAGACCTACCAGTTCTCAACATTATCCAATATACTTGGTCTGGTCTAAATTTCAACCTCAGAGATTCCTGCAAAAGTTACATCACTGGGATTGATAGAAATGTTGGCTAGCAAGACAACCATTTTATTTTTACCTCTATCCTTCCATATAATATTGAATGCATCAAATTTTTCAATCATATCCCAAACAACATTCCTATATTGCTTCAATCTTTTATTTTTGGAAGCATAGATTGACCTTACTTGGGACACTACCAATTCAGAGTCACCCAACACATTTACGCATTTGATTCCATGTTTGTGGGACAATCTTAATCCTATCAACAATTCCTCATACTCTTTTATGTTATTTGTGCAAGGGAAACTTAATGTGAAAGAGAATTTGTAAGTATTACCATCAGGAGAAATAATTAGAATACCTTCTCCTGAACCATCTTTGCAATCCGCACCATCAAAGTACATTATCCATAGGTCACCTTTTTTCTGATTTGGCATTAATCTCCATAGTGATAAGAGTTATGATGAGTTATTTATCAAGTACAATGACCTCTTCCCTAAAATAATTAATGTCAGTATCCACAAAATAAGTAGTTTCATAATCAATATCCTACTCAATCATATGGGTAACCCTTAGCTCTTTATCAATCTTGATAGACTTGTCATCAATTTTAAAAGTTGCATAGGACAAATCACACTACAAACTTCCACCCATAGAAGCACTCCATTTTCTAGACAACAACATCCCATAATGAGGTGGTAGATCCAAAAACTAGGACACTCATAATCAATTCCTTATTAGGGTAGGATGCAAGTATATAGGGTAATCCATTAATAGTACCAATAATTGGTACCTCTCTTTGATCCATTGCACAACATCTACCCTGAACAATGTCAACCTTTAGACCCAACCTTTCCATTCTTTTAAATGGCATCATAGTGTTTGATGCTCTTGAATCAATCATGCAATTTTTTACTATTCTTCCATTTATTATGATGCTAAAAAAGAATGGATATATGTTTTTCAAGGCATGAATTTATAGAACTATCCAAATATATGGGTGGTATCTAAGATACCACTCCTTGAACTTCCATTATTTTCTTGGCCTCAATTGGGGGCTCATTTGTATTACAAACAATACTATTATTGTCTTGAACATTATCAACCCATGCCAGGGCTCTATCTTTATGTTTAGGGATCCTCAACAATTCAAACAAGGGAACCTTAGCAGTAATTTGAGATTGAAGCAGGAGCATCCTGGGTGTAGAGGCAATCTTGCATCACCAAAAAATATTTCTAGTTTCTTTTCAATAAGGGCTATCTTGTGCAGAGCTGCTATTTATGGAAATGTTCTATTTTTAGTAAGTTGGTCATACAAGCTTAGAATGTTTTGATTTCATAGGTGGAGGTTCATCTTAGTCATATCAGCCTACCAGTTGAGTTTCATTTCCATATCATTTGTATCAATGAAGTTATTGAGTTTTTTGGGTATGAAACCTTTGAGCTCAATTTTGAAGGCCTTAGAGGCTTTGGACTGCGATTGAACCCCCACTGACTAGAGCTTGCATGAGTTAGGTATTGTAGATTAGGTCTTTCCATTCTGAAAAAGTAGTTAAAATTAAAAAAAAATGGAGCTACAGTTAAAAATTTATGGCCTCCGGAAGTTGGGCTACCTAAAAAACATATTTTTTAATTACTTTGAACCGACCCTAATGTAATAATTACGAAAAATAAAATAATTCTATGGGTAGTCAGCCTTAAGGGCTAAATTTTTAGAACCTTCTTGGGCAATGGAAATTTCCTATATAAGGAAGGTCAGTTGTGTTGTCTAGGGAAGTTCTGAGTAGTTCTGGGTAATAATTTGAGGCTTTTTCCTATAGAATATTCTAAGGAAAATGTCCATGTGGCTTTGCATATTGTAATTCTAAAATTTGTAATTTCACACTTGTGGAGATAATAAGAAGCCCATTTTCTGTTCTTGCAGATTGTTGTTATTTCTTTGTTTCTATTATGTGTTTGTGGTATTAAGGGGATCACCCTTCATCAAGTGGTATCACAACTGGAGTTCCTGAGTGTGCAGATAGATCACCAACTGTGAGGTATTTTTCACTAGGACTATGGTTTAGGGTTTTGGTGATAAGTGTGAAAAAACCTCCACAAAGGGAATGTGGCAGAAGAGCTGGTGGTGTGCCACTTGAGGTTAGAGCTCTCTAGAGACAAGTGTGAGCATTTAAAGAAGAGATTTGTAGAGGAATGGATCTTATAGTCAGAGATGAAAGCGAGGATGAAGCTGAAGAAGAAGGAAATTTTGATCAGGAAGGAGACGGTGAAATTCTGAACCAAGAGGAATAAAGGCTTTTTTAGGCCATTTCCAAGATCGTGAAAAAACCAAAGATTGAGGTTCCTACATTTTCCAAAAATCTTAACCCAGAGGAATTGATTGATTGGATCAATGAATTAGAAGAAAATTTTGAGTATGAAGATATCGAGGATCCTGATTGGATCAAGTTTGTGAAGGCCAGACTGAACGGTCATACGAAGATCTAGTGGAAAGAGATTCAATTAGAGTGAAATAGAAGAGGGAAGGAGAAAATTACAAGATGAGATTGGATGGTGGATATATTGAAGTGACACTTCATTCATGTTGATTATGAGCTTGATCTACTAAAGAAAATGCAAGGTTTGAAGCAAGTGCGAAGATTTGTCCATGAGTATACGGAGGAGATCTATCAAATCCTCATTAGAATAGGCCATGCCAAAGTTGATAAGGATAAAGTTTTCCACTACCTTAATGGGTTGAGGCAAAATATTTAGGAGTTGAATTTGGTTCGAATGAAGAGTATTAAAGAGGCATACCAGTTTTCCCTAAAAGTAGAGGAGATTTTGAATAATAAGTTTGAAAGAAGACAAAGTAGAAGAGATCGTGGTGGAAGATCCAGTGGATGGTCTTATGGAGGCTGAAATGAAGATCAGAAAAAGAAGGATGAAGCTAGTAGTATTCAGAATTGGAGAGGAAAAAATTTTAGTTGTTTCCATGATCAGAATAATAAAGACCAGAGAGGAAGAGAAAGATGAAGAGGACAAGGTTCAGGAAGAGGAGGCTTCCATGGACCATGTTTTCACTATGGAAGAGAAGTTCATAGGGCATAGGAATATCCTCAATGCCAATGAAGGATGGATAGGAGAACTAAAGGCCATGCTAGAGTTGTACATGTGGATGAAGATGTAAAATCATCACACTCTAAAGATGCTGAAAGAGGAGAAATGCTAATTAATAGAAGAGTCCTGCTGAGTGGTGAGAATGAACCTAAGAAAAGGAGGAGCTTGTTTTGCACTAGGTGCAAGTGTCAATATAAGTGTTTTGATGTGATTATTGATAGTGGATGCACTAACAATTTGGTGTCAGAAGAGATGGTCACAAAGTTGAAGCTCAAGAGATAGAAACACCCACATCCATTCTATATCGCTTGGGTGCAAGATGACCACAAGGTCATGGTCAATGAACAGTGCCTAGTAAAGTTCAAGATTGGAGGATACCACGATGAGGTAATATGTGATATCATACCTATGGATGCATGTCATATGTTGTTTGGTAGGTCATGGTAGTCTGATAGGCTTTTTGTACATGATTGTCATGCGAATACTTATTCCCTAACAAAGGATGGAGTGCGACATAAGCTAAAGCCATTGAAGGACATAGAAGAAAAGGTATGTAAAAATGCAAGAATAAGTTTTTTTGATCAAAGAAAATTCTTAGAGGGTATGAGGCATGATTATAAGGGTTTTTCTTTAATTCTAAAAGCTGGTAAAGAGGAAGTAGAAGATGTAACTATAGAAGTTGTAAATTTGTTGAATGAGTTTTAGGATATTGTAGCTGATAATGTGCCTAATGGATTACCACCAGTAAGGAAGATCAGTCATCAGATAGACTTGATTCCAAGAGCTAGTTTTCCAAATAAGGTAGTACATAGAATGACACCAGCAAAAATTGAGGAGTTGAATAGACAAGTACATGAGTTGTTGCAAAAGGGGTTGATTCGAGAGAGTCTAAGTCCATGTGTTGCACCAGCCATATAAGAACCAAATAAGAATGGAGAATGGAGAATGTGTATGGATTTTAGGGCTATAAAAAAGATCACAATCAAGTATAGGTTTCCATTGCCATGGATGGATTATATTATGGACTGGTTGAGTGGGGCTATGTATTTCTCAAAGATAGATCTAAAGAGTGGATACCATCAGATTTGGATCAGAGAAGGAGATGAATGGAAGACTGCCTTCAAGACAAAGGAAGGATACTATGAGTGGTTATTCATGCCTTTTGGGCTAACCAATGCACCGAGCACTTTCATGCGGCTAATGAATGAGGTTCTGAAAGAATTTCTGAGTAATTTTATCATTGTTTACCTAGATGATATTTTGATCTTTAGTAGTACATTGGAGGAACATATAATGCATATTTGTAGGGTGTTTGAGAAGCTGAGAGAACAAAAATTGTTGATTAATTTGAAGAAGTGTAGTTTTGTGAAGGAGTTAGTGTATCTAGGATATGTGGTTTCAGCAGAAGGTCTAAAAATAGATCCATAGAAAGTGAAGGCTATCCTCGAATGGCCTAATCCAAGGAGTGCTACTAAGGTAAGATCTTTTCATGGTTTGGCTAGCTTTTACAAAAAATTTATGAGAAATTTTAGTAGTATTTGTGGACCCTTGACTGAAACAATGAGAGGAGATAGGAAAGAGTTTAAGTAGAATGCTAGGGAAGATAAGAGTTTTAAACTGTTGAAACAAAAAGTTACAGAACAACCTATTTTAGCACTTCCAAGTTTCAATAAGGTATTTCAAGTAGACTGTAATGCTAGTGGTACTACAATAGGAGTTATTTTGATCCAAGAAAGTAAAACTATTTCTTATTTTAGTGAGAAGTTAAATGATGCCAAGAGAAACTATTATGTTTATGATTAGGAATTTTATGCTATAGTTCAAGCATTAAAAAATTTGAGACACTATCTGCTTCCTAAGGAGTTTGTTTTGTATACTAATCATCAAGATTTACAATATTTGAATAGTCAAGGAAAGATGAATATAAGGCATTTGAAATGGGTTGAGTTTTTGCAGAGTTACACATTTATTTTAAAACATAGGAGTGGAAAGTCTCACAGGGTTGCAAATGTGCTTAGCAAAAGGCAACTTTTGCTAACAGAGATACAGATTGAGGTGGTTGGGTTCAAGGAACTTAAGAGTTTTTATCCAAAGGATCTTGATTTGGAGAATCTTGGAAAGCTTGTATAGAACTATTACTCTAGACAGAATGAAGTGGTTGGATTTCATCATCCAAGATGGTATGCTATTCAGAGGGAGTTAGTTGTGCATTGCATGAAGTTCTATGAGGGAGAATCTCATCAAGGAGAAGCATAGAGAAGGATTGGCTGGACATTTTGGTCATGATAAAACCCTTGCTCTGGTTAGTGAGAATTATTACTGGCCATAGTTGCAACAAGATATCAAGAAGTTTGTACAGAGTTGCAGAGTATGTCAAATGAAAAAAGGAGTAAAGAAGAATACAAGGTTGTATCAACTATTACCTGTACCAAAGAAGCCTTGGGAGGATATTAGTATGGACTTTGTTCTTGGTTTACCAAGGACTCAGTGGGGACATGATTCAATTTTTGTGGTGGTTGAAATTTTTTTAAAGATGGTACATTTTATTCCCTGCAAGAAGACTAATGATGTTGTTCATGTAGCAGAATTATTTTTCAAAGAATTGGTGAGACTACATGGTTTTCCAAAGAGCATAGTTTCAGATCGAGACACTAAATTTGTTGGATATTTAAGGTGTATATTGTGGAAGAAGTTAAAGATGGATTTGAATTTTAGTTCATCACATCATCTATAGATTGATGGATAGATAGAGGTGGTGAATAGGAGTTTGGAGAATTTGCTGAGATGTTTGGTTGGAGATAAGCCAATAGGATGGGATTTGATTTTACCACAGGAAGAATTTGCATCCAATAATTTTGTCAACGGGAGCACTCGTAAATCACCATTCTAAATTGTATATGGAAGTAGTCCCAAAAATGCATTTGAGTTGAGAAAGATAGAAAAAAGAAAAATAAGTAGTGTTGAAGCTGAGGATTTTTCAAAACATTTGAAGAACATCCATGAGAAAGTGAGGAAGCACATTACCAAGATGAATGCACAGTATAAGGCTAAGGAAAATCAGAAAAGGAGGAATAAGTAATTTTAGGTTGGGGATGAAGTCATGGTTCATTTGTGAAAGTGATGAAGGGTGCTCCCCTTAATACTACAAACACATAACAGAAATAGAGAAACAACAACAATTTGCAAGAACAGAGAATGGGCTTCTTATTATCTCCACAAATGTGGAATTACAAATTTTAGAATTACAATATGCAAAGCCACATGGGCATTTTCCTTTACAATTTTCTGTAGGACAAGGCCTCAAATCATTACTCAGATCTACCCTGAACTACCCTAGACAACACTACAGACCTTTCTTATATAGGCAATTTCCATCGCCCGAGAAGGTTCTAGAAATTTATCCCTTAAGGCCGACTATCTGAAGAATTATTTTCTTTTATGTTCTTTTTACATAGGGTTGGCTCCAAATAATTACAAAAATATGTTTTTAGGTACCCCAACTTCCGGAGGCCATAACTTTCTAACCATAGCTTCATTTCTCTATTGTAGCCACTTTTAAAAAATGGCAAGACCTAATCTACAGTGCCTGACTCACGTAAGCTCCAGTCAGCTGGGGGTCGATCACAATTCAGAGCCTCTAAGGCCTTCAAAATTGACCTGAAATATTTTATACCCAAAAAACTCAATAACTTCACCAACACAGATGATGTGGCAATGAAACTCAACTGGTAGGTTGATATGACTAAGATGAACCTCAAATTGTGAAATCAGAACATTCCAAGATTGTATGACCAACTTACTAAAAATAGTAAGTTTCCATAAATAGAAGCTCTGCACAAGATAGCCCTTATTGAAAAGAAACCAAAAATATTTTTGGGTGATGCAAGATTGCTCTTAAACACAGGATGCTCCTGCATCAGACACCCGGGGTAATTTGAGAAGTGACCCTATCACGACTCGGGTGTGAAGAGGAAAACCAAGACAGTTAACCTCCTCCTTTGCCATCCATGATGAATCTTCAATAGGTCATCCTTTCCATTTGACCAAATACTCTTCATATGTCATATTCCTTGTGCTTCTACCAACATGACTATCTAGTATGTCCTCAATCTCCTTGTTAGCTGAACTAGTTGCTGGAATACTCCAATGTGTTGTTGTGATCTCATCTTTAACACCTCCCTCATGATACTCTATCAAATCTGAAATGTTAAACACTGGTGAAATATTTAGCTCCGTAGGAAACTCAACCTCATAGGCATTTCCTGAATCATGATTCTTCAGTATCTTGCATGGCCCAAACTTCTTTATTTTCAACTTCTTATATGTACCAACTAGAAATCTCTCCTTCTGCAAATGAACCATGACTTCATCTCAAACCTAAAATTCCTTATGCCTTATTTTCTCATCTACCTTAGCCTTATACTGTGCATTCATCTTGGTAATGTGCTTCCTCACCTCCTCATGGATGTTCTTCAAATGTTCTACAAAATCCTCAGCTTCAGCACTACTTATTTCTCCTTTATCTATCTTTCTCAACTCAGATGCATTTCTGGGACTACTTCCATATACAATATGGAATGCTGATTTACCAGTGCTCCTGTTGACAAAATTATTATATGAAAATTTTGGGAACACTTTTGGATGGACTTCACCGTTATTCCCCAAAAGGAAAAGTCTCACATCGAGATGTTGATTCATTCCCCATCCCCAAGAAGATGGGTAATCCCTCTGTCCATCTCGACTAATGATGATCTTTCATTGTTTATGGTATTTATTGAGTTGGGAACAAATGCTCAATCTGCCTAAATGAGTCCTTTGATATCCACCCGCCTGAGTAGAATGAATATATGTCTATACATACATACATACATACATACATATATATATATATATATGCAAATTCAAACTTTGGTAAAATCAAATCCCATCCCATTGGATTATCTCCAACCAAACATCTCAGCAAATTCTCCAAACTCCTATTCACCACCTATGTCTATCCATCAATCTATGGATGATGTGATGAACTCAACTTCAAATCTATCTTTAATTTCTTCCACAATGTGTGCCATAAATATCCAACAAACTTAGTGTCTCGATCTGAAACTATACTCTTCGGAAAACCATGTAGTCTCACTACTTCTTTGAAAAATAATTCTGCTACATGAACAACATCATTAGTCTTTTTGTAGGGAATGAAATGTGCCATCTTTGAAAATCTGTCAACCACCACAAAAATTGAATCATGTTGTGTGATGATGAATATCACCTTCATGAAATTAAAATCTAATAGCAACAATTGAAACTAAATACAATGCAAATCTAATTAGAATTGAAACTATAATCTATAACATCTCATGGTTCTCTAGAAAGAGGTGGTAAGTGAAGCTCTCAGCTCAAATCCTCACTAGTGACACTTCTAAAATGAGAAATTATGTTTCTACTATGCTTCTACAATGCTCATTCAATGCTTAATATAGCTCAAATTAACAAAATTACAATGATGATTGCTCTAAATGCTCTCAATTGCCTATGGTAACAATGCTATGCAAATGAAGTTCTAAGATGATAATTGCTCTCAAAATGCTCTATATTTATAGTAATTTCCCAAGTGTAGGGGGTGGAGTGAAGTAATCATGATTTACCTTAGGTTGAGTCAAATACTTTGCTTTGTTCATAAATGGGGGGACAATTCTTTAAATGATCTCAAAGCTTTGAACACTTTAAAGGTTTGAGTGATTTATGTCTTTTTGTCCTCAATTTTCATTGGTTTCTCAACTTTGTTGAAAGAAATTAGGAATTATTAAATTCAATTAATTAATTAAATTTAGCCATGTAAGGGTAATAGGTTCATTTTGATTTTTGATTTAAACAACTATACACTTAATTGATTAAAATCCATTATGTAGTGTTTTTCACCTCTTTAAGCTTTCATTTAATTATTTAACTTCATTATTTGATTTTTCGTTTGCTTTAATTGATTTTTTCCAACTTTATTTAATTATGTCCATTTTTAATTGATTTGATCCCCTTTTTATTGAATTAAGGCATTTTGATGATTTTGAGCCATTTAATTGACTTTTGCAATTTTAAAAGAACTTGTCCAATTTTGTGTGTCTACAAATGCCCCTCTTTGAATTAATGTGCGAAGAACATTGATTCAAAGATTCTTTTGATTAGGATCACTTTTAGGTCCTGATTGTTGATTCACTGATATGCCTCTAATATGATATTGATTGCTAGGTCCTGATATGGTATGATAAATGGATCTGATATGCTTTTGATATGCCATTGATAATGATTCCAAAAATTTTGATGCCCCAGATTCCATTGATGTTTGATTTGATACTTTGATGCCCCCTTAGAAATAAAACATATTGATTGATAGCTTGATAGGAAAAATTTGATGTTTGTCTTATTGATTAGTTGATCCAATATGTTTTCATTTATGAAAAACATTGATGATATGCTGATTCAACAAATTGCCTTGATTGATTGATAGGTCGATATATGGTCCAAGATAGCTAGGTTTGTTGTAGTTAAGCAAACAAGTGATTAGGATATTAGGATAATGGTACTAGTGAATGTGATTTGTCAATCTGATAGGATACGTTTGGTAGGATAACTGATAGGCAGGTCACTGATAATTCATTCTCAAGACATAGAGACACGAACAAATGGTACTAGGTGTGATTTCTTGATACTTTGATTCTAATAGGATTTATTGATTGATTGACATAAAATGATTCATTGATATAGAATATTGATATGATTCCCTTGATTTGCAAAATAGGCACATTTCCATAAGTTATACATACGGTCCCTACCTTCGTGGATATTAGATTTATGAATCTTCCTTGTTGTTGATTTTGTATCATGTTGATGTTTTATTGATCAGGGCTTAGATGTATCATTTTGTTGATGACATTGATATGATTATATGGAATTTTCTTTGATTCCCCCTTTTTGATTGATCAAGACAATTAAATGAAACCCCTTTTCCCTTGGAAAAATAACTACAAACCAATGCACTTAATCTAACATGAAAATGCAATTAATCTAACATGATAATGCAATGCAATGCAACTAAGTGTCACTAGCTTTTAGCAAAGAAATGCCATAGAGATATATTTTCATCATTGAACATTGTGGGACCAGAAAGAAAGTACAACCATCACTGACCACATCATGATGATATGAATACCTCTTTTAATCTCTTTTGGTAACACCTTTGGAAATGAGTACAACCCTCACTAGTTGGATGACCAACTATGGGAGTATGAATACCAGTTTCAATGGATTCGATGTTGCAAACAAACAAAGGTCAACCCTCCACCTTATATGATAGTCCTCGATGGTTCCTTGGTGACCATGTTGTTAGATGAATTCACATAAGTTGTTGGATCTCCCTCAAGATAGTCACTCAAAGGCAAGAAAAATATCATGTCTCCATCATTTCCAATCTAGTCAAAACATCATCGATTAGCTAAAAAGATGTTATAAAAGTGAATTCCATAAAAATTATCAAAAGAAAGCTTCAAGTGTTTTGCAATGTTTCATGATTTTCAAAAAGTATTTCCAATTATTCTGATCTTTTAAGTGTTGTCAATTTTTAATCCTGAATAATAAAGTCAATCAAGGCACAAGGATCAAGTTGTAGGATCAAGATACTTGGTTGTGAACAATGATATCCATCAAATGTTCAACAAAAATCTCTCTCTCTTCTAAAACTCTGATAATTCTCTCTGATATGTGACCGAAAGATAGCACTATTGAATCCTTTTGAGTTTAATGCATTGTGTCATGTGAATTGATGCATGCTTGTTGAAATTTGCAAATTAAGATCCAATGCCCCTGATTGGATAGGAAAAAAATGTTGGACTTGGGGAAATTTCCCAAAATATTACAAAAGCTCGGTTTATGCAAGATGTAGCTCAAAGAACTTTATGCAAGAAATTACCAACTCTCGAACAAGATCACATTGGTTTGCCCTCAATGTCTAGCAAGATATAGGACATGAAGGATGGATTTGCAAGCTGATGGATTAGAGATGGAAAGACCATGATGGATAAACCATGCAAATGTGACCCGTAGGACCATCTCCTCAAGATTACCCAAGCTAAGGAAAAAATGATATAGCAATGTGAAGCATGTTTTTGGATAAGCCATGGAAGCCAATGATGCAGTGCTAGATAGCCTATAGGATAACAATTTGTTGTCATGAAAATGAGGAATCCAAAAGAAGTGGACATGTCAAGAAGTTTTTGATAACAATTTTTGTACTTTAAGTTCTTCATTTTGATCAAGACCAAGGGTCCCTTTGGGTAAGATGTGTATAAGATAACACAATCCAGGTAAAGGGGTGATGGAGTCTATGAAAGGATGTTTTGGCATAAGCATGATCATGATAGGGTAACATGGATGCAACAAGTACATAAGCTGATGGAAAGGATAATGAATGTCAAGATACTCAATGCTCATGGAAGTGTTCAACCTTATCAAGATTAAAGGTGAGAGAGGAAATATGGATGAAAATTAGATAAATGATAGGAAGATGGAGGATAGCATGGATGAAACTTGCCCCCAAGTGTAGAGTGTAAGAAGGAGGAATTACGCATGATGCCTATTTACCAGGTTTTCATCATGGTATTTGTTTCTCTTTAATTTTGCTACCCAGGTGCCTATTGCTAGGTTTTCACCAAGACACTTTTTTTCTTTTTTTTTTGCTCTTTTTTTTCTTTTTTTGTATTTTTCAATATTTTCCCAACATCGGGATCTTTGGACAATTCTCCTCTGAAAGATATGCTATAATAAACCATGGTTATGACTAGGATGCTCAAAGATATTGATAAGAGGGATGGAAGTATGGAAAGTATGCATTGGAAAATGAATGTGAGGATAAGAAGAAGGTATGTTGTATATGAAGATGTTGGCAAGATCAACTTTGACACACACTTTGAAAAGTGGTGGAATGATGGAGGAACAATAGATGAGGGAGGTAAGGATCTTTTGGAGGTAGTGGATTTTGGGATATAGGAACCCAAATTAGACTTGGAAAATGGAAGATGTTTGGAAGGAGATGGAGTGGAATCCTTTGGAAGCTTCAATGTCAATTTTGATTTTTCTTTTGTGTGCAATTCTTTCAAAAGTGACTTGGAAATCCACATAATCTTTGAATTTTCTTTCTTTTGTGATGCTTTTGAATGCATTTCTTCAATGAGGGATTTAGGAACCCACATTTTATTTGATTTTTCTTTTTTCTTGGTGGACCTTTGCGGCCTTTTGGATATTTCATTTTTCTTTTCCTTCACATGTCGATTAGATGGGACATTGTGATTTTTATACACATATGGATTCTTGGATTTATGATTTTTATGTTGCACATCAACATTGCTTCCAAAAGACTTAGGAATTGTGGATGAATAGGAATAATATGGAGGGTTCATATGGATTGGTGTTTGGACATTCTTCAAGTATGTGTGCCTTCGTTGATCTTGATACATGGTAGGGCAAGTGAATGGAGAGCTAGGGATGATAGGAATGGAGAATGGAGGAATATATGGACCTAATATGGATGGAAGGGATGAAGACTTTTGTTGTGGGACATAGGAACCCAAAATGGATTTGGAGGATAGTGAAGGAATATGGTTACATTTGAATGGAGGGATATAAGGTGTGAAAGGGATATCAATATCTTTGGAAGAAGCTACATTGCCAACATTCTCATCTTTAAGATTTATCTTTATACCAATAGGCTCATGAGTAGCTTTGATAGGAACACATTTGATAGGATCAACTAAAGCTTGAAGGGATTTATTATCATGCAAGGGATTTGGAAGAATGATGGTTTCTTGAGGTGAACATGGAGGAATATGACAAGGAAATGATAGGATACTTTGATCTTGACAAGGATCTTCGAATGGTGTAGAGAGGGTATTTTTCTCTTGATTTTCAATATGCTCATTGGAAATTGTGGAAGGGATGTCTTGATCTTTCTTAGAAAGTGGGGAAAATATGGAACTTGGAAGGGTACTTGGTTCTTGGAATGGAAGAATATCATCTTGGAAGACATGAAAGGATGCAAGGGGATCATCATAGGGTTCTATAGATATGGGACCTTCATCAAATAGGGGAACGGATTGTATATAATCTTGATCTTGATCTTTATCAACATTTGTTTCTTTTCTCTTTGGATTATCCTCTTGACATGGAGCCACTTCTAAGGACAAGGTAGATGTTTGGAGGAAGGATGTAGGATCCTTTTGAAGGGGTATAATAGGCATTGCAACACATGAAGCTTTTGGGTCCAAGATCTTTGAAGCATGGAAACAATCTGTAGCAAGATGTAAATTAGCTTGGGTTTCTTTTAGAGGTAGCCCTTGAGGGTAGACATAGTCAATGGGAAAAGTGTCATCATTAGGCTCATTCTTTGATAGAGGAATTTTGGATAGTTGTGGGGCTTTGGGAGATGAATGAAAGATGAAAGGAGTACATGCTATGGGAGAAGATGGACAAAGGATGAAAGGATTACTCTTGCTATATAGAGGTTCATGCATTAGATCTTGCTTGAGAGTGCTACTTTTCTCTTCATACTCTTTATTATCTTGATCACAAATAGGATGATCCTGCAATTTCCTTTGATCCAAGATAGGTTTGTTTCTCTTAAATGCTTCTTTTTGTGAGGAAGATGAAGATGCAGATGACCCATCATTATAAAGAAAAGGACACATTGATCTTAATGATGGCTTTTTAGATGATGCCTCTTTTTGTTTTTCCTCATTTTCCCTCAAGGTTGATGTGTCAAAATTATGAGGAAGATTATCTCCTGATTGAGCTAACTTCATGAACTATGCTTCTTTATCCCTCTTCAAAATTAATTGCATTGTTTCCATAAATATGGGATCTTGGATTGCTTCTGAAACTTCTTCTTCAGATACTTCATCATTTTGATTCCTATGGAGATTTTGATCTTGGTTTTGATAATTATGCTCCCTGATAGGATTGATTTGTTTCTCAGATAGACTCATCATCACAAATGTTTCTCAAGAATATGATCTATTTGTTGCACTAATAAGGAGTATCTCTGAAGAGGGTATCCAAAAATGATGTCAAAATCTTTCCAAACCTTTGAGAGATGTTCACTGTTTTCCCTTCTTTGTTCCTGGGCATCACTGACCTGAGTGTAGGTGTGAATGAAATGTTTTTACACATGAACTAGTATTGAACTAGGTGGCACACTATAGGTGTGCAGGTGACACTTTGCTATTGATAAGCAGTTTTCCTATTTTAACAGGCGTGATTCAATATGTTCTAGGCGTGACTTCCCTATTGATACGTATTTTCATAGAAGTCATAGGCATGACTTTGCCTCTGATAGGTAGTATTGTTTTGTGCAAAGGTGACGCTTTGCTGACCAATTTGTAAATTTTTGAATTTTTAAACATTTAAGATCAGGTCTTATGAAATTTTCTTGTTTGAAAATAGAAGACAATCGCAACACACGCATCAATTTTTAACCTTGTCCCTAAAACACACTAAAGTGTACATTTTTTATCATTTCCACAAGTATAACACAAGAAAGAATTCCAAGTAGCCTACCTAAAGTCAAATTTGGCTCTTAACATTTTGGCTCTAAAAGGTGGTCTTACTACTTTATTAAGGATTTATTGTGGATTCCGTTCAAAGAGATCTTAAACTTTCATACCCCAAGTATGTTAAGGGGTTTCCCACAGACACCAAGGTATGATTTTGTGTAATCCATGAGGAATACTAGAGGAAATTTGAAAGATTTAAAATCCATTTGTCACACACCCCATTAAGGATGCATGCGTTTCATATTATAGTGAGTTGGATTCCCACATCAAAAGTGAGCGTATCCCACTTTGGGCTGTCCCTCTCACCGGCCTAGTTAAGGCACAACTCAGGAGGTGAGCCCACTAATTCTCTAGCATGTTCATTCAAAGAAAGGAAAATGGAATTAAGGTCAAGATTTTGGGAATTTGATTCACCAAAAGGTGAAGAGCATATCCCTAACTTTCCCTTTAGTTCCCAAACACAATAGACAATTTTGTTCAATTTCTTTCACCCACTAACTATAGGGATTTGAGTATTTCTACTCTCTTCCACAAACAAGGGGCTTTGATTTATGTGTTTGATTCTTTAATCCTTCTTAATTACTAGATTCTCAAAGTGCACCAATGCCACAAGCTAAGGGAAAATATTGACTAGTTTAGGCTTACCTTTTCCTTTGTAGCTAACCGAAGTCAAGGGCATTTTTTTATTGATTTCATTGTTTTTGTTTTTTTTTCTTACCTTGGCAAATAGCTCCCTCCCAATGTGCTTATCCACCAACAAGTTAGTCAACACTAACAAACACTATGAGGGGAAACCAAAATTGAGATTGATGAAACAAAGAATTGTGTATGAATTTTATGCACCTTATTTGCAAATTTCCAAAGAAAACTTGAACTAAGGACTAAAAATCCAATTTAAAGAGAAAAATTTCATTTTGTAAGCTTGAACAATTGCAAGATAGTTCTGGAATACCTGATTGTCCTCCTCTTGTGTTGTCTCAAGAACAATCTTGATGTGTGCAATGTTTTCCTTCTTAATCCTCTTTGCTAGCACCTTTCCTTCTTGATTAAATCTACTTTTTGGCTTCTGGACTTTCCTATGATTGCTCATTTACTGTCAAATCATGTAAACAGAGAGTTAGACAAATGATTTAATCAATTTAATAGTAAATAAAGGAAATAGATAGCAGGCAACATTGTCCAGCTAATATGTGTGAACAAATTGTTAGTAGGTGTAACTTTAAGAGTCATAGGCGTCACTAAAAGGTTAGTACGCATCATTAAAAAGTTACTACACATGACTGAAATGTTAGTACATGTGATTGAAATGTTTGTATGCATGACTAAAATTTTTTTACATGTGACTGAAATGTTTGTACGAGTAAATAGTTTATTGCTAAGCGTAAGCAGTATTGAAAATTGTAGAAAATGATTGATCTTACGTGACAATTAATCAACAGTACACGTGAATAAGAAAATTGTAAGCGTGACTATTGTTGTAAATTGTGGAGCAAAGCATGAAGTTAAGCGATAACAGATTGTGTCAAAGTGATACTCCCTGAGTCATAGGCGTGACTTTAAGAACCAAAGGCTGAATGCATTTATCTCATAGGCATGAGTGAATGACTTGTAGGTGACTGCTAAGTTCTCAAAACCATGTAGAATTCGCATGCCAGGCATGAATCTTCAGATAACAGGCATCAGGACAAAGATTTTAAGTGGTAGTAAAATGACTGCAGGGGTGAACAGATCTCTCATAAGCGTGACTTCACCAGTTTCCTGCAAAATATTCATGGAAAACAAAAAATACAAGCATGCAAATTATGATGAAATTGATAAAATGAGGCCTAGGGCCCCACGGTGGGTGCCATTTGTGTTATGATGAATATCAACTTCATGAAATTAAGATCTAATAGCAACAATTGAAACTAAATACAATGCAAATCTAATTAGAATTGAAACTATAATCTATAACATCTCATGGTTCTCTAGAAAGAGGTGGTAAGTGAAGCTCTTAGCTAAAATCCTCACTAGTGACACTTCTAAAATGAAAAATTATGCTTCTACTATGCTTCTACAATGCTCATTCAATGCTTAATCTAGCTCAAATTAAAAAAATTACAATGATAATTGCTCTAAATGCTCTTAATTGCTCTTAGAATGCTCTCAATTGCTATAGTAACAATGCTTTGCAAATGAAGTTCTAAGATGATAATTTCTCTCAAAATGCTCTATATTTAAAGTAATTTCCCAAGGGTAGGGGGTGGAGTGAAGTAATCATGATTTACCTTAGGTTGAGTCAAATACTTTCTTTGTTCATAAATGGGGGGACAATGAGGGGACAATCTTTTAAATGGTCTCAAAGCTTTGAACACTTTAAAGGTTTGAGTGATTTATGTCTTTTTGTCCTCAATTTTCATTGGTTGCTCAACTTTGTTGAAAGAAATTAGAAATTATTAAATTCAATTAATTAATTAAATTTAGCCATGTAAGGGTAATAGGTTCATTTTGATTTTTGATTTAAACAACTATACACTTAATTGATTAAAATCCATTATGTAGTGTTTTTCACCCCTTTAAGCTTTCATTTAATTATTTAACCTCATTATTTGATTTTTCCTTTGCTTTAATTGATTTTGTCCAACTTTATTTAATTATGTCCATTTTTAATTGATTTGATCCCTTTTTTATTGAATTAATGCATTTTGATGATTTTGAGCCATTTAATTGATTTTTGCAATTTTAAAAGCACTTGTCCAATTTTGTGTGTCTACACATGTCCCTGTTGAGTCCTTGGTAAAACCAAGAACAAAGTCCATACTGATATCCTTCCAAGGCTTTTTTGGTACAAGTAATGGCTGATACAACCCTGTATTCTACTTTACTCATTTTTCTATCTGACATACTCTACAACTCTGTATAAACTTCTTGACATCTTGCTGCAACTGTGGCCAGTAATAATTATCACTAACCAAAGCAAGGGTTTTATCATGACCAAAATTTCCAACCAATCCTCCACTATGCTTCTCCTTGATGAGATTCTCCCTCATAGAACTTTGTGGAATGCACAACTGACTCCCTCTAAATAGCATACTATCCTGGATGATGAAATCCAACCACTTCGTTCTGTCTAGAGTAACAGGTTCTGTACAAGCTTTCTAGACTTCTCCAATATTAGGATCCTTTGGATACAAATTCTTGAGTTTCATGAACCCAACCACCTCAATCTACATCTTTGTCAGCAATAGTTGCCTTCTGCTAAGTGCATCTACAACCCTGTTAGACTTCCCACTCCTGTGTTTCATAAAAAATGTATAACTCTGCAAAAACTCAACCCATTTCAAATGTCTTTGATTCAACTTTCCTTGACTATTCAAATATTGCAAAGCTTGATGATTAGTATATAAAAAAAATCCTTAGGAAGCAGATAATGTCTCCACTTCTTGAATGCCTGAACTATAGCATAAAATTCATGACCATAACTAGAATATTTCCTCTTGGCATCATTCAACTTCTCATTAAAATAAGAAACAGTTTTACTTTCTTAGCTCATAACAGCTCCTATTGCAGTACCACTAGCATCACAGTCTAATTGAAACACCTTATTAAAAATTGGAAGTGCTAAAATAGGTTGTTCTATAACTTTTTGTTTCAATAGTTTAAAACTCTGATCTACCCCAGTAGTCCATTTAAACTCATTTCTATCCCCTCTCATTGTTTCATTCAAGGGTCCACAAATACTACTAAAACTCCTAATAAATTTTTTGTAAAAGCTAGCCAAACCATGAAAATATCTTACCTTAGTAGCACTCAGAGTAGGCCATTCAAGGATATCCTGCACTTTCTCTGGGTCCATTTTTAGACCTTCTACTAAAATTACAAATCCCAGATACACTAATTCCTTCTTCACAAAACTGCACTTCTTCAAATTAATCAACAATTTCTCTTCCCTTAACTTCTCAAACACCATATGAATATGCATCGTATGCTCCTCCAATGTCTTACTAAAGATAAAAATATCATCTAGGTAAACAATGACAAACTTACCCATAAATTCTTTCAAAACCTTGTTCATGAGCCACATGAAAGTGCTCAGTGCATTGGTTAGCCCAAAAGGCATGACTAACCACTCATACAGTCCTTCCTTTGTCTTGAAGGTAGTCTTCCATTCATCTCCTTCTCTGATCTAAATCTAATGATATCCACTCTTTTGATCTATCTTTGAGAAAAACATAGCTCCACTCAAACAGTCCATAATATCATCCATCTGCAGCAATGGAAACCTATACTTGATTATGATCTTGTTTATAGCCCTGGAATCTATACACATCCTCCATTCTACATTCTTCTTTGGTGCTAATACTATTGGTATAGCACATGGACTTAGGCTCTCTAAGTCAACCCTTTCTGTAACAATTCATGTACTTGTCTGTTCAACTCTTCACTTTCTGCTGGTGTCATTCTGTGTGCTACCTTGTTTGGAAAACTAGCTCCTAGAATTAGATCCATCTGATGATTGATCTTCCTTACCAATGGTTATCCATCAGGTACATTATCAAATACAATATCCTAAAACTCATTCAACAAATCTACAACTTCTACAAGTACATCTTCTACTTCCTCTTTACTAGCTTTTGGAATTAAAGAAAAACCCACATGCTCATGCCTCATACCGTCTAGGAACTTTCTTCCATCAACAAAAGTTATTCTTGCACTACCACATACCTTTTCTTCTATTTTCTTCAATGGTTTTAGCTTATGTCGCACTCCATCATTTGTCAGGGAATAGGTGTTCGCACGAGCATCATGTACAACATGCATGTCAAATTGCCATGGTCTACCCAACAACATATGACATGCATCCATAGGTATGATATCACATAGTACCTCATCATAGTATCTACCAATCTTTAACTTTACTAGGCACTGTTCACTGACCATGACCTTATGGTCATCCTACACCTAGGCGATCTGGTATAGATGTGGGTGTTTCTGTCTCTTGAGCTTCAACTTTGTAACCATCTCTTTTGACACCAAATTGTCAGTGCTTCCACTATCGATAATCACATCACAACACTTATAATCACACTTGCACCTGGTGCGAAATAAGCTCCTCCTTTGCTCAGGTTCATTCTCACCACTCAATAGAACTCTTTTGTTAATTAGCATTTCTCCGCTTTCAACATCTTCAGAATGTGATGATCTAGCATCTTCATCTACATGTGCAACTCTAGCCTATCCTTCAATTCTCCTATCTATCCTTCCTTGGCATTGAGGACATTCAAATGCCCTATGACCATCTTCTCTACAGTGAAAACATGTTCCACGAAAGCCTCCTCTTCCAGAACCTTGTCCTCTTCCTCTTCCTATCTGATCTCTATTATTCTAATCACGAAAATGATTGGAATTATTTCCTCTCTGATTTTGATTGCTACTGGCCTCATCCTTCTTTTTCGGATCTTCATTTCAGCCTCCATATGACTGTTGACAAGATCTTCCACCATGACCTCTTCCATTTTGTCTGCTCTCAAACTTCTTGTTCAACTTTTCCTCTACTTTTAGCGAAAACTAGTATGCCTCTTCAATACTATTCATTTGAACCAAATTCAACTCCTCTTGAATGCTCGGCCTCAACCCATTAAGGTAACGGGCAACTTTCTCCTTATCAACTTTTGCATGGCCTGTTCTGATGAGGATTAGATAGAACTCCTTTGTATACTCTTGAATAGATCTTCCTACTTGCTTCAAACTTTGCAATTTCTTTAGTAGGTCAAGCTCATAATCAATAGGAATGAACTGTTGCTTCAATTTATCCACCATCTGATCCCATCTTGTGATTTTATCCTTTCCTCTTCTATTTCACTCCAATTGAATCTCTTACCACCAAATCTTCACATGACCCTTCAGTCTAGCCTTCGTAGACTTGACCCGACCAGGATCCTCAATGTCTTCATACTCAAAATATTCTTCTAATTCATTGATCCAGTCGATCAACTCCTCTGGGTTAAGATTTCCTGAAAATGCAGGAACCTCAATCTTAGGTCTTTTCCCGATCTTGGAAATGGCCCGAAAAAGCCTTTCTTCCTCTCAGTTCATAATTTCACCTTCTCCTTCTTGATAAGAATTTCCTTCTTCGACTTCATCCTCGCTTTCGTCTTTGACATTAAGATTCATTCCTCTATGAATCTCTTCTTGCAATGCTCGCACTTGTCTCTGGAGTGCTCTAACCTCAAGTGTCACACCACCAGCTCTTCTGCCACATTCCCTTTGTGGAGGCATTTTCACGCTGCTCGCTAAAACCCTAAACCACGGTCTCGGTGCAAACTACCTCACAGTCGATGACCTATTTACACACTCAGGAACTCCTACTCTGATACCACTTGATGAAGGGTGCTCCCCTTAATACTACAAACACATAATAGAAACAGAGAAACAACAACAATTTGCTAGAACAGAGAATGGGCTTCCTATTATCTCCACAAATGTGGAATTACAAATTTCAAAATTACAATATGCAAAGCCACATGGGCATTTTCCTTCACAATATTCTATAGGAAAAAGCCTCGAATCATTACCCAGATCTAGCCCAAACTACCCTAGACAACACTACGGACCTTTCTTATATAGGCAATTTCCACCGCCCGAGAAGGTTCTAGAAATTTATCCCTTAAGGCCGACTATCCTAAGAATTATTTTCTTTTCTTTTCTTTTTACATAGGGTTGGATCCAAATAATTACAAAAGTATGTTTTTAAGTTCCCCAACTTCTAGAGGCCATAACTTTCTAACTGTAGCTTTGTTTCTCTTTTGTAGCCACTTTTCAGAAATGGTAGGACCTGATCTACAGTGCCTAACTCGCACAAGCTCCAATCAGTCAGGGGTTGATCATGATCCGGAGCCTCTAAGGCATTCAAAATTGACCTAAAAAATTTCATACCCAAAAATCTCAATAACTTCACCAATACAGATGATGTGGTAATGAAACTCAACTGGTAGGCTGATATGACTAAGATGAACCTCCAACTGAGAAATTAGAACATTCTGAGATTGTATGACAAAATTACTAAAAATAGTAAGTTTCCATAAATAGCAGCTCTACACAAGATAGCCCTTATTAAAAAGAAACCAAAAATATTTTTGGGTGATGCAAGAGTGCTCTTACACCCAAGATGCTCCTGCATCAGAAAGGAGCGATTTCCAGTAGATACATATAACAAGTTGAAAATGAAGAAGTTTGGGTCATGTAAGATATTGAAGAAGCATGATTCAAGAAATGGCTATGAATTAGAATTTCCTACTCAACTGAATATTTCAATAGTATTTAACATTTTAGATATGACATAATATCATGAAGGGGGTGTTGAAGATGGGGGTCACAGAAGCATAGTGGAGTATTTTGGCAACTACTTTAGCTACCTAAGAAATTGAGGATATACTAGATAGTCATGTTGGTAGAAGCACAAGAAATGGGACATATGAAGAATATCTAGTCAAATGGAAAGGATGACCTATTGAAGATTCATCATGGCTGACAAGAGAGGAGGTTAACTATCTTGGTTTTCCTCTGCACACCTGAGACGTGACAGGGTCACTTCTCAAATTACCCCAGGTGTTTGATGCGGGAGCATCCTAAGTGTAGAGGAAATCTTGCATCATCCAAAAATATTCTTGGTTTCTTTTCAATAAGGGCTATCTTGTGCAAAGCTTCTATTTGTGGAAACTTACTATTTTTAACTTAAGTTGTTCATACTAGCTTGGAATGTTCTGATTTCACAAGTGGAGGTTCATCTTAGTCATATCAGCCTACCAGTTGAGTTTCATTGTGATATCATCTGTATCAGTAAAGTTGTTGAGGTTTTTGGGTATGAAACCTTTGAGCTCAATTTTAAAGTTCTTAGAGGCTTAAAATTGTGATTAACCCCTGGCTAACTAGAGCTTGCATGAGTTAGGCACTGTAGATTAGGTCCTCCCATTTTTGAAAAGTGGTTATAATAAATTTAAAAAAAAAATAGAGCTATGGTTAAAAAGTTATGGCCTCCGAAAGTTGGGCTACCTAAAAAACATATTTTGTAATTATTTTGAGACAAACCTAATGTAATAATTATGAAAAATAAAATAATTCTATGGGTAGTTAGCTTTAAGGGCTAAATTTTTGGAAAATGTAAGGAAAATGTCCATGTGGCTTTGCATATTGTAATTCTGAAATTTTTAATTCCACACTTGTGGAGATAATAAGAAGCCCATTTTTTGTTCTTGCAAATTGTTGTTGTTTCACTATTTCTGTTATATGTTTTTGGTATTAAGGGGAGAACCCTTCATCAGAGACAACATTGACAACATATCAACATGGGTAGAGGGAATTTCAATTTTCATACCTTTAGCATCTTTTTGCTTCTAAGATGTATCAGTTGTAACATATTTTTTTCTTTCTCATTCTTAGCCATTGTATTAACTGGCTTCTCAACTTCCTTTTGATTATCATTATTTTGGATAGAAGACATCTTTGCAGCTTCAACCCTTTTTGGCTACCATTTCTTTCCTTTGACATTCTTGACTTTCACAATGTAATCACCCTTTGGTTTTTTCCCAATGGGTTCCCTGGAATTGGTATTCTTTATGAACATACTGATAGCCTTACCAGTATTATCATTTGATGTCATGCTTCTAGTTTTCACTTGTACAACCATTTCTATAGTGATCCCAGTGTTAGCTATTTTTCTTGCAAGGGTAAATAACTAGACCATAAACCTGATCTCTCCCTTCCAGTGCTCTTTTCCTGGCAAGAGAAATGCTAATTAACAAGGATGGAATCCTTCTTCACTTCGGGCTCCACAGACCCAGGTGGGTGTACCTTACTTCTCTACTTACACAAACTGATACGAACTAATACAAAAACCTAATAAGTAGATTGACTAATGGATTAAATAGAATAAATATGTCTTGCAATAGGATTCATAACTGAGATGAATCTTTGATATGGGAAGCCTACCCACATGCTACAAACTTCTTTCAAGCTCATCAACAAAAAGGGAAAGTTGACTTAAAAGGTTTCGATTACAAGTCTAGTCAAACCAGTGCCTAATCATGGGCATGGAGTCATGAGATGCACGTCAATAGGAAACTTCAAATCTTATACAACTGAAATTCAAACAATGCACCTTGCACACCATTCTTTCTTCCCCCTATCTAGACATCAGATCCTTATGAAACATCATATTATCAGCAACAATCTTCAAGATATTACACTTTCCTTGAAAGAAACTTGAAAGTCATTGCACCATTTACCTTGTAAACAGGTATACAGAGATGCCTTACAAATAAATATACAACAATTTGACAAAGACACAAAGAGACATCAAACAAATATGGGAAAGGATTTTCACTGTATTTCATTGAATCACCTATATCTATACATTCAAATCACAACAAACTCAAAATGAGAATTCTGAAATGAAACTGAGAACATGCATTCATGGAACTCAAACTTGTAGAGCTCTCCTCATGCAAAAAAGATTGGAACCCTTCTAAAGAGATCAGAAATAAGAATAAGAAGAGGGGGAACAACATAGCAAGTTACCCAAACTGACACCTGCCCTTAAGATCAACAAATTCCATGAATCACCAGGTGAAAAGAATTAGATTTCACAAAATATCTTCCCCGGCCCCCCTAAAACTTAAACTGCAAATAACGTAAGCAAATGACCACCTGTGCAAAATCTAGTTTTAGAATCAGAATCCTCGCGTGGAGACCTTTTGGGTGGTATATAATAGTCCATAGTTGGGCAAAAAATAAAGCTCCCAGCCATTAAAATGGTCTCCCAAGTCTGTAACTTTAATATTTGAATTTTCAATATAGTCGAAACTATATGAAAATATATCTTTAATTTTGATTTTTCACTTTGCACGGGAAGGAATTTTGAATAAGATAATCATTTTTGGCCTCCTGCAGCAGGACCCACTTGACACATGGCAAGCCCAGATTGGCCGGCCTACCACCTCATCTGCAATCTCATCACTACTTTGTGCTTCGTGCCACGTGGCGTCATCCAATTTGCTCATATCTCCACCTGGGCAACTGAACAGCAACATACTGCCATCTCACCAAAAGTGCCACATGGCGGCCAGGTGCATGATCGCAAGGGCTAAAACTAGCCCTTGCGATCATACGACCACCATTATGTTATCGCATGAATCCCGAGGCCGTCATTCTTGCACAGTCACACAATTTGGTCAAAAATATCTTATCCCTTTTTGTGGGGCCCACTAGTGCACAGAAGCCACCAAGCCTAGAGGACCCGCCAAAAGCCTCTTGGCTCTTTCTTCATTTTGCTGTGTGCGTTTTCATATAAAAACTATAAAAAGTCCCCACTTCTCGCCAATGTGGGATAATGAAACTGTTCAGCCTTTTATTCGTACCTCACGCACTTATAAGTATGTGATTACTCTTTTATGTGTGAGGCCTTCTCAACTCAAGATGTCATAGGCTACTCATGCAGCATCCTCCCTTCATATTCACGCTAGGCTCTACTGTTTCATGTGCCAAGGCTTCTTTCAAATTTGCATGAGCTTTTTCTTCATACACAAGCAGCCCATTTGAATGCAAAGTCTTCCCTTTAACGCTACCATTTCATTTCAACTCTGCCTCTTCATTTGGCGTGAGCTCCATTTTGTTTTGATGTTGGTCTCTTCCATTTGCTTGCGCTGGTGGTTTCCCCTTTGAAATGTTGAGTCTTCCCATTTGTAATGCTGCGTCTTCCTTTTCAAATGCTGAGTCTTGCATTTCCACAATAGTTACCCTTTGCATGAAGCATCCCTTTTTCATGGCGCTGGCTTCCTTTAATTTTAATGCTAATCCCTTTTCTTTTAAAACTTTAAAATAATTCACATGTCGTGTCTGTGCTAATAGGGCACTCCTTTGTGTTGAGTCTCCAAAGACTTTGTGCCCCAATTCGAACTTTGTGTGGGCTTCTCAGTTCTCTGCACTTGCAGATGAGTTTTTCTAGCTCATTCCTCTTGGAAGGATTATAAACACTATAATCACTAGATTCACAGTGGCCACTATGCTGAATATCCCATCTAGAAGGTAAGAAGCGAGGTTTCACAGCTCCAACAAAACTATCCGCCATTGCTGGAAAAACTGTCAAATGCCTTCCTTACCATCCTCCATTATTTTATCAACTACTCTTTTTCCATGTAATCCATGACCTAATAAAGATATCTTTTGTGTTCGCTTGGAGGTTCAAGAATTATTTGTGATGGGTTCCACAATCTCTTCACCAATATAATCAGATCCAGCTACATGCATCATCTTTGGAGAGCTTAAACAACTCTTATATGAATGCTCTAAAATAGCATCACTTGTTGTGTCTTCAGCATAAATAAAATTACTCAAATCCTTTCGTTGCACACTGAAGTCTTCTTGAAGGCAACCATTTTCGTTTGAAACATTGTCTGACTCCTTTTCTTTGCAATGAACAGACTCTTCCACATGCTCGCTTACACTTGAAAACAAGGAAGCCACAACTTGTTTATCTTTATCAATCCTACTGACATAATCTTGAAGAGTATCATTCTCTTCATTGTCTTCAACAAAACATAATCTTCAAATTCTATAACAGCTTGTGAAACTCCTACAACCAGTATATTTGTACTATACGATACAGAATCTGGATACCTCAAATCTGAAGAATTATCCACAGATTTCTTAAGCTTCTCTTCCCTAATTTTCCTTGAAGGCCGGTCCCTTCTCATATTCCCTCTGTATTTGAAAGGAATGTCATCAGCAATCTCAGAGAAAAATCAGATTCGAACACCCACCGTGGATCTCTGCAAGATCCTTTCGAAATCCATGTCCCTTGAATGTTGTTCCCTCTTGCATCATCACTTTTGACATAAGATATGTTACAATTTTAAAACTTAAGTCACTCAAATTTGATGACTTTTTACATACCTTGGATGGCATAGCACCTACCATCATCCGTTGCTGCTCATTCCACTAAAGGGAATGTCAATATCTTCTGATAATGGTTTACTTTACTTCTGTAGAATCATCTCTTGGATACAAAACATAACAAATCATGACTCTCATCTTTATCAGGCATAGGCCATCTCAATCCTGAAGCTGCAACCTTGATTAGGTTAGTCCGGTCCCGAAGCGGGCCCGACTAAAAAATATTTTGATTTCAAACACCCAAGCCTGAAATAGCTCCAAACGCCTTTTGTAACATCTGATGATCAAAAATCAATCATACCCAAATACTCAAAGTCTCAAAAAAAACCAAATTTGCAAAGCACCAAAATCAAGAAAAACAGGCCCGGAAACTGGCTTCAAAAACTGACATAATCACCTGACCCAGCCCCACCACTGAACGAGCCTATTCTCTGTCATACAAGCAAGCATTTTGAAAAATGGCATCCCATGACAAAAACCGAGGTGAAAGTTACAAGCCTTCAAAGTTGCTCTTTTCATTCTGTTTTCTGCAAACACACTGTCAGAAGTAATAAACTGCCTTTGAAAACACCCTGGCAAAAATACCAAACAGAGTCTGAGGAGGCTACAAACTGGCACAGGAGTTCATTGAGACATAAACAACATGAATCAATCACTACTTCAAACTGGGCACTGGCGGGGAAAAAGAGATGGCCTCATAAAAATTGGTACTTGCAGAGGCACACTCAGAAAATGCAAAAAACAATGGAAAGTTTAGTTTGGAAATGCCTTCAAAAAGAGATCAACTGGATTGGCAAAAAGCTCAAATCTGAACAGGAAGTAATATGTCAACTTTTCAATGCAGACCAACAAGAATTTTATTGATAAGTTTGACTGGTCAAAATTTATAAACGAGCAAAGTTGACCTCTGGCAAACTGATGCACTTCACACTCTTTGCAAACAACAGAAACTGCAAATGGAATCACATTGGGAAAATCATCCAATGGATTTATCATGAGCTGCTAACTGACAGGGATGAAGTAAAACTTTTTTAAAATGCAGGGAAATGATCACCACTTCACTCCCAATCACCGCGCAAAAGATATAGCTCCACAAACAGGGCCTCCGAGAATAACTGAACAAGTGCACAAGTGCAAAACTAAGAAAACACCTCCGGAAGGGGATGAACAAATAGGGTCAAAACTTATCACGGGGACCTGAAACCTGACACATAGAGAGTATGCAATGTGTGCAACAAGAAAATAGGCTCAGATTTTCATGACACTTATCAGATTTCATATTATTCAACCTCAAAGTAACCCTTCTTGGTGATTTCTACACTTGGCAATTTTTTGATTTTGAGACCCCCTAGGGATGAAATGATGAAAACCCATTTCAACATGCAACTTTAGGACTCGGAATAAACCACTAAAACATGTGAAAGTCAATGGACATTTGAATTTTATGAAATCACCCAGAAAACACCTGGTTCCCACATGCATCCTGAAAGCAAAAATAATACAAATGCATGCTAATGTGTCCCATTCCTCAAAAATTTTAAGGGTACCAACAGTGGCTCCGACTGTGGATGCTTGATCACAAGATCATGGTAAGAATATCAGAATCTTCTGGAAGAGCAGACCACCCCAAAAACTAACTTCTCTTCTTATCACTCCAAAGCTTTCTCCAAAAATCAATTTCGAAGCTCGTTCATTTAAAGCAAACTACACTACTGCAAAAGGGAAACCTTTACACATATACACAAAAATTTTATAGACGGAAACCAACTGAGGCTCACTTACCATGATCAAAAATCTGATTCTCATTTTTACCCAATATCATAAGAATTCAGAGAAACCAACTGGTTATCAAGAAAACATCACTATTGTAATGAAAACTATTCATCATATCTAGATAACCAATTGAAAACCATCTGTTATCTTGAAACTCATCATAACCAATCGGCTGGAATAAATTCCTCACATGACATCCTTCTGAAATCAATGCATGACTAAACACTGAAATATCTTTACCAAGTTGATCATGAAGAAGGACAACTTCATACTGCGATCTAGAAACATGAAAAGGGCATTCATAAAACTCATTATTTGATAAAATGCATTCCGAATAGACAATAGAAGACTTACTGACTTTACCATTCGGATCCTCTTCATTCTTATGACAGACAATAACATTATCACCGAATCTGAAAGTCTCTAACTCTGATTTGTAAATGTATTCTGAATCTACTTCAAAAGTGCAAACAACATCTTGATGGAAACATTCATATACGGGCTCATACAAATCAAAATCACAAGCACCTTGAATCTCACATTAGCTTCCGCCAAACATATCAAACTCTAGCTGATCATCGTATATGCACTCAACATTATTATCATCCACATGATAGAGAGGAAAACATACCTCATTCTGAAACAAATTTTTTGTTGTGTCTTTCTCACAATCAAACGCTTTTCTCTGTTCCATATCTTCATCCTGAGAAAGGAAAAGATGGCTTTGCATACAGATGTCCAAAAGTTTATTACTACCACAAACACCAAAATCAAATGTGAACACATCCATATCTATTTCTGGCACATAATTTGATTTGTTTTCCAATTCAACATCTATCTCAAATCGAAAACTCTCAAGTGTCGGATCATTAGAATCTAAAAATGAAATTAAATCTACACTTGCATTCATAAACTTGTCTTGAAACTGAGATTCACATTCAGACCCAAATCTGAAAACACAATTATCAACACTTTGTTGAGATTCAAAACATTCAAAATCTAAAACATCTTCCTCGACACAAGAAGAACAATATCTACTTAAAGACATATCATTATCAGCATTACATAATTTTGAATAATTTTGTTTCTCAAGAATATTTTCAGCCATGATCATGGGGGAAAAACACAAATCACTCTTGCCTTCGACTTGTGACGAATCCTCATCATACTCATCAATGCAATCTTTTGTATACTCACATATTTGGTCATCATACTCATCTTTCATGACCTCAAGATATTCCAACACTTCAATCTCCTTCTCTTGAGCGCTAAGAGCCTCTTTCAACACTGAGACTCTATGCAAATACATTGCATCTAGCTGAATGTCTTCACTTTCACTACTGCAGTCCTTCACAAATTCTACCATATTCAAATCACCTGAAGATTGTGCTTGAGGAAGTACTTCAACCGTAGTCTGAAGTTCTTGATTCACATTAGTTAACACAAACTGGTTAGTATAATCAATCGAGGAATCAACATATAAACATTTCTCAGATTTCAGCATGTTGTTATCTAAACTTTGAGAAAACAAATCAGTGGAAACTTTTCATCTTATAACTCCATATTTCTTGTTACATTAAATATCCATAGCAATTTGGAAAGCCTGATCTAAACTTTGTGGTTGTTTATCCCTCAACAAATAATTCATTTTTTGATCATAGGTAGCAAGATAAACAACTAAACATATAACATCATGTGGTCTACATTTAACCGGAATCTTATGCAGAGTTTTCATGAATTTGGAATTAAAAGTGGGAACTAACTCCGCATCTACTTTGTGAATACCAATCAAGTTAACTAGTAGATCATAATCACCTTCCCATTCTTTGAAATGTTCATTAAATGCCAATTCAAATTCTTCCCATGAATTGATTGACCGAGGAAACAAAAGGGAAAACCACTCTCTAGCCTCTCCAACTAAAGATCGAACAAATAACTTCATTATTACATCCTCATGGATAATTTCATAATCTTCTATAAAATCCAGGAAATGACTGAGATGTTTTTCAGCTGACTCACTTCCTATACCACTGAACAAGGGCAATATTTCCCTAATCTCCGGAGGTACCACATTTGGATAACCCAGAATTCCTTGAAAATTTAAGGTAGGGTAGAACTGAAAATGAAAATTCCTTTTACCCTCCATCTAAGATGTCATATGAGACATACTATTACTTGAAGATACACAAGACTGGGTAAACTCAGAATACATTTCTAGAATACAACCATAAATGACTTCAACCTTGTGATAAAACTTTAAAACTTTAAGATAATCCACACACCAAAACACAGACCATAAAAATTTTCTGAAACTTAGTGTGCAAACATTATTTCCTTCCCTCTAACATAATGCTGAAAATCATTAGATAGGGAAACATTTCTTCACCATTTAAATACTGAACTGCAAGATTACCTGGAATACAACCAATGTAGCCAAGCTTTAAAATCTGATGTATTGCCTTTGAGAAACCACAAACACTTCACTGATCTTGACACGGAGTCACCACCTCTATGAAAGAGGAAAATACTTCAAACCTTACTGATCATTTGTAGATTTACAATGCATTCTTCACCAGTAAAGTCACACTCCTACAATATATATATCTGAATTTGAAATATATGTCACTGATCATCATACAGAGTCGCCACTCTCATTTAATGAGAGAATATAACAATTTTTTAAAAGAACTAGACTCTATAACCAAACTAGACCAGACCTTGGGATGATTCAGCAAAGCAAGGAATTGGACATCGTAACTTGCTGTCATTTATTTCATCCCCAGCAGAGTCACCATTTTGTTAGCTATTTTTCTTGCAAGGGTAAATAACTAGACCATAAACCTGATCTGTCCCTTCTGGTGCTCTTTTCCTGGCAAGAGAAATGCTAATTAACAAGGATGGAATCCTTCTTCACTTCGGGCTCCACAGACCCAGGTGGGTGTACCTTACTTCTCTACTTACACAAACTGATACGAACTAATACAAACACCTAATAAGCAGATTCACTAATGGATTAAATAGAATAAATATGTCCTGCAATAGGATTCATAACTGAGATGAATCTCTGATATGGGAAGCCTACCCACATGCTACAAACTTCTTTCAAGCTCATCAACAGAAAGGGAAAGTTGATTTAAAAGGTTTCGATTACAAGTCTAGTCAAACCAGTGCCTAATCATGGGCATGGAGTCATGAGATGCACATCAACAAGAAACTTCAAATCTTATACAACTGAAATTCAAACAATGCACCTTGCACACCATTCTTTCTTCCCCCTATCTGGACATCAGATCCTTATGAAACATCATATTATCAGCAACAATCTTTAAGATATTACACTTTCCTTGAAAGAAACTTGAAAGTCATCGCACCATTTACATTGTAAATAGGTATACAAAGATGCCTTACAAATCAATATACAACAATTTGACAAAGACACAAAGAGACATCAAACAAATATGGGAAAGGATTTTCATTGTATTTCATTGAATCACCTATATCTATACATTCAAATCACAACAAACTCAAAATGAGAATTCTGAAATGAAACTGAGAACTTGCATTCATGGAACTCAAACTTGCAAAGCTCTCCTCATGCAAAAAAGACTGGAACCCTTCTAAAGAGATCAGAAACAAGAATAAGAAGAGGGGGAACAACATAGCAGGTTACCCAAACTGACACCTGCCCTTAAGATCAACAAATTCCATGAATCACCAAGTGAAAAGAATCAGATTTCACAAAATATCTTCCCCGGCCCCCCTAAAACTTAAACTGCAAATAACGTAAGCAAATGACCACCTTTGCAAAATCTAGTTTCAGAATCAGAATCCTCGTGTGGAGACCTTTCTGGCGGTATATAATAGTCCATAGTTGGGCAAAAAATAAAGCCCCTAGCCATTAAAATGGTCTCCCAAGTCTGTAACTTTAATATTTGAATTTTCAATATAGCCGAAACTATATGAAAATATATCTTTAATTTTGATTTTTCACTTTGCATGGGAAGGAATTTTGAATAAGATAATCATTTTTGGCCTCCTGCAGCGGGACCCACCTGACACATGGCAAGCCCGGATTGGCCGGCCTACCACCTCATTCGCCATCTCATCACTTCTCTATGCTTCATGCCACATGGCATCATCCAATTTTCTCATATCTCCACCTAGGCAACTGAACAGCAACATACCGCCATCTCACCAAAAGTGCCACATGGCGGCCAGGTGCATGATCGCAGGGGCCGAAACTGGCCCTTGCGATCATGCGACCACCATTATGTTATCACATGAATCTCGAGGCCTTCATTCTTGCATAGTCACACAATTTGGTCAAAAATATCTTATCCCTTTTTGTGGGGCCCACAAGCGCACAGAAGCCACCAAGCCTAGAGGACCCGCCAAAAGCCTCTTGGCTCTTTCTTCATTTTGCTATGTGTGTGCTTTCATATAAAAACTATGAACAGTCCCCACTTCTCGCCAATGTGGGATAATGAAACTGTTCAGCCTTTTATTATTACCTCACACGCTTATAAGTATGTGATTACTCTTTTATGTGTGAGGCCTTCTCGGCTCAAGATGTCATAGGCTACTCACGCAGCATCCTCCCTTCATATTCACACTAGGCTCTACTATTTCACGTGCCAAGGCTTCTTTCAAATTTGCGTGAGCTCTTTCTTCATACACAAGCAGCCCCTTTGAACGCAAAGTCTTCCCTTTAATGCTGCCATTTCATTTTAACGTTGCCTCTTCATTTGGCGTGATCTCCATTTTTTTTTGATGTTGGTCTCTTCCATTTGCTTGCGCTGGTGGTTTCCCCTTTGAAATGCTGAGTCTTCCCATTTGTAATGCTGCATCTTCCTTTTCAAATTCTGAGTCTTCCATTTCCACAATAGTTACCCTTTGCATGAAGCATCCCTTTTTCATGGCGCTGGCTTCCTTTAATTTTAACGCTAATCCCTTTTCTTTTAAAACTTTAAAACAGTTCACGTGCCGTGTCTGTGCTAATAGGGCACTACTCTGTGTTGAGTCTCCAAAGACTTTGTGCCCCCATTTGAACTTTGTGTGGGCTTCTCGGTTCTCTGCACTTACAGATGAGTTTTTCCAGCTCATTCCTCTTGGAAGGATTATAAACACTATAATCACTAGATTCACAGCGGCCACTATGCTGAATATCCCATCTAGAAGGTAAGAAGCGAGGTTTCACAGCTCCAACAAAACTATGTGCCATCGCTGGCAAAACTGTCAAATTCCTTCCTTACCATCCTCCTCCATTATTTTATCAACTACTCTTTTTCCATGTAATCCATGACCTAATAAAGATATCTCCTGTGTTCACTTGGAGGTTCAAGAATTATTTGTCATGGGTTCCACAATCTCTTCACCAATATAATCAGATCCAGCTACATGCATCATCTTTGGAGAGCTTGAATAACTCTTATATGAATGCTCGAAAATAGCATCATTTGTTGTGTCTTCAGCATAAATAAAATTACTCAAATCCTTTCGTTGCACACTAAAATCTTCTTGAAGGCAATCATTTTCATTTGAAACATTGTCTGACTCTTTTTCTTTGCAATGAACACTCTTCCACATGCTCGCTTACACTTGAAAACAACGAAGCCACAACTTGTTTATCTTTATCAGTCCTACCGACATAATCTTGAAGAGTATCATTCTCTTCATTGTCTTCAACAAAACATAATCTTCAAATTCTATAACAGCTTGTGAAACTCCTACAACCAGTATATTTGCACTATAGGATACAAAATTTGGATACCTCAAATTTGAAGAATTATCCACAGATTTCTTAAGCTTCTCTTCCCTAATTTTCCTTGAAGGCCGGTCCCTTCTCATATGCCCTTTGTATTTGAAAGGAATGTCATCAGCAATCTCAGAGAAAAATCAGATTCGAACACCCACCACAGATCTCTGCAAGATCCTTTCAAAATCCATGTCCCTTGAATGTTGTTCCCTCTTGCATCATCACTTTTGACATAAGATATGTTACAATTTTAAAACTTAAGTCACTCAAATTTGATGACTTTTTACATACCTTGGATGGCATAGCACCTACCATCATCTGTTGTTGCTCATTTCACTAAAGGGAATGTCAATATCTTCTGATAATGGTTTACTTTCCTTCTGTAGAATCATCTCCTGGATACAAAACATAACAAATCATGACTCTCATCTTTATCGGGCATAGGCCATCTCAATCCTGAAGCTGCAACGTTGATCAGGTTAGTTGGGTCCCGAAGCGGGCCCGACTAAAAAATATTTTGATTTCAAACACCCAAGCCTGAAATAGCTCCAAACGCCTTTCGTAACATCTCATGATCAAAAATAATCATACCCAGATACTCAAAGTCTAAAAAAAAACCAAATTTGCAAAGCACCAAAATCAAGAAAAACAGGCCCGGAAACTGGCTTCAAAAACTAACATAATCACCTGACCCGGCCCCGCCACTAAACGAGCCTATTCTCTGTCATACAAACAAGAATTTTTCAAAATGGCATCCCATGATGACAACCGAGATGAAAGTTATAAGCCTTCAAAGTTGCTCTTTTCATTCTGTTTTCTGCAAACACACTGTCAGAAGTAATAAACTGCCTTTGAAAACACCCTGGCAAAAATACCAAACAGAGTTCGAGGAGGCTACAAATTGGCACAAAAGCTCATTGAGACATAAAAAACATGAATCAATCACTACTTTGAATTGGGCACCAGCGGGGAAAAAGATATGGCCTCATAAAAATAGGTACTTGCAGAGACACACTCAGAAAATACAGAAAACAATGGAAAGTTTAGTTTGGAAACGCCTTCAAAAAGAGATCAACTGGATTGGCAAAAAGCTCAAATCTGAACTGGAATTAATATGTCAACTTTTCAATGGAGAACAACAAGAATTTCATTGATAAGTTTGACTGGTCAAAAGTTATAAACGAGCAAAGTTGACCTCCGGCAAACTGATGCACTTCACACTCTTTGCAAACAACAAAAACTGCAAATGGAATCACATTGGGAAACTCATCCAATGGATTCGACATGAGCTGCTAAGTGACAAGGATGAAGTAAAACTTTTTTAAAATGTAGGGAAATGATCATCACTTCACTCCCAATCACCGGGCAAAAGATACAGCTCCACAAACAGGGCCTCTGAGAATAACGTAACAAGTGCACAAGTGCAAAACTAAGAAAACACCTCCGGAAGGGGATGAACAAATAGGGTCAAAACTTATCACGGGGACCTAAAACCTAACACATAGAGAGTATGCAATGTGTACAACAAGATGCTAGGCTCAGATTTTCATGACACTTATCAAATTTCATATTATTCAACCTCAAAGTAACCCTTCCCGGTGATTTCTACACTTGGCAATTTTTTGATTTTGAGACCCCCTAGGGATGAAATGATGAAAACCCATTTCAACATGCAACTTTAGGACTCAGAATAAACCACTAAAACATGTGAAAGGCAATGGACATTTGAATTTTATGAAACCACCCAGAAAACACCCGGTTCCCACATGCATCCTGAAAGCAAAAATAATACAAATGCATGCTAATGTGTCCCATTCCTCAAAAATTTTAACGGTACCAACACCTAGCAATCTGTTCCTTTGAGGGTCTTCTCAAATTTACTCCATCTAAGATAGATGTCATGTTACATGCCATGCTATCAACATTTTCATCATTAGAAAATACTTCTTGATGGAACATTTCTTTATTCTGTCTCTTTAGATATATATCAGTATCCTCATCAAAATTTGAGGCATCTTCTTATCCAATGTATGAATCAACAAGATTACACCCAATGTCATCATTGTTTTTTTTCTGGTCTGATTTCTCAAGATCCTCATCTTGGTAAGCAGCTATAGATTTTGCAACTACACAATGTTCTGAAGAGTGAGGTGACTGACAGGCCACACACCAGGATGTGTCTTCCACAATATTCACATAGGTTTTCTACACTGGATCAAGGATTTTCTTGTCATTATTTCCTTTTGCAGGAGGGGCAATAGTTTTACCATCTTTCCACTGGGTGTTATAAGGGAAATTCTATAGTCTATTTTTCTTATTGAAATTATTGTTAAATTAGGGATTGTCTACAATAAAAATCTTGTCATTTATACTATTGGGTGGTTTCAAGTGCTTTAGTGCATTCAACACCTTATCCAACTTTTCTTCCTCTTTTCTATTGTTTCCAACAGTTCTCTCACCATCCCTCTTATTTCCCCTATTCCCAAATAACTTAGGGTCATCTCTTTTCCCACCCAATTTGCCAGATATTTTCATATTTTTTTCAATATTCACATCAATCTTGAAAGAATCCCTGAGATTTCTTGGTTCTTTATCTCTTAGGAGATATCACACCTTTCCATCAAAAGAATTAAAGTATGTTTTTAGACAAACATTATCATCTAACCTCATAACTTGAAACAAGTTATGCATGCCATCTGGAATCTCATGTTAAACTCTACAACAGATTCATTCTAATTTTTTCTTATGTTGTTGAATTCATTCAACATAAAACTAGCATTTGTTTTATCACCATACTGCTCCTTAAAACACTTTTCAAATGCATATCATGAATCAATACTATTATCAGGAAGTCTCTTAAGCCAATCCCTAGCATCTTCCACTAAGGATTGAACAAAAAAATTTATAACCACATCTTCATGTTGCACTTCATAATCATTTAACATATCTACAAATAATTTGAGATGTTCTTCACAACTGATAGCATTATTTCTAGAAAACTTAATTTCATTATTTCTCAATTCAGTTGGAATAGCATTAGGATAACCAAGTATCCCATCAAAACAAATTTCCTTATACCCCTCTAATTGTATAGGTCTTATTTGAAAACCTAATCCAATATTTCCACTAGGACCAACACTAGTTGTCATACCCCCACCCACATGTATATTTTACTATTGCATATGGTTAGCATTTATTTTAGCAGATGTTGAAGAAAGAAAACTATGAACATCAGTTTTACCAAGTGAGGCAACATGAGTAGTTTTGGATGGCATTATCTATTTTAGTTGTAGATGGTCTGGAAGTGTCTGCAGATGAAGATTTCAAGAATTGTATATTCCTTCTTGTTTCTGCAATAGATGCCTCAACCTCAGCTTTTTCTAATTCCTTTGCTAGATAATATCTTTTTTTTCTTCTCTTTTCCATCTCTATATCAAAGCTTGAAATAGGTGGTGGAATCTTTGGCTTGATCATAGGCTCATTGATTTTGTTCTCAACCACCTTTTTCTTACCCTCGTTGTTGTCAATAGAAGTAGGCTTGGTACACTCATTTCATTCCTTTTCTTTGGGCTGAGACATATAGCTTTGTACTTGTCTAATCATAGGACCCTCTTGTTCAAACTCATGATCCTCTAATAGACATTCTTTCTCACTTCTCAAGGAAGAAAGATCACCAAAGAGGTCAGGTTGTAAAGCTTTAGGACCAGAAGAAAACATTTTGTTCCTTTCTTTTAACTCAATAATTTTTCAAAGGACTCTCTTTCCATTAGAGAATTCATGGTCTTAACCTCTCTTTCTTTCTGCAACCTCTTATATATGGCATCCTACTCTGCCAGCTGTAATCTCAATGCACCCAAATAAATTGGGCCAATCATAATATCATCAGAGCTCAATGATACATCCATATCAGTAATATTTTGATATGGGAAATGGACCCTTCTTGTCTCCATTGGTTGTTTCTTAGAAATAAGTTCATCTTCATATAAACCAGATACATGGCTTTTATTTCCTACTCTCACATTCTGATTTACAAGAGGTATAACTTTTTCTTGATATAATACTTCTAGTGTATCAAAGAAATTATCTCCAAAGATACCACTATCAGATTTAGAACTTTTGTATATAGATTCATTTTCATTGGCAGATGTGTGTAACACCCCACATCCCTCATTGTTGTGTTCTCTCACAAGTACATTGATAGACTCACCACCTTTTCTAAGCCAATTCTTCTTTCTTGACTGAGGTAACTCTTCTAGATTTACTTCTAGGTGTTTCCTCACAAAATACCTCATGTTCTTTCTTTTATCCATGGTTTTCACCTTGTAAATGCACACTAGTTCTAACCCTTTGAGTCACCACCCAAGTTAATGGGAATTTTGATAGACAAACTTTGAGAATCTAAAGAAAAATTCAAACAGTACAGGAGAAACACAAAAACCCAGATAGATTCAAGTACATGTGAATAGAATGACTTGTGGAGACACTTTTACCAACCCAATAGACACTGGTATGGCAAGTACTACAATGCTTATAGTACAATCCCTAATAGATTCACCATTATTTTGGCTGACTCAGATGGGCTAAATCAGCTAGGTAATATTATTTTGACAATATGAAATACTAGAGACTCTTAGATAAAACTCTAACTTTTCCTTCAAGGTCTTTCACCTTCTTATTTTTTCCAATAATTTTTTTAAGAGATGTGATGAACTCAAGATGATCATCATCTTCAACTTCTTTTCCAAGGTCTTCAAAAATTGAACCAATTTGTCTCTTCTTATTGTTAGGTGCACTAGGGGTAGTGACCTCTGTCAAAATTTGTTTGCCTTTAACTGACTACTCTACTGGAACTGATTCTGATACAATTGGTGCTTCCTCTGCCTCTGTATTCTTCTCTGATTCTGTGATCTTTTCTTGCTCTCCCAAAGCCAAATTTTCAACAATGTTTCCTAGATCATGAAATACTACATCTGATTCTAGAGTCACTTTGGTTCCTTTAATATCCATTGATTCTTTGCCAATATTGATATGTGAAGAAGATGGGACTTCTTCAATGCCAACTTTCTCTACATGCAGTTCCTCTGATTGCTTCTGCTGAGGGTCTGATTCAACATGCTTTTCTACAACTATATATGCAAGAACTTGCATTACTGCTTGCTCTGTCTCTTTTTGTACTTCCTCCTTTTTGCCTCCCATTATAACGATTGTTCTTCTCTTAGTTCTCAATAAAGTTCCAAGAGACTTCAAGAATCTCTTCAAATGATCTTCATCCTCAACTTCACAGAACTGTCTGATTACATGTTCTCTCATCTTTATGTCCTCTTCTTATGCTCTTTATTTTCTATTCACAAGTCTGTTATACAAATCTTCTGGGATCTTACCATGAATAGTGCTAAGTTTCTTATCTGCCACAATCATATGTGTAATCATTACATTCTCAAAATTCAATCTGTGAAATGATCCATATTGATCATAGAATTTATTAAACTTAGTGAAGTCTCCATGCTTCAATATATCTTCATTAACTCTTTCAATTCTTGGTTTCCAAGTTTTCTTCTTGATTGAAACTACATCATCATCTTTAATTACTGCTACATTTCTAGGTACAGGTGGTACAATTACTTTCTGTCTCTTGATGGGTCCTGTTGCACTCACTTTTACTCTTTTGCTAGGAATAGGAGAAAAAGATTTATCTCCTTCATCTTTTTCAGGTACTTCAACTTTTACCTTTACTACAATAGGATCAATAGGATCTGCACTTGATGTCTCAAGTGAAATTACAAGATTTTCACTTTGCTTCAAGGCTTCTACAGTCTTCTTAGCTATTTTAAACTCATGAATTGACATACCAGATTTTTTCAATATTTTCTTCATAGTAGATTCAACTCTCTTACTAGATTGCTTCTTTTCTTTCAAACTTATTGCAGAGCTGAAATTCTCTTCATAGGTTCCAAACCTATTTGCATGACCATCCAACTCACATTTTAACAATCTATTCACATATCCTACTATTTCTGCTTCAGATATTTTATAGCCAAGAGGGTCTATGAATTCCATTCTAGGCTCAACTGCTTCAATGTAAGTGAAATTAGTGTCTACCATAAAACAAATGTCTTCTTTATGCTTTTCAACTAAGGATTGAGGAATCCTTGATTTGTTCTTAACAATATTCTGAAAAGTCTTCAATACAAGCTTCACACTGTCATTAACTTTATCAAAAAGGTGCTTCATGTAGACTGATTTTATTCTTTCCATTATGTTCACATTGCCACTCCAATCAACTATGTAAGGAAATCTTCTCAAAATATGGAAAAACATATAGGTTATCAGAGATGAAAACCTAAACTGTGTGTACTTAGCCTTCTTAATCTTTTATAAGTTCTCAAATAACTAAATTTTTAGAATTTCACATAGGTCTACTGGTTTCTTCTCAATACACATAAGATAAGCTACATGAATCATTCCTACAGCCATGTCATCTTCCCTTGAACTACCACAGAATTTAGTTGTTAGGATCTTGCAAAGGTACCTAACATCATCTTGCTTAATCTTACTTATCACAATTCCTCTACCATTATAACTAGATCCAGTGTTATCTAAAACAATCTTTCTCATGTTCTTTTCATTCAATGGAATCTCTCCAACTTTAGATAATCCAGTAACATCATGAATTAGGTCGGCAGTTATATCAATAACTCTATCCTCCATCCAGAATTTCCCATTGTGGATTCTACTCAAAATGATCTTGGTACATTCCTCATCATTGAATTCATACTTCATGGAATATTTGATAATTTCATTGTTCTCTAGGTGCCCAAAAGCTGGACATGTCTTGATTGTACAATTTCCTATAATCATCACTAAAATCTACATCTTCCAAAGTTTCAAACTTGCAACCTAAATATCCTTTAACATTCTCAATGTGCAATACTCCGTCTGGTACGGATGATAATGCTAGACTGTCATCAATTTCAGTTGGTTCTACTAGTTCTTTCTTAATCTTAGGTCTATTCTTATCCTTAACATTATGAACCATAGAAATATCCATCTTATCAACTGATTAAAGATCAAAAAATACCTCAACTTTGCAAATCTAGGGTTTCGGTATGATCGTCACTGCAAACTACTTCCAAACTTCTTCAAATCATCCTCAACTCACTTTTTATTCTTTGAAATCTCTTTTCAATCACTTTTTAATCATGATAAATTTGATTTCGACCTTATAACACTTCACATTAACTTGATCTGACATCGCATTCATTCATTTTGCCTCTAAAACCTCAAAAAGATGATTCTGCAAACCTGCAACCATAAAACTTTCTGCAACCTCGCAAAACACAATATTTTCTTTTGTGCACTTAATCATAGCATTAGTACAACATAATAAACCTATATCTAACTATGCAAAACTTAACTCATTCAAATTCCTAATCTACACTAATCCTAAGTCCTAAACTATAGAAACTTACATAATTTAAGTACTTAAAGAAGGGTCAGGTAAAGATTCATCCTTACCATTAGTTACATTACCTTCCTGAATACTTTCAGTGCTGACTATACCTCCTTGATCTGTGCCTTTATCAAATTTTACTTCATCTTCATTTCTACAACAACTTTTCTCTTTGTTTCCTGCATTTTCATTCCTTCTTGCATTGTTCCTAGGGTTAGGGTTATGATGATAACCTCCATTGTTCATTCTGCAAAATCTTGCAGAGTGTCCAAACTTGTTGCATATCTGACAAATGATTCCATTGTTTCCAAATCTCTGTCCTTGCTGGTTAATTTGTGACCTGCAATTTCTAGCAATGTGTCCTACTTTGTTGCATCTAAAACATACTACCACTTTTCCTTGATTCATTTCTTCAATAGATTTCTTATCTACATTGTTATTATTCCCAATCATTCTATCATAATTATTCAAAATTACTTTTAGGTCTTCTACATTCGTTAGCTCTATGTCCAAAACTATGACAATTATAACAATGTCCATTAAAAGGTTTAAATTGCTTACCTGTGAAATCTCTCTTCATGTGCCCAATAGTATTACAAGAAAAACATCTACCTTTGAATTCTCTTTTCATACCTTTAGATGATTCTTCCTATTTTGATTCTTCTTTCTTTGATTCTTCTTTCTCTCTAGGTGGTTCTTCTTTAGGTGGATCTTCCAATGTGTTCTCATCTAGCTTTATTTCCTCCACACTTTCAAATGTCTTCAGATCTGGCTTCTTACTTTCATGGTTTGTTCTAAACATACTATATCGAAATCCAGTCCTATCAAAGAATGGTTCTTCAAAAGAAATTTGTTTTTCAGTCTTATCACTTTTTGAATATAGCCTTTCAAGTTGTTGTTTAGATTGAGTCAATTCACCTTTCACAATTTTATTATACTTCTCAAGTTCCACATACTGCACTTTTACTTTTTCAGATTCAGATGTTTCCTTTTCAAGTCTTGACCTCAGATCTTCATTCTCAATTTTCAATTTTTCATTATCAGATCTCAAATTTCCATCTTTCATACTAAGCTTCAGATTTACTATCTTCAACTCATGCTTAAGGATCTCATTTTCTTTTTCTAATTCATCACAATCTTCAACAAGCATATCAGATTTCTTTTCAGATTTTAGATCTTCAATCTTACCTTTTAATTTGTCAATAGCATTCTTTGCATCTTCATATTTTCTTCTTAAGGAGTTTCTTTCATCATTAAGCATATCAATCTATTCAAGAGCTTCTTCAAGATTCTTCTAAAGTTGATCCATATCCGTAGAGATCTTACTCACGCTGCTAAGCTTTCCTTGAATGTTCCTTCTCTGAGTAACTGTGCTCCGATACCAATTGTTAGAAATAGGAAATACTGAGAGGGGGGGGTGAATTAGTATTTCAAAAACTTTTTCTTTTGCCCACTTATGGATATAACAGATTACTTTAGTGCATACAAATATTATCAAGTTGATTAACAAACATAGTAGTAAATAGAACTCATAACACATCACATGTTCTCGAGGAAACCCTAGCCAAGGGAAAACCCCGGTGGGGATGGTACCCACAAAGATCACTAATCAAAAGTATCCTATTAGGGATATTGGACCCTGTTAAGAGTCAATTTACAATATATAGTAGATCTGTCCTAGTTAAAGGACTTTAGGCCTTGTTAGAAGCCTTAACCCTGTTAGGAGTTAGATTACAAAACCTGATCACCAGCTGAGCTCACTGCCCAAATAGGTAATACAAAAATGTTTCTGACTGTAATATGGTATTTCTTACAACTTTGCATCAATAGCCTTTGCTGCTATCACAATATACAACTATTGCAAGTTATATTTTCTTTCTTTTTACATATCACATCTATCTTTCATTACATTTCAAGTATACCTAATATATGAGTTATTAGAGATAATAACTTTACATGGTCAGCTTCCAAAATATTTATCCAAGAGTAAACATCTAGGATGTCATCCCTTCATAATGTTAAGTCATTATTTTGACAAGAAAAAATAATCCCTTAACTCTTTTGCTAATACTGTCTCCAAAACTGTTTTGTCTGCAAAAACTGTCTTCAGTAAACTTTGAATAACTTTGTCCGTGCTACTCCAAACTTTATGCTCACTGACATGGGGTATCCTCATACTCTGTAGAAGCTTTAGTTAACTACACAAACAAAAATATTTCTCCAGTGGACGTCGCCAACTAAATCTTCATTGGGTGCTCTGTCAGGATCACTGTATCCATACTTAGACAATTTCTTTCTTCAACTTGCCATACTTGCATTCCAGATTCTGCACTCTCAATAGAGATCATATGTTTCCATAATGAAAACATCTATGCATCCACATTAGCCAAATTGCCAACATCTACCACATTGAGTAAAGTGCTCAGTCCATAAGCTGCTATTTGACAAGCTTGGAGGTTGTCAAATTTGAATTTCTAAAAGGATGTCTTAGTTGTAAGACATTCTTCTAATTTCTCTTCAATGATACTCAATTTCATAGAGATGTGTTCTCTCAAAAGAGTGAGTCTCCTCATTTTACTATTCTTCTCATCTTGCAATATTCTTATTTCATCATAAAGCTTCTGAACTTTCTTTTCAGCATCACATACCTTCACATTAGGTCTAGAAAGAAGGTTACATTCATTCTGAATCTCATCTTCCTTCAACTTGATCTTTTGTTCCTCTTTTGCTGTCAAAATCTCTGCTTTTGCACACTGTATGTACAATGATTTTCCTATCTCCAAATGTTTTCTCAAGTTCTTGATACAAATATCAAGGCTGCTAATATCATTCTTGATATTCTAACTTATGTTCAAAAGCATTTCAGCTTCATAAGCTGCTTGAGCTCTCACTTTTTCAATATCAGATAGGTCAGTGAATTAATTTTCAAAAGTGCTCATTAACTTCTTAGCTTTCTCCAACAGGTCTGCCTCTGTGATTTGTGTAGTTACAATGCTTTGTAACTTCTCAGTAAGGTCCTTCAGACTTCCTTCAAGATTTTTCACTTTCTTGTTCTTGCCAATGATTTTATTCAAAGAAGTGATCAGTTCCAACTGATCATCATCATCAACTTCCTTTCCTAAATCTTCAAACAAAGATCTAATTACTTTCTTCTTTCTAGTCTCTAGAGTAAGACTGATGTCTTCTATGGTAGGAATGGGTGCTTAAATCTCAGTCTCCTTAGGTTCTTCACTGATAAATTGAGTCTGCTCTGCTTCTTCAGTTCTATCTAGTTCATCAAGAGCCAAATTGTCAACAATGTTTTCTTAGTTCTTGAATATATTTTCATCAGTATCCAAGGTGACCTTAGTACCTTCTATGTTCATAGTTTCATCTTCAATGTTAATAGCTAAAGGAGAAGGAATATCCTCTTGTTCAGCTTCAACTTCTTGCTCTGCTGCAACCGATGGCTCTCCAATGTTTTCTGCCATGACCTTGATTATTGCCTGCTCTATATCTAAATTAACTTCTTCATATCTACCTCCCATAATCAAAATGGTTCTTCTTTTGGTTCTCAAATGGATGCTTAAGGCCTTTAATATGTACTCTAGGTGTTCATCATCTCTCACATCACAAAGCTTCTTCACAAGATTCTTTCTGATATTAGTGTCTTCTTCAGTTGCTCTCTACTTTCTATTTAACAGTTTGGTGTACAACTCATCAGGTATTTGACCTTGAATAGAATCAAATTTCTTATTTTCCAACATCATATGCTTCACAATAGCATTCTCCAAATTAATTTTTTCTGAATAACCATAAAGACTATAGTATTTGTTCATTCTGGTAAAGTCTCCATTTTCAATAATCTTCTCATTAAGCTTTTCAACTTTAGGTTTCCAAGCTTTCTTCTTAACTGTAGTGTCATCATCTTTTATCTCTACAATTTCTCTTGGTACTGGTTGAACTAAAGTATTCTATCTCTTTCCTGGTCCAGTAGCAATTTCTTTCATTCTCTTGCTAGCTGTGGAGGAAGTGGATCTAGTTGTTACATGTTCCTTCTCTGGTTCCTCTACTTTCACCTTGACTTGTGTAGGTTCTTGTTGTGTTGCACTGGATGACAAGGGTGGTACAATCAAGACTTCTTTCTATCCCATATCCTTGATTGTTGTTGATGTCTGTTTAGCTATTAAGAATTCTTGTTCTAACATTCCTATATCTTTCAGTATTCTCCTGATAGTGTTGTCAACTCTCTTCTTAGATTGCTTCTCTTCAATTATAGCTTTTGCCGAGTTGAAGTTCTCTTCAAAAGGTCCAAATCTTCTGCACTGAGTGTCTAATTTACTTTTAAGTAATATGCCAACATATTCTTCTATTTCAGCCTCAGATATCTCATAGCCAAGAGGGTCTATGAACTCAATTCTAGGTTCCACTACTTCAATATAGGTAAAATCAGTGTCAACCATAAAACATATATCATTCTTATACTTCTTCACAAGTGATTGTGGAATTCTTGATCTTCTAGTTACCATGTTCTAAAATGTCTTCACTACTAACATAGCACTCTCATTAACTTTGTCATTAACATATCTCAAATATACTATATTTATTCTTTCCATAGCATTTTGTCCATCATTCCAATCATGTGCAATGGTGTATGGAAATCTTCTCAATGAGTGGAAAAACATGTATGTAATTAAGGATGAAAATCTAAATTGTGCATACTTAGATTTCTTTATCTTCTCCAAGTTTTCAAACAGTTGAATTCTTAGAATTTCACACATGTCAACTGGTACTTTTTCAACACACATTAAATAGGCAATATGCACCATTCCAGCTACCATATCATCTTCTCTAGAATTTGCACAAAACATAGTTGTTAGGTACTTGCATAAATATCTAACATCATGTTGTTTGATCTTGCTAATCACAATTCCTCTGCCATTGTAGGATGAACCTGTGTTGTCTATGACTATTTTTCTCATATTTTCTCATTTAAAGGAATAGCACCAACTTTAGATAAACCTGTGACTTCATGAATCAAGTCACCTGTAATGTCTATCACTCTATCCTCTAGCCAAAATTTCCATTGTGAATTCTACTTAGAATAATCTTAGTGCATTCTTCATTGTCAAACTCATACTTCAAAGCATATTGAACAATCTCATTATCTTTCAAATGTTCATATCCTTGTTTTAATGACATATCCTGATTGTAAATGTTCATATGTTAATTGGTAAAATTGCTATCACTAACAGTTTCTAACTTGCATCTAAGATAACTTCTCACATTTTCTAAATACAAAACTTCATCTGGTACAGATGATAATGCTAACCTAGGATCATCTTCTTCCAAGGGTTCTACTAGTTCCCTCTTCATTCTAGGTCTATTCTTATCTCTAATATTGTGAATTAAGGATACATCCATGACTACTTTAAATTCCTTATACCAATTCAAAGATCTATCAAGATAAATACCTCAAGTTCATGATTTTAGGGCTTTTGTAGATTCAGTGCTCAAATCTTTCACCAAATCACTGCAAAATGCTTCCAATCTCTGTTCTTTTCTCTCCTAAACACTTCAATTCTCTTTGATAATCAAATAACATCGATCATAACCTTTTATTACTTCAATCTCACTTAGATTTTACATCGCGTTCAATTCTTTTTTCGCTTCTTTCCAAAAAGTTGTTTCTGTTATCCTGCAAAGCTTAAAACTTCTTGTGATCTCGCAAAACATAATATTTTCTTTTGCACTCTTAACCATAGCATTAGTACATCATAAACTACCTTACATTAACTATGCAAGACTTAATTCATCAAGAATCTACTTCTATACTAATTATAAGTTCCTAATCTACTGTAATTATCATAAATTAAGTGCTTTGAGTTAGGTCAGGTAAGGATTCATTCTTACCACTTGATACTTCACCTTTCTAATTACCTTCAATGTTTCCTTGATCTGTGCCTTTAAAAAACTTTACTTCATCGACATTACTTCAGAAACCTTTATGTCTATTACCTGCATCTTCATTTCTTCTTGCATGATTTCTAGGGTTAGGGTTAGGATGAAAAACTTCATTGTTCATTCTGCAAAACCTTGCTATATGTCCAATCTTGTTACATATCTAACAAACAATTCCATTTTTCCCATATCTTGGTCCTTACTGATTGATTTGTGATCTATAGTTTCTAGCAATGTGTCCAATCTTGTTGCATCTATAACATACTACTCCATTTCTTTTGTTCATATCTTCAGTAGGTCTTTTATCCGCATTGTTAGTATTTCTAAACATTCTACTACCATAATTATTCTCAATAACTTTAGGTCTTCTACATTCAATAGCTCTATCTCCAAAACCATGACAATTATAACAATAACCATTAAGAGGTTTAAATTGTTTACCTATGCAATCTCTCTTCATGTGACCAATAGTATTACAACCAAAACATCTACATTTGATTTCTCTTTGCATACCTTTGGGTGATTCTTCTTGGTTCGGTGGTTCTTCTTCTTTAAGTGGTTCTTCTCCTTTAGGTGTGTCTTTAGATTTGTTGATCTCATCTGACTTTTTCTTATCTATGCTTTCAGATTCTTTCAGATCTGGTTCCTTGCTTTCATCATTTGTTCTGAATATATTAAATCCAAGTCCAGTCTTATCATAGGATGTTTTTCCATAAGATACTTGTTCATCAATTTTCTCACTATTTAAATAAAGCCTTTCAAGTTGTTGTTTGGATTGAGTCAATTCACCTTTAACAATTTTATTGTATTTCTCAAGTTCTGCATGCTACAAGTTTACTTTCTCAAATTCAAATTTTACTTTGCCAAGTCTAGATTTTAATTCTCCATTCTCAATCTTCAACCTTTCATTCTTAGATCTCAAATTTGCTTCATTTTGGTCATTTCCATCTTTCAAACTAAGCTTCAAATTTTCTATCTTCAGTTCATGCTTGAGGATCACATTTTCTTTTTCTAAATTGTCATCACAATCTTCAATAAGAATTTCATATTCCTTTTCAAATTTTAGATCTTCTACCTTGTTTTTCAGTTTCTCAATAAGGTTCTTTGCATCATCATATTTCCTTTTCAGAGTGTTTCTTTCATCAGTAAGCATATCAATCTGTTCAAGAGCTTCTTCAAGATTTTTTTGTAGTTGATCCATATCCATAGAGATCTTACTCAAGCTTCTAGGCTTTCCTTGAATGATTCTTCTCCGAGTAACTAAGCTCTAATACCAATTGTTAGAAATAGGGAATACTGAGAGGGGGGGTGAATCAGTATTCTACAAACTTTATCTTTTGCCCAATTATGGATATAAAAAATTATCTTTATACATGCATAACATAAGAAGCTAAACAATATGCATAGCAATGGAAATAAAGAACTCATAACACATGATATGTTCTCAAGGAAACCCTAGCCAAGGGAAAACCCCAGTGGGGATGGTACCCACAAAGATCCACTAATCAAAAGTATCCTATTAAGGATATTGACCCTCTTAGGAGTCTATTACAAGCATATAGTGTATCAGTCCTAATTAAGGGACTATAGGCCTTGTTAGAAGCCTCAACCTTGTTAGGAGTTGTCAATACAAAATCTGATTACCAGATGAGCCCACTGCCCAAACAAGTAATGTACAATGTATACTTATTACAAAAATGGATTAAGGTATATAACCTTATGCTGCTTGCATCAATCTCTTTTTTCTGCTCTTACATTTGCATCATATCATTACAACATTTCCATGTCATTACTTCTTCTTCTTGCAATTACATATTACATATATACAAGTTATTAAAGATAATAACTTTACATGGCCAGCTTCCATATATCTTTATCCAAGAGTTAACATCTAGGATGTCATCCCTTTATATTGTTAAGTCATTATTTTGATAAACAAAATAATCCCTTAACTCTTTACCAATTCTGCCTTCATATTCTGTCTTGTCGACTTAACACTGTCTTCAGTAAAATTATCATAACTAATTCCGTACATGCCGTACTAACTTGCACTTTGAGATGGGTCATCACTAGTCATCATAGAGTCTATCTTCAAGTGAACAAGAATAGAACTTACTCCACTCAACATCAAAAACAAAAACTATATCCTAGTGCACTGGTGAAAACATTGTCTTACACTTAGACAAATTTGCAATGCGCTCTGCTATACTTGCTCATAGTCCTGTGCGATCTTCATGTGGATCATATGTTGCCATAATGACAATAGCTATGTACTCACTTCAGCCATTGTCAAAAAATAGTGGATGTTTCAACCATCAAAAGAATCAGTTGGATCATCACACAAGCAGCAAATGGTGACTAATGTAGAGCTTGCCAAGAAGGTGGAAGATCAGGAGGAAGCTAATAGACTCCTGCAAGAAAGATTGATGCAAATGGAGAAAATCTTGGATGATGTCCAAGAAAAAGTAGATAAGGTGAAAGACAGGATGGAGGAGCAGGATGCCAAAGGGAAAGAGACAACCATTTATGATGATGTACATACACCTAATCCTCCAACTCAAGATGAGCAATTTCTTAAAGCCCTGAAGGCTATCATAGGCAAGGCACTTGAAGGTGTCCCATTACTGATAGGTAGGATGGATACAGAGCTTGTGATGCAATGGATTGAAGGCATGGAGAATCACTTTGAATGTGAAGAGATCTCAGAGGCACAGAAGGTCAAAGTGGCCAAGTCTAGGTTGAGAAGACAAGGTTTAACCTGGTGGAACTACTTGCAAGGTGAAAGAGAGAAAGAGGGAAAGAAACCAATCTCTAATTGGAAAGAAATGGTCAATAAAGTGAAGGAAGCATACCTACCAATAGATTATGAAATTTAGTAGCATAGGAGGAGATTGAATCTCAGGCAGAAGGAGATGGATGTAGCCACCTACACTGAAGAGTTCCACAAGTTGAGCTTGAGATCCAAGATCAAAGAAGAAGAAAGCATTAAAGTGGTAAGGTATCTAAGTGGTTTTAAATGGAGCATAGAAAAGGAAATGCATTTTTTTACTCCCACCATAGTACTTGGATGTCAGCATATGGCACAAAAGCTTGAAGAGAAACAAAGAAGAAAGCAAGAACCTAACTCCAAGAATAGGGGAAGAGGTAGAGACTCTAGAGGGGGTCAAAGAGGAGGTTCTAGTAGAGGTGGTGACTCAAGAAGCCAAGGAGAGAGTAGAATCTTGGAACAAAGTTTAGAAATCAGTACAAGAGGATCTTTTGGTAGAGGAAGAGGTTCTCAAGGGAATAGAGGAAGAGGAGCAGGAAGAGGCAGCTCCTACTTTGCCACTATGAAGTGCTATTGGTGTGGACAGCTTGGAAACCCTACCTATAGGTGTCCTAATAAACCATCAGCCTCAAATAATGAGAAGAGGGTAGCCTATACCCAAGAAGATAGTAGTAGCTCATGCACTAATGAGGTCAGCAAATTAGAATCAGAAATGGGTGAGAATCTAATGTTCAGGAGGGTACTTATAAGGCAGCCTAATCAAGGTGAACCGAAGCAAAGGAGGGCTCTTTTTAGAGTCAGGTGTAAGATACAAGGCAAGGTTTGCATTGTTATTGTGGATTTAGGGTCCACTAATAACATTATAGCAGAGGAAGCAGCAAAGAAGCTTAAACTCACAAAGGTTCCCCATGCAAATCCATACAAGGTGACTTGGTTGAACTAGGAGCAAAGTGTGCTAGTTAATGAGCAGACATGGGTAGATTTTTCCATTGGAGGCTATAAAGACAAATTGCTTTGTGATGTCTTTCCCATGGATGCATGCCATCTTCTATTGGGAAGACCATGGCAATTTGATAGGAAGGTGATCTATGATGGAGAAGAGAACTCCATTTATTTCAAGAAAGATGGAAGAACATTCAAAATTCAGTCCATAATTGAGAATGAAGAAGGTACTTCTAGAGCACCTAGTCTATTGCTTAGTAGTGGTAAGGAGTTTCTACATGTACTACATGAGGAGGAGACCATAGGATTTTCTATCATGGTGAAGCCAAAGGAGGAGGACAATAAGTTGCAAGCTTAACCACCATTGGAAGTGGAGCAAATGCTGGAAGAATTTAGAGATACAGTAAGTGAGAGAACCCCTGCCACCTTACCTCCAAGAAGAGATATAAGTCATCAAATTGACTTTGTACCCAGTGCATCTCTGCCTAACAAAGCATCCTACAAGCGTACTCCAAACTAGAATAAGGAAGTGGCAAGACAAGTGCAAGATTTATTGGATCAAGGGCTGATCAAGAAGAGTATTAGTCCATGTGAAGTCCTAGTGGTCTTAGCATCCAAGAAAGGAGGAAAATGGAGACTTTTCATAGACTCAAGGGCTATCAACAAGATCACTATCAAGTATAGGTTCCCAATTCCAAGAATAGAATATTTGATGGATTGTTTAGGAGGTGCTATGTACTTCAGCAAGCTGGATTTAAAGAGTGGTTATCACCAAATCAGAATCAAGGAGGGTGATGAGTGGAAGACCACTTTTAAGACCATAGATGGTTTGTATGAATGGCTTGTAATGCCATTTGGGCTTACCAATGCCCCAAGCACCTTCATGAGGTTAATGAATGAGGTCTTGAAGGACTTCATAGGTAGATTTGTAGTGGTGTATCTAGATGATATACTCATCTATAGCAAAACAAAAGCAAAGCATCTTGAGCACTTAAGGTTGGTTATGAAGAAGCTACATGAAGAGAAATTAGCCATCAATATAGAAAAGTGTGAGTTCATGCAGAAAGAGCTGGTTTACTTAGGATTTGTGGTGTCCAAGAGTACTCTGAAAATGGACCCAAGCAAGGTGGAGGCAATCTTAAAATGGGTTGCCCCTAAAACAGGGACTGAAGTTAGAAGTTTTCATGGCTTGGCACAATTTTATAGAAAGTTTGTGAGGAAATTCAGTGGGATATGTGCACCAGTGCTTGACACCATCAAAGGAGGACTAAAAACAAAGTTCAAATGGACTGAGGCAGCTAAGAAAGCATTCCAAACATTGAAGCAAGAGGTAGCTACCAAACTAATTTTACTCTTACCTACTTTTGATAAATTGTTCACCATTGAATGTGATGCAAGTGGTGTAGCAGTAGGGGGTGTATTGAGTTAGGAAGGAAGGCCTGCGGAATTCTTTAGTGAAAAAATCAATGAGGCAAAGAAGAAGTATTTAGCTTATGACTTGGAGTTGTATGCATTGGTACAATCTCTCAAGAAGTGGAGGCATTATCTTTTTCCAAAAGAATTTGTGGTGTTTATTGATAATTAGGCTTTAAGCTACATAAACACTCAGGAGAAGCTTAGTAATAGGCACTTGAAGTGGATGGAGTATCTCCAATCCTTTACCTTCACAATCAAGCACAAGAAAGGGCATCTCAACAAGGTAGCAGATGCCTTGAGTAGGAAGTTATTGACTATCCAAGAGGTACAGCTGCAAAGCATTGGAATAGCAAGTTTTAAAGACTTATATGAGGAGGATGAAGACTTCTCACAAGCCTACAAGGTGTGCCTAGAGTTTGAGAACCATTTCCATGGTGAGTTTGCATATTACACCCTTCAAAATGGATTATTGTTTAAAGGTAATCAGCTTTGTGTACCTAGAGGATCCATGAGGGAAAATCTGATTGAGGAGAAGCATAATGGCAGCCTAAGTGGACATTTTGATATAAAAAAGACATTAGAGTTAGTACAGAGATACTATTTTTGGCCTAAGCTAGCAAGGGATGTTAGGAGGTATGTAGAGAAAAGTGGAGTATGTCAAAGAGCTAAAGGAGGTTCAAGCAATGTAGGACTCTATCAACCTCTACCAATTCCAAATAGGCCTTGGGAGTGTGTAAGTATGGACTTTGTGGTTGGACTCCCTAAAACCAAATTAGGTATGGATAGCATCTATGTTGTAGTAGACATGTTTTCTAAAATGAGTCATTTCATTCCTTGCAAAACTACTCATGATGCAAGCTATGTAGCACATCTCCTTTTCAAGGAGATAGTTAGGATCCATGGACTTCCTTTGAGCATTATGTCAGATAGGGACAGAAAGTTCATGGTCCATTTTTAGAAAACCTTATGGAAAAGGTTGGGAACTAACCTCTCTTTCAGTTCAGCATACCATCCTCAAATTGATGGTCAAACTAAGGTCATCAATAGGGTGCTTGGCAACTTGCTAAGGTGTTTGACAAAGGAGTATGGGTAGACTTGGGATCTTGTTATATCTCAGGCTGAATATGCTTACAATGATAGTATAAATAGGACCATAGAAAGAAGTCCTTTTGCGATAGTCTATGGAAGACACCCTAGAGGAGTGTGTGATTTGAGAAACTTAGGTTCCATGGAGTTGAAGAGTGGACAAGCTAAAGATTTCACTCAAACTATCAAAGAGGTTCAAGAGTAGGTGAAGAAGTCTATTTTGGAATCCACTCATAAACTCAAGGCTAAAGTTGATGAAAAGAGGAAAGAAGTACAATTTTAGATTGGGGACTATGTCATGGTCCATCTTAACAAAGCAAGGATGCAAAAAGGCATGCCCACCAAGCTACAAATGAGGAGAGTAGGCCCATGCAAGATTCTCATCAAATATGGAGAGAATGCCTACAAAGTGGACTTGCCATCAGACTTAGCCATCTCACTGGTGTTTAATGTTGCAGACCTGATCAAATTCAAAGGAGATATCAGTCAGTAAGGTACAACTCCACCAAAGGTACTTGAAGATATAGACACCAATGCAATGCCCAAGAAGAAGCCAGCCAAAGCAAAGAAGGTTTTGGAATCCAGAGTGAAGAAGACCACAAGGCATCAAGTTTACATGGAGCACCTGATCAAATGGAAGGATCAGCCTAAATTTGAAGCCACCTGGATTAAGGAAGGATGGTTCAAGAAGTTTGGTATTGATTTGGCTCTTCTTGACCCCAAAGTGCCTTAGTTGTGCTGAGGGGGAGTATGGTGCAAGAACACCCTTCTAAGGGCTCCCACCTTCTAGTTTTTTTTGTGTGAACTTCTTGCATGAAGTATGTAATTAGAATAAGAGCTTTAAGCTCATTTTGTGTGTGTCTAGACCTAGTCTAGGTCCTAGAAGTTCAGATGGTCTTTCCTATGTAAATGGCACATTGATTCAAGGAATGTTGTCATCTTGAAATCAGTGCTTTGATAGGAGGTTTGGATTCTTAGGTTAGTTTGGTTGAATTTGAGCACATGTGAGTTATTTAGGAGGCTTTCATTAGAGGTCATTGAAGAATGGAAGCAAGGTTGTTTTAGGCAACAAAAGTTGCTTAAAATTTGTCAGCAACTTTTAAAAGTTGCTAAGCAAATTTTTCATTGAGATAACCTAATCTAACCTCAGCGGCTAAGAAGCCCTAACCTCACACACATACCAAGGAGAAGTCCTTATAAGTCTTGAAAAACCCTAATGCAAGGGTTGGAGAACATATTATACAGTTCTATATGGAAGAGGCCAGTCTAAACGCTGCTGGTGTGAAATAGTCACTGTTTTAGACTGTTGTAATGTGAATCTTTACAGTTTGGAGTGTATTTTTTTGTGAGAATTTCTTTTGTGTGTGTTTATCCTTCACATGTGTGTTTTAGATTATTTCTTAGAAGTTTTTGTGTGCATTTTAGTTGAGTTTTTTTCATTTGTTTAGTGCTCTACCAGTTTTGGAGAGCTTTGTACATATGGGGCTATAGATCTTGATTCCACCATAGACACACTATGGGACCATGGAATATAAGAATATAGACCCTAATTTGTAACACTATGAAAGAAAGGGCCCAGCAAGCAAGTGCAAACATAGGTTTGAAAAAGCCCTAGGTGAGTTTAGCAAAGCCCGGCTAGGAGCAAGCAGCAGTGCAAGAGCTCTAGCAAACAGTAGGAGGAGTTTCAAAGCATGCCCTTTGGAGGGAGTCAAGAAGATTGTATGAAGGCTCAATTTTGTGAAGGAGAAGGTTTGGAGAGCTTTGGAAAGGTACTGTTGAAGACTAGGATAGTGAAGAGTCCCCCAAACCCTTAAAACACTCAAATTTGCCAAAGATACTGTACGGCCTATTGGAAGCCCAAGATCCCAAAAATCATTAAGAATGGGTCATTAGGAGAAAATGTTCTTTAGAATAGGGGTGGTGATTATTTTTAGAAAGGGTGTCAAATTCCCTATAAAATTGGAAGGAGGGCTAATTAGGCCTCTTCCTCGTAGCCCTAAAATACAAAGCAACCCTCAAATCGGGTGATGACCTAATCAAGCCAATGCATTGAAAAGGTGTCAAATGCCTTAAAAACATCTTGGAACTCATAAAATTCATTTTTGGAGTTTGGGAAAGATTTGGAAGTCTAAAAGACCTTTATGAACCTATGTAAGGGATAGTAGCCTGAGAGAAAAGCTTGTAATGTTGGTAGATGAGATAGTTTAACTTGGTGGGTGGGTTAGGTAGGTTAGGGGATCCTTGGAGGAATAAGGAATCCTATAGACCATTAGTGGTGTTAGAAGAAAACTTGGATCCTAGAGAGGATTAGGGGCATAGACTAAGCTAGTCTATCCTAGCCTCCCCATCATGTAATAAGCTCATCTTCTTCTAGAATGGCTCCCCATTCATAGTCATTAGATTCTTCATCTATGCCTCTTGGAAATCTAAGAACATGAGTAAAGTCAGGATGAATACCCCAAGAAGGGTTACCCTCAGATTCTGATTTGAATTCATACTCATGGGAATCTGTCTCAGAATAACTACCACCTTCCTCTTTGTCTATTTGATTGTCTTCAAGATTAGCTAGTTCTTGTGTTGCAAATATCTCTTTCTCTATAGTAGGTTCTTGTGTTTCTACTACATTGATTCTTTTTATTGGATCATCTTTAGCTTCAAGGAGATCTTTGATTTCCTTAGGAAAATGCTCATAAGGAATAAGTTCTCAACTGTCTGAATCACTATCTAATGGTTCAGTTTCATCCTTCTTAAGAAGGGGTTCTCCTAGTGCGATCCGCTCTATGACATGAGAACAATTACCTTTGAGGTGGAAGGGTTTCTTTTCAAAGCCTAAGCCAACAGTATCTTTTTTTTCCCTACCAGTATGTGAAATGGGTGTTATGAGACCTTTTCCTCTGACTCCTAGAGGTCCTTTACCTGAATATCCCATCTTAGCTATCAATTTATCTCCTGGACCATATGACTTAGAAGGGATTTTGGATACTATAGAGTCACTAGTTGGAACAGCTTGAGATTCAAGTTTATCTTTGTATAGCCATGTAAGCACAAATTCATCTTCTTCAAATTCTTGCTTAGAGACTTGTTTTGATACAAAATTTCTTTTATATGCCTCAAGAGGTTCTTTAGAGTCTAGTTTGGACTATTTTAAGGATTGTCCATAAGACTTAGGTGAGATAGGTAGAGATGTCAAAGATAAGACTTGCTCTATAGTATATTCTCCCATACCATTTTCTTTGATATTGACCTCTTTTGCAATGTCTTCCATTTTAGATGTGGATGCTTCTTTTGTTGGCTTAATGGAAGATTCTTTGTTATTAGGAACAAGTTTATCCACACTTTCTTTCAATGTATTGCAAGTGGTGGATATGTCTACTGGAATAGTGACCTCTACTCCTTCATAAGGAAATTTCAAACATTGGTGGAATGTAGAAGGAATAGCTTGCATTTCATGTATCCATGGTCTCCCTAGAAGAATGTTGTAAGCCAAAGGTAGATCAAGAACTTGACATATAGTATCTCTGATAACCGGACCTACTTGGATAGGTAAGAAAATGGTGCCTTTAGAAGATCTTTCTTGTTCATCATAGGCTTTTATAGTTATTTTCTTTCTAGGATCAATGGCCAATTCTAAAAATCCCAATTGTGTGACCAAGCTGTAAGAGAAAATGTTTAGGCCAGCACCCCCATCTATCAACACATGTTTGACTCTATGGTTCTGGATCAAGACTTCTATATGCAAGGGCTGGTTATGTGGGTGACTCAAGGAGTTGTCATCTTCCTCTGAAAAGGAGATATATTGCGGAGATGTAAGATGTCCAACCATAGTCTAGAACCTATCTAAATCAAGGTCGTCAAGAACATTGGATCTGAGCAAAGCTTTATCTAGAATAGCTCTATGAGCTGGGGATATTCGAAGCAACTCAAACATGGAGATTTTTGCATTAGTGTGTTGGAGTTTTTGAACAATGCTATAAGATGTCAGCCTCGTATCTTTAGGATTGGAAGATTTAGAAGCAGCCTTCTGTTTGGAAGTGGAAGAAAGATTGAAGGGAATCTTAGGGACATTTGATGAATCTGGGATTTGTCCGTTTAGATGTGCTTGAGCCTATGATCAATTCACTACGTTAGCTGAAGTATGATCTCTATCTCTTTGCACAATTATGATGACATTGTAATGCTCAGAGAGACAGGGTTCAACCATATTGATAACAACATTATTTCTAGGGTAAGCATAATTGACCTTTGCCCCCATATTAGGCTAAGAAGATGAAACTTCTTGACCATGTTTTAGAAATGGTTTTGTGAATGCTGTATGATCATTATTTCTCTTATGATTGTCAATTGTGATGTCTCCCTTATCAATTAGATCTTGAATAGTATGTTTCAAGCGTAAGCAGTTATTAGTTTTGTGACCTTTATTCTGATGGAAATCACATAATTCATTCTCTCTCCACCATATCGGCTTAGGGTCAGGATCAGATTGTTAGATCTCAGGCAAAGAGATGATGTTATTAGCTAGTAGAGTTCTCATAGTTGATTCCAAATATTCTCCAAGAGGAGTGAACTTTCATTTATTATCAGCGGACCAAGATTTGTATTTTGGCTTCTTTTGAGATAGTTCGAACACCTTTTGCTCTGAAGCTTTGATGGCTTGGGTACCAATAGTTGGATTGAAAGCTGGTACCTTTGATGGGGCATGCATATTATCAATAATGCCATCTATGACGATGCCTTTATTCTTGTTCCAATTTTTGTTCTTGTCTTTAGAACTGTATCCTGATTCATACTTGTCCTTTTGAAGTGTGATGTCTCCTTTTTTCACAAGTACCTTTTCAATTTTGATCGCATTGTCTACCATCTTATCAAAAGATGTATGATCTTGCATTTGTAAAGGGTAGTTGATCTTTGGGACAAGATTATTAATGAATATTTTTAGTTTCTCAGTTTCTGGAATAGGCCTAGCATATAGAGAGAATTTCTTCCTCCATCTCTTGAGAAATGTGAGGAATGGTTCTTCGAGATATTGTTTGAGATTGCAAATATCAATCATGGTGACTGGATGTTGAATGTTGTAGGAGTATTGCTGATAGAAAAATTTGATCAACTCCTCAAATTTTTTGATAGTAGAAGGCAATCTAGAGAACCAATGAATGGCTGCTCCCCCTAGAGATCGAGGAAAGAGACGCATCAGATAAGCTAGTTTGTGCATGAACTCCATAGATTGTGTACAGAATTCTCTGACATGATCTTGAGGATCAGAGTGTCCATCATACTTATCATATTTAGGCATCTCCACTCTTTTTGGGAATGGTGGCATATACAAGTCTTTATCAAATGGAAAAGGACATGGGGCCTCCATGGAGAACTCCTTAGGTTCTTCTTCTTTCTCAAGTTTATTAAGTTTGACTTGCATGGTATGCATTTGTTTCATCATAGATGAAATAGGATTTTCTTCCTCATGCGTAATGATATCTTCAACATTAAAGTTGGGAGGAAGTTTAGCTCCTTGATGAGCTAATTGTAAAAAGTATGCTTCTCTATCTTCTTTCAAGAAATGCTTCATCATTCTTTTGAAGTCATCATCATTTTGATACTAAGCAATTTCTTCAGGTGTGGGTTTCTGATCTGCACCATGTTGAGATTGAACTCTTTGAGAGCCAAAATTTGTCCCTGCTTGAGACATGGTAGGATTTTTAAGACTCCCTAGGATAGATCGATGAGGAGTTTTTTGATGACCTCTTTGAGTTGATGGAGGGGGAATGTAACCAGTTTTCAATCAAAAATTGCCAAGACCGTCATCATGTAAAGACCAGAATTGTAGAGTTGCTCAAGAGTTGGAGCCTGGAGAGTATTCAAAGGTATGGTATGGGATGCTTCTCTAGATTTCTTGTGAGAGGAAGCTCTAGTTTCCACCATTAACCTTGGGTGAAACAAAAGAATATGATGAAGACAACTGAAGAAAGATCTGATTCAAGAAGATCAAATGATGCAACCTTGTCAAGGTTTGATTGATTGAAGCTTAGATTAGACATAAATGAAGGAGACTATGCCTTGGATGTATGGGTAGATGCCCAAAAGATAGCGGACACGAGTTACAACACTTAGCCATTTTGAAGATGGATTGAAGATTGATAGTTATGACAAGGTTTTGACACAAGATAAAAATGACTCAAATAGATAAAACAAAATGATAAATCAAATTTAAAAGGCCACTTTAGGAAAATTATTGGATTCTCAGTAGTTTCTACTTTGTTCTTGACACAGTGATTTTCTTGACAGACTCTAGAAATAGGCTGGAAAAGCTGGGTCTTTGATAGTTCTGACAACTCTCTGGCAATTTTTCAAAATTTCTCAAATGACTTTCTACAAGCTCGTACGACAATGGGTATAGTATGAAATGATAATTGACAAAATCGTATGATTGGTGCAAAACTTGCATGACAATTGATAGCAGGATTTTTGACTTTTTGAATTTACTGGCAGTAAAACTCATACAACAATATACCAGCTACCATACGATAATTTGGGGGTTCTGAAATGACAATAGCCAAAATTCGTATGACTTTCTGACTTTACAAGATGAATTTTGACTCCAGAAAGGTGTTTGACATCAGATTTTGCAATTTTTGAGATTTTCAATTTCAGATTGTTCACAAAATTGTCTATCCAGATTTGAAGATTGTATCAGATTGATTCGTTCTTAGTAACCAGATAGATAAACATGCATGCAAAATAGCAAGCAAGTGATTTCAAGCATGTCTGAAAATAATGAACAGGGGACAAAGCAACCCTACACATGAACAATCAAGTGACTGAATTGTGCTAATCCCTAGGAGTGCTAACAATGTATGTTCCAAAAAATTTTGCAATAACACACATATTCCAAGAAAATGAAAATTTGGCCTCACTAGGGTTTTTAGTAATGGTCTAACTCTACAACTTTTGTGATCTCAAGAGGGCGAACTCCAATCCAGGCACACTAGGGTTTTGACACAGTCCAAGAAATTAATCAATTAGGAGCTGCTAGCGAGATCTGACAGCCCAACAAGAGACCACACCTGTGAAGATTTCCTCCACAAGGATATTTATATAGCGACTGCTGCTACCATGGTGAAAATGGCTATTACCGCTTGAGGTTTTGTCAACATGGTTGACCAATTAAGGGAATGTCCACTATGGTTAACCCTCTCTAAAGGTGACTCACAAAAGATACCACATGGAGACTAGTTCCAGATTCAAGGATCTGAGTTTCTGATACTACCCAAAAAGGGAGTAGAGCATAGTCCTCTAGCCTTTTCACTTTTAACCCAAACAAAGTAGATAGATTAATCTGACATGCTAAGACCAAGATTATCTCACAAAGATCTATGATGTCAACCACTTATGACCTATTAACCTCTCTGGAGAGGCAATGTATCAATCAAAAGCTGAAGACACACAAATCTAGTAGAACGTGAGACACTCTTAGCAACCTCCCTACCTACAAGGGTTCCTTCATTGAGAAGAGTTTCGCTAGAAACCCACTCTCTCAAGAACCATGAATAGTGTTCATAGGGCCTATTTACTATGTGTAACAAAGATGCTGAAAAGCAAATCTATGTTCATTTTTATAGCCCAAAATGAAATCTATGATATGAAAGCAACAAAGGTCACACAAGCTTGACACACAAGAGTTCTTTTTAATCTAAATTGAAATGTTATCAGCTAAGAAGATTACCTGAATTCCTCGCAATGCGCTTAGTAGATTCTTACCTATTTTTAGCAATTCTCATGCTTTTTCCCAATCAAAATTAGCAGAAATCAATCAGAAACAACAAATTTCAATTGTTAATGTTAGCTGTTAGTCCAAATCAGGAAAACAAATCTAGAAAACTAGTTGAAAAAGTGAAATGATAATTGAAACCTGGCACTAAAACTCATATGATAGTGGGTCACATACCAGAAGACAATCCAAAAACTCGTACGATAATGGGTATCAGATCATATGACAAAAGAGCTTCCAAACGACACTATGTTTTTGATGATACAATCCTTGATCAAATCAACTGTTGTACAATAGTGGGTACCTTCTGATATGATTTTTTGACAAAACTCATACGAAAATTATACTGACATAAATTAAAAATTGTAGCTTGGAACAGAAAATGACAAGAAGATGACAGAAATTGATAGAAATTGAATGGAAACCATTTCAGGGCCCCATAGTGGGTGCCAGAAATGTGTGTGTGAATTTTGTACCTAGCTGTAGACAAAACACTTTAGTAAAACATTAGAGGTTAGCAAAAATTGAAATCATGCAATGAAATGGAAACTAAACTAACCAGGTGATTTACTACCTTCTAGTAGGTGCAAGTATGTATTCTCAGATTGGACCGAGATCAGTGACCTTGACGACACCTAAATGAAGGATTTGAATGCATAATCTAGATATGAGATGAATGTAAATTAATCTATATTTTTTATTTTCTATGCAATAAGATGAAATAAACTAATATGAATCTATTATAGATGAAAAACTAATATGCAAAATAAGCTAACAATGATATGCTAAATATGAAACTAAAATGATTAAAAACAAGATTGATCTCACAAAAGTTCTTGATTTGCAAAGAAGCTTCAATTCTTTAGATATCGATTCACCAGCATGATTGTGCAAATTCATGGATTGATTTTGGTAGAGTAAGTATGCAAACTTGTGAGATCATTTGTGAAGAGTTGAAGCCTTGATTTTATAGAAATCTAGGGCTTTGGGGATGCATGGAAAAAGCCATAAATCACTCAAGTTGATTTTTGAGTCAACAAGGAATTAAAGATAGTTAACTCACAAAAAATCATGCAAAAATAGCTTTTTGATTTTAAATCAAAAGTTGAGATCAGCTTTTAACTCAAAAGAGAGTTGAGTTTATTTTTAAAAAAACTTGAATTGATTTTCTGATTTAAAGTTCAACTACTTTTTGGATGTGCATAATTAATAATGAATTAATAAATAAATAAAGTGATTTATCCTCAACTTAACTGATTTTAAAAATAAAACAATTGATTTATGGGCTAATCAATTATTAAATCAAACTTTTATTCAAAAACTATATTATTAAATTTGACAATTGACATTAATTAATTAAATAAGAATTTAATCAATTAGTCATAATATATTTGATTTATTGTCAAAATTTAAATAATACAATTTAGGAATAAATATAATTAAATCTAATTAAATGATTAAGTGGCAGTATTAAATCTAATTAATTAAATATTCAAAATATTCAATTAATCAAACTTTAGGATAAATAGGATTTATCGCCAAATAATCATTAAATTAAAGATAATTAGGATAAATAGGAATAAGGAATGTTCCCCGATGCAAAATTTAGGATAATCAATTAAAATTCGATAATGTGACGATGTGCCTTAGGTTAGGATTTTGATGTCGATTTCATTCGATGTGTCGATATAGGAGATTAATGAACCTATAGCCCATTTTTGGGGTATTACACTCACCACCTCTATCACACCTCAAGCATTTTAGTTCTTTCCCTGTTTCTTTTTCTACTTTTTCTTTGTACCATTTAAACATTTTAAATGCCTCAAATTTCTCTTTTAGAAACATGATATTTATCAATCTAGTGTAATCAGCAACAAACAAAATAAAATGTCTATCTCCACAGTAGTTGTGAGTTCTCATGGGACCACATAGGTCGGTGTGAACTAACTCCAAGATTATTTTTTTTGAATCATCTTTACTCTTAAAACTAGATTTTTTTATTTTCCCCTTTTGACATTCATGACACATAACATGATCAGGCTTTGTTAGGCTAGGTAGACCTCTAACCTTTTTCTTTCTACTGATCTTAATCATGTTATCAAAATTTACATGACATAACCTTTTATGCCATAACCATGCATCCTCATTTTTCATCAGTAAACAAGAAGTCTTAGCATTGTCAAGATAAAATAAGTTACCTTTAGATTGTCCTCCTGTTCTGACAAGCTTTCCACTTTCATCAAATATCTTTACCTTCTTTTTTTCAAAAGCTACTCGATGACTTGAGTTGTTAAGTTGTGCCACACTTAGAAAATTGCAATTCAGTCCATTTACCCAATAAGCATTATCACATTTGATTTTATCATTTATGAATAAAGATCCTTTTCCTCTAACCATACATGGTGTATCATTACCCATTCTTACTGATCCTCCATTATAATGCTCAAGATGATCAAAATTTTCTTTATCACCAGTCATGTGATGTGTATAGTCACTATCTATGATCCAAGTATCATTTTTACTAACTTTAGAAATGAGTGTTGTCTCTACATACCTTTCTTCTTCCTCAGAATCATCCTTCATCGCAACAAATAATTGATCATCATTTGTATCGGTATCATTATTATTCTCTTCATCAATGTAACATACCTTTTTCCCTTATCTCTGTGATCTTGGTTGTCTCTGTTGTAGTATCGGTAACTTATGTTGTTTCTCCTTCCATAGCTTCCTTCACCAGATCGATCTTTGTTTCTATCTTCATCTTTCCTGTTCGGGCATCTAGCAGCAATATGGCCAACTTCTTTATAGTTAAAACATGCTAAAGGTAATTTACCCTTATATCTACCTTTACCTTTAGGTAATCTCTGGGTCATAAGAGCTTTAAGTTCATCAAGCTCATCATCATTATTGCTATCACTGTCATTATTTATATTATGTCTACTGCTAGACTTACCGATCTTCAGAGAAGACATGAAAGCAGACTCAACAAATGGTACAACACTATTATCAAGATTGTTTAATTCAAAAGTTGTTAGCTTACCAAACAGACTATCAAGAGTGAGATTATTGCTAGGTGCAAACCTCATTTCATGTATTTCAAATATTCTAATTGCATAAGCACGCAGCAAGGTTCTTAGAATTTTACTTACCATTGTATCTTCATCAATGACACCACTAGATCCTCTAATAGCATTAACTACCTCCTTTATTTGGTTTGTATACTATACTATGTTTTCTCCTTTCTTCATTTTCATATCATCAAACCTACCTCTTAGGCTTTCAGCTCTAGCTCTCTTGACATTAACATCACCTCCATAGACTGGAGCAAGTTTATCCCACATCTCCTTTGTAGTAGTACAATCTTTGACATCCTCAAATTCAGCATCAGATAGAGCAGCAACAATCTCTATTATAGTAATGTTGTGTTCATGTTGATCTTTTAGTTGATCAAGAGTCAATGGTCCACTCATCGGTTGTAAGTAGCCATTTTAAATTATATGTAAGGTAGAATCTCCGATTCCAGAGATATGAAGTTTCATTTGACTTTTCCATATGGTAAAATTGTCCTTGTTTAGCTTTGGCACCTCCCTCTTATACATCTTGTGATATTTCTATTCAAGTCCTTAAAACTCTGTTCCAAGCAACCAATGCTCTGATACCAATTGTTAGAATAACTAAGAGGGGGGGTGAATTAGTTAGATCAGTTATCCTACAGTCCCAAATCTAAAGATGTAACTTTAAAAACAATTTCAACAAATTCTACAGCTTAGTAACAAAAACTCTTAAAGTATCTGTGCCTTTACCGATTACCAGTTAATTAACTCATAGTAACTACCGATCAAATCAAATATGTAGTATGTAAAGTATGACAATAAATAAATCATCACAGAAACACATAACACAATGATTTAACGTGGAAACCCTATTAAGGGAAAAATCACCTGGGACCAGTAACCCAAAATAATTTTCACTCTTCTAAAGTGAGCTTGGTGAAGAGCCAACCCTGTTAAAGGTTACAAATGTTGGAAAAATGGTTAGCACTCCCCTCAAGATTCATGACATGGCTTAACCAACTCCTGTGTCTTCTATAAGTCTAGTGGTTGTATCGGGCATTAACAGGTTGATCTTTTGGTGCAACGACAACTGCTACTTGTAACAAGTGGTATCAAAGCTTGGTCATAGGTTTGAATCCCCTCGGGTAATGCTGAGGGGGAGTTTGTTGGCAAAATGGTCAGCACTCCCCTCGAGATTCATGACATGGCTTAACCACCTCCTTTGTCTTCTATAAGTCTAGTGGTTGTATCGGGCATTAACATGTCGATCTTTTGGTGCAACAGCAACTGCTACTTGTAACAACAAACACACTGTTAGGTGTGACCTTGTTAGAGGATTTAAGACTAACAGTTATCATTCAACTAGCATTCACTATGGGGTTGATAGGATAAAAATGTACATTCATTGAATGATATGGGGCATAACATAAGACAGTTAAGTCCACTCGGTTAAGAGATTTTTATGTTTCAATGGTTAAACTAAAACAATAGTTGATCTGATTACAATACAACTTATCTTGTAGATGTTTAGATCTATTCTAAGCCCATACAAATCCTCTAATCAATATATCTGTAATCACCAAAAAGTGGACAGGATCATCTAAGTGATTAATCAAGGCAAATCAAGGAAAAATCAAAGCAATTGAATCAAAATGAGAATTTAGCCAATCAAAATTAAAATCAATCTTTAATTCAATTTAAATCAAAATCAAGAGCATTTTAATCAAGTTAAATCAAATCAATGTGCAATTAATTCAATTAATTGTATAGTTTGGAATTAAATAAACTCAACCCATTCAAGGGGTACAATTGGCTAAAAAAATTAATTAAAATAAATTAATTAAATCCTAATTTCACTTAAACCCACATGGGAGGAAAAAGCCTCAACCAATAGGATTTAAGAAAAGAGATCACATGGATCAAGCCAAATTCAATCTCAATCACTCAAATTGAAAGAGCATTGTGTCCACTCATCTTGTCTTCTTGTCCCAAGCTTTGAGGACACAATATTTAAATTTTCTTTAGAGGGTGGAACCAAAGAATCAACCCCAACTTAACCTTGATCAACTCTACTACACCCCCTACCCTTGCTAAATCCTACAAAAGGGAGGTCTAATTCACTCATAATCCATCCACAAATCTGAGAATTTCATCTAACCTCTTGAGAATTATAGCTAGAAAGGTAATTTAGAAGTTAATTGAGCATTTCAATTTAGAATTGAATTAATTAGCTTAGCTTATCATTCATTTCTCATTCTAGGACTGTCATTAATGGAGGCTTGTTGAGAGCTTCACAATTAACACTCTTAGTTAGAGAGCCATAGAGTGCTCAATTGCTCATTTATTTGCTAAATAGATTTTCTATTTGTGGTAACTTAGTTTCTATCTGATTTATTTGACAATACTAATTTGATGAAGGTACAAATTCTAGTACACAAAATGACACCCACCGTGGAGCTCTAGGTTCCACTTTCTAAAAATCCATAAATTTCATCTTTGTTCAAATTTTTGCATGTTAAGCTCTCTATTTTGCAAGTGAAACAACACTTTTGAGACTTTAAACAACACATTTGAGAAGTTAAACAACACTTTTGAGCACTGTTACAGCGCTTCCACGACAAAGTTGTGTGCCTTTGCATAGAGAAATAGTGCTTTCAATTCTTTCTAGCTTCTGTCTAATTTCTATCAGTGCTTATTTCCTAACTAGCCAATGCATTTGACTTGATCTCCAGTGCGTTTGATCATTTAATGATGCCTTTACATAAGATTTCAGTGCTTTTGCTCTCTATTTCTGCCCTTTTACTATTTTCTTTACCGCTTTTAATTTGATCTCTAGCACTTTTTAGCATTTAAAGAGTGCTTTCAATATATTCAATAGCGCTTTTTCTTAATTTGAAAATAAACAAAATCTGACTGTTAGAAAATGTTTTCTGTCTTTGCAGGATGTCCGGACATAAAAGAATAAAAAAACCAGAGAGAAGATTCAATCAAGAAGGAAAAGCTTTGACAAGGAAGATAAAAAAGAACATTTCTCACATTAAGCTGATTCTTGAGGATTCGTAGCAGGAAAGTCAGGTATATGATTATTACATCAAAGTTGTAGAAGCATATAAGGAAAAATTTGTTTCATTAAATTGGATATTTTCACCTTAATCAAGTTTTTCTTAAATTTGACAAATAAGGCTTTTAGATTCAATTTTGTCTTTCTTTCTTCACTTTTGTTGGTTTCGTTGACTAACTTGTTGGAGGAAAAACACATTGGAAAGGAATGATCACCAAGGTAAGCATTAAAAAATTGAAAATCAATCAAAAATGCCCCTAGCCTTTTGCTAGCTACAAGGAAAAGGTAAGCCTTAAAACTTAGTCCTATGCTCTTCACTTTTATTAGTGAATCAAAATGCCAAAAGTGTTAAACTCTTTGATTAAAAAGAAAGGTTGAGAAAATCAAACACTAAATTGAAAAACCCCTTGTTTGTGGAAGAGAGTAGCAATACTCGAATCCCTTTAGTTAGTGGGTTGGAAATTGAACCTTGTTAATTGTGTTCAGGGATTGAGAAGTGGATAGGGATATGCTCTTCATCTTTTTGGTGAATCAAACTCCCACAACCTATTTCTTCATTCCATTTTCTTGCTTTTACATGAACATGCTAGATCATTAGTTGGGCTCGCCTCTCGAGATTTTCCTTAAAAGAGCTGGTGAGAGGGACAGCCCAAAGTGGGATACAATTTCCTTTTTCGCGATCATCCAACCCACTATAAAATGAAATACATGCATCCTTAATGGGGTGTGTGACAAAAGGGTGTTAAATTTTTGAACTTCCTCAAGTAGTCCTTCGGGATTGCACAAAACTCTGACATACCAGTGGTGGGAAGCCTCTTAATATACTTGGAGGATGAAAATTTAATATCCATTTTGAATAGAATATTGAATAAAACCTTGTTAAATTAGAAAAGACTACCTTATAGAGCCATTTTTATGAACCAATCTTGAGCTACGTAGATTGCTTGAAGTATCTTTTTATGCAAAACCTATGATAACGTACTTTCAAAATCAAACACTTATTGTGTAGTGGGTAAAAAGAAACAAGTGTATGCATGATTGTTGTGTTTGGAAATACATAAAACAAGTGAGAGATATCCATTCAAGAGCTCATCTTATATTTTTAATCTCTTCATATAAATGAACAATTATCAAATCAAAGAATCAATTTGAATCAAACCTTGTTGGATGCTGGTTTCCACATGTTCTCACAAACTCAAGTTATCCTTACAAGAAGATGACACTTATATAGCCAAAGAGGTATCCGAATTTGAATATCAAAGTCTTTTCAATAATCAAGATCAAGGAGATACTCCCAAATTTATTTGAAGAAATATTTGAATCAATGGATTGAAATTCCACACTTCATGATTACAACCAAGGAGGAAACAATGATAATACCAACAACACAAACCAAGAACCTAAAGAGACCCTTGAAGAAAGGGCTAATAGAGCGGTTCAAGATAACAATTTTCTTGAAGTCATGGATAAATTGATAGATAGGGATAGGGAGAAATTTTTCCTAAACCTAGCCCAAGTGGGGGTAAAGCTCCCAGATGACTATGATATAGATCAACTTAAGAAGAAGCAAGAAGAAGATAACCCAATGAGTTCTATGACCAAACAATTGAAAATGTTTCAAGAAAAATTAGATTTAATGAAAAAGGCCACTGAACCTAAGCCCTTTTCTATTGAGGCCTTGTGCCCATTCCCCTCTGGAAAAATCTTGGTCATGGCACCTTTTCCCTTCAATACCATTTTTCCTACATATGATAAGTATATGGGTAAAATTGACCCAGAGGATCATCTAAGAGAGTTTTGTGCCTTAAGCACTGAGTTCACGCACAACACTACATACCTAATGAGACTTTTTCCTAGGAGTTTGGGAGGCCCCACCATGGAATGGTTCTCTAAACTCCCAAAAGGAATAAATACTTTTGAGGAATTAGCCTCTAAGTTTGTGACCCATTACTCCTATAATATCGAGCATGAAATCAAAATGCTCAAATTGTGTGATACTAAATAGAAAGATGGTGAATCCTTCTTAGGATTCTAACAAAGGTGGAGGAGCATTTTTGTAATGTATCCACGAAGTATCCTCGAGAAGGAGAAAATAGAAATTTTTACAAACAATTTGACCATGCAAATGAATTATTGACTCCAACTTCAATGTCCCCCAACATTTGAAAAACTTATAGAAAATGGAATACAGATTGAAGATGTATTGGTAAAGAGAGGAGAGATAAAATTGTTCAAAGACAATAAATCCAATACCAACAACAACAATAAACATTATGTATCTAATTATGTTAATAATATAGGGGCCAACAATCACAACAATAAACGTAAGATATGGTTAAAGAATAATAACAAAAATCTTGTGAACGATGGAGTTGTGGAGGCCCACAACTTGAAGGCAACCCCTTTTAACTTATCAAGTGGAGCTAATTCTTCATTCAATGTAAATCAAATGAATAAAGCTCCCTTTAATTCCAATAATTCCAACAACAATTCCAACAATCCAATCAACAATTCTAATAATAATCCTTTTAATAATGATAATGGGAATAAGCCCAAACCCTTTTTCTCAACATATCAAAAGAGAAAATTTACCTTTTTACATGAACCATTAGAGAACGCATTAAGAACCTTGGTTGCTAATAAGATTATCACATTACCTGATTTGAGACCTTATGAACCTCAAATTAAACCTAATTAGTGGAATGATTCTCACCATTGTGAGTATCATCGAAATAAGGGTCACAAAACCAATGAATGCATGAAGTTAAAACACTTAGTGCAAGACCTAATAGATGATGGAACTATCAAAATTGAAGGGCATCAAAACAATGAGGATCATACGGCCTTCAAAAACCTCTTTTTAAACCATGAAAAGGGTGAGTCATCTAATGCCAACCAAAATCATAAAAGATGTAATGAGAAAGTAAACTTTTCTCATACCTAACATCATCAATACTCTAAGCAAAGAAGATAATACCATAAATGTTATGGTGGTAAAGGAGAAACCAAGAGAAGCATCATATAATGTTGTCACTAGGGGGCAAGCTTAAAAATCACCCTACCTGGAAATGCTCCAAGAATTGTTTTACCCAACCAAAGCACATCATCATCTTCAAAGAAATATAACTTGGTTAATCAATTACAAAGAACTCCCACTCAAATTTCAATCCTAGAATTGCTCAAATTATCACCTACTCACAAGGAGATTCTAGAGAAAGCTTTAGCAGAAACCAATGTGCCTCTAAACCTAGATGCGGACAAGTTTCAAAATATGCTGGGACATCTCATTACTCCTCATTTATTATCTTTTTCCAAACAAGATGAGATGTCGCTAAACCACCCACATAATTTACCTTTGCATATAGAGGTCCTTATTCACAAGCATAGAGTGAAGAGAATTATTATCGATGGAGGAGCTGGCCTAAATATTTGTACCCTAAACTTGGTAAAAGCCCTAGGATTTTCTGAGGAGACTATTGACCCAAAGATGAAAATAACCATCAAAGCCTATGATGACGAAGAAAGAGCATCTAAAGGAGTCATAGTACTTCCAATCAAAGTTGGTCCCATGAAAAAAGAGACCATATGACAAGTTTTAGACCTAAAGTTGACCTACAATATCTTATTAGGGAGGCCACGGATTCACAAAATGCAGGGCATGCCTTCTACTTACCACCAATGTTTAAAATTTCCTTATCTAGGTCAAGAGATTATGGTAAGTGGAGACTCAAACCCCTTCCAATATTGTAACAACATGAAGCCTATAAATGACTCTTTAGTCCCACATAATGTAGAAGGGTCTATACCTAAACAATTAGAGCAAGGGAAAAGTTTCAAGGACCTTCCATTATTAAAAGGAAAGGAAAAGATGGAAAGATAAATTGTTGTTGAAGACATCCAAAGACCCACTAACCTAGCTACACTCCAAAAGGGAAATGAAAAGGTTAGTGAGGAGAATACACATGAGAAGCAGAAAGGAGACAAAGATAAAAACATCCAAATCTACACCAAAGATGATCATTACTAAAAGATGGACCAAATGATGACACATTTTGATAAACAATGTAAAATCAAGTAAAAAGGAGTAGGGGAATATTCTTTATCTATGATGGATTTTCCATTATCCCCCAAGTCATATGGAAAGCCATCCAATCTACCCCATAGATATAATAATCATTTTGTGAGATAAAATACTTCTTCATCCATGGATGAAGATGATAATGAAATTCTTAATTGGCTTTATAAAGATGAGGAGTCAAGTGCCCAAGAAAATTGTATCCAAAATATCAGCATTCCCACACATCAATATGGGAAAGGATTTAAAATCATGAAAAAGATGGGATACAAAGGCCAAGGGCCTTTGGGTACAAGGAATGAGGGACTTATAGAACCAATTGAAATGACATGGAGAGATAGCAAGTAAAAGACAGGATTATGGTACTTAGAACAAGGGTACACACAAAAGAACTATCCTAAAGTCTATGATCAAATATTACAATTAGAATCACATAGTGACAAAGATTCTAACAATTGGGAGTGGGAATATTTGTCAAATGAGTCGTGCCAAGATAAGGAGGTAGATTTCATTCATACCTACACTTCTAACAAAGAAAAGGATCAAATAGCATAACCAAATCAGAATTGAGCCTCTAGTTCAAATCAAGTGGTCTTAGAAAATATTAAAATTCAAGAAATTGAAATAAATCAATGGGTAGGAGAACCCTACGTACCTTCATGGAGAACTACTATGGAATAATCAAATGTTAGGTTTAATCCACGAGACTTTTATCCAGCAGAAACCCTAGAAGAGTCTAGTGAGGAAGACTTTGACCCTAGTTCTTTAGAACATCTAGAAGAGGCACATGTCATAGACTTGAATGATATAATGTTCAAACCATCAAATGAGGTCTTATCTCTAAATCCCATTGAACCAAGCCAAAGCATTGATCCCTTAACTCTTATATACCCAAAATTAATCAAATGGGATTCCATTGAACCAACGATCCTGCCAACCTTTTTGAATGACAACGTCCTGTCCCAATACCTCAATGCGGTTGAACCTTCTTCTACCATGGAATATCAAGATGAAGTGATAAAGGGAAGTATCCAAACTCCTAATTCAATAAAAATTAAAAAATGTAAAAAAGGAAAAGAATCTAGTGTTGAAAACCATGGTGTGGAAGCATTAAATTGAAAAGATAAAGAAATAAAGAATGTTTCCAAAGGTGAAAACCTAATTGAGGCACCTAAGGAAGGGAGGTTGGATACTTTACCTAAAAAATATGAAGAGAGATCTCCTATCTTGATCGAGACTACAGAAAAGACAAACATTGGGTCAAAATCCGAGCCAAAGATCATACACCTAGCAGTATCCTTATCTAGTGAAGAGAGAAAAGAATTCATCAAATTTTTTAAGGAAAAACAAGTCAACTTCACATGGTCATATGACAATATGTCAAGATTCGATCCAAACTTGATTATGCATCATTTGAACATAAAGGAAGGAGCCAAAATAGTCAAATAGAAGTTAAGAAAGATGCATCCACATATAGCCTTTCTAGTAAAAGTGGAGCTAGAGAAATTACTAAAAGTGGGATTTATCAGGGCCATTGATTATGCCCAATGGATTTCAAACATAGTGCTAGTTTCAAAAGCAGATAAGTGCATCAAGATTTGCACAAACTTTAGAGACCTCAATTTGGCATGTCCTAAAGATGATTTTCCTCTTCCAAGCATAGATGCCATTATAGATTTAATAGTGGGACATTCCATGTTCTCCCTTATGGATGGATTTAGTGGCTATAACCAGATCAAGATAGCACCTGAGGATCAAGATAAAATAGCATTTACATGCGCATGGGGGACATTATATTGGAATGTTATGCCCTTTGGTCTAAAGAATGTCGGGGCAACATATCAAAGGGCCATGACAACAATATTCCATGATATGATGCATAAGTTCATGGAAGATTATGTAGATGAAATATTAGAAAAATATCATTCAAGAGAGGATCATCTACCAATTCTAGAAAAAAAAAAATCAGATTAGAGCAATTCAAAGTAAGGCTCAATCCAAAAAAGTGTGCATTTGGGGTCCAATCAGGAAAATTGCTAGGCTACATTGTATCAGCAAAAGGAATAGAGGTAGATCCCACTAAATTCAAAGCCATCATGGAGATGGAATCACCTTGAAACATAATTCAAATGAGGTCACTACAAGGAAGAATTCAATCCATCAGGAGATTTATATCCCAACTAGCGAAAAAATGTCATAACTTCACCCAACTTCTCCATAAAGATACAATTTTCAAATGGGATGACAAGTGTGAAGAAGCTTTCAACATGTTGAAGAAATACCTCATGAACCCTCCAACTTTGATGCCACCCATCAGAGGAAAACCCTTGATCCTATATATTTTAGCAACCTAACATTCATTGGGGACACTTTTGGCACAAGAAGATGAATTGGACAAAGAAAAGGCTATATATTACATAAGTAGGAACTTTGGTCAAATATAAGTTGAACTATACCTTCATTGAAAGGGCATGTTTGGACATGGTTTTTGCTTTCCAAAAAATATGCCACTATATGTTATCTCATAAGATAAGACTCATTACAAAGATAGATCCTTTGAAGTATCTACTTAGAAAAACAATATTAAATGGAAGGCTAGCCAAATTGGTCATGGTGTTGAGTTAATTTGATAGAGTATGTAGACCAAAAATATATCAAAGGGAAATTCATTTTTGACCAACTAGCAAAATCACCACTACAAGATGATCATCCAATTCAAGTAGAATTCCCAGATTCTGAGATTTTGAATGTTGAGGCAAAGACATGGCAACTATATTTTGATGGTTCATACACCCAACATGGATCAGGAGTAGGCATACTCTTAATCACTCCTCAAGGATCTACAATTCCAAAGTCATATAAATTTCTATTTCCATGCACCAATAACATAAAAGAATATGAACTCTTGGTCATTGGAATCAAGTTGGCATTGGAATGGAAGGTGACATAACTAAAGGTATATGGAGACTCTCAATTAGTCAATTAGATGGTGCCTTATAAGAACATGGTGGAAAACCTTAAGAAGTACTTCACTCTTATTACATTTGAGCAAGTGTCAAGAGAAAAGAACAAAGCAACAAATGCAATGGAAACTTTGGCATCACTTTTACAAATACCAAATCAAAGTGCCAGATATGAATTCCTAGTAGAAGAAGTGGAACAACCTACATTTGACCCTACCCATCCTCGTACCATTTGTTTGCTAACTACACATGAATCACTTTAGTATGGACCTATTTACACCCACTTAAAAGATCAAATCCTACCCATGGACCAAACCAGGAACCAAAAGAAAAGCTTCATTCACCAAGCCTCTCGATATACCTTAATATCTGAAACATTGTATCGTAAGAGTTTAGATGGAATGCTTCTTAGATGTCTAGAGGAAGAGGAATCGAATGTAGCCTTGTGAGAAATCCACAAGGAAATATGTGGGTCACATTCGAATGGATTAATCCTAGCTAAGAAACTTCTTAGGATAGGATATTTTCAGCCTATAATGGAGAAAGACGCTTGTCACTTTGCTAAGACTTGTAGAACGTGTCAATTTCATGGAAACTTGATACATGTGCTAGCTTCATCCAATGACAACACCTTGGTCATTTTATCAATGGGGTCTAGATTTAATAGGAATGATTTATCCACCATCCTCAAATGGTCATAAATTCATTATCACGGCAATGGAGTACTTTACCAATTGGGTGGAAGTTGTACCCTTATCAGCTGCAACAGAAAAGTAGATATCTTTGTTTATCCTAAACCACATAATTTTTAGATATGGCATACCTCATGCCATCATAACAGATAATGCAAAACACTTCAAAAACAAAGACCTAAAAGAGTTGTGTACAAAGTTCCATATGATACATCACTCTTCATCAATATATTACCCCCAAGGTAATGGAAAAGCCAAAGCAATGAATAAAAACATTCTAAAGATATTGAAGAGAATGGTGGATAATTTAGGTAGTGATTGGCATATCAAAATAAACCCGACCTTATGGGCTTATAGGACTAGCATTAGAACGCCAACAAGAGCTACACCATTTTCCTTAGTTTTTGGAACATAAAAATTTTTACCTTTGGAAGTAGAACTTCCATTCTTAAGGGTATCTTTACATGGTTTAATAAGTGAAGAGGATTATATAGTTTCTAGATTGCATGAACTAGAGTTGCTAGATGAGAAACGGTAACAAGCATTTGATCACTTAAAAGTATATCAAAATAGAATATCAAGGACTTATAACAAGCACATCAAGTCAAGAACATTTCAAATAGGTGACCTACTTTTGCAAGAGAATCCCAAGAATCAAGTGGAAAGAGAAAAGAAAGGAAAATGGGAAGCAAACTGGTTAGGACCTTTCATGATCACTTCGTCTTTTGGGACCGGCACCTACAAATTAGAGGATTGTGATGGAGAAGAGCTACAAGAACCTATCAATAACATTCATCTAAAGAGGTTCTATACATGAAGCAGATGAAAGAGTATAAAGAGTATCATAAAATCAAATGGAAAACATCCTATTTATTGTATATAGTCAAAAGAGATCTTGAAAATACCAAAAACATTGAAAAATAGAAAAGAGCAAACAAATTAGAAATGCAAAAAAGATAAAAAATAGTGGAAAATTGAGCATGAAGAAAGCCAAAAACATTCATATATGATCCTCAAATAGATGTTGTCTTGGTTAAAACCTAGAAATTAGGCGCCTTAATGATATGAAAAAAGAAAAAATTGAAAAAAATGAGAAAATGCAAAAAATGAGAAAAAGTGCCTTGGTGAAAACCTAGCAAATAGGTGCCTTGGTAGCAAAAAAAGGAAAAAAATTTTAAAAATAGAAAAAGAAGCAAGATCCATTCAATCAATGAAAACTTGGTAAACAGGCACCATTGAAAGTCCAAATCAGTCGCATACCTAGAAGGTCACCTTGTAAATATTGTATTTGCCAGCATTTGTATATATTGCATAATAAAACCCCATAGTTGCATTTGCAAGTACCTAAAGATTTTTGGTCACCTAATCTGAAAATTGTCCTAAGTCCAACTTTGAAATCATATCAAAGTCGGGGAAATCTACTCTAAAGGAGGAAAGATTCATCAAAAGAAAATTTCAATCAATCATCGAATCAATTCATCAAAAACGCAAATGAAACACTTAACCAAATCCTAAATCCTAATCCAATTTGAACCAAACGCAAAATTTGACTGAGATCTTACACGACCTTGTCTTTATCAGGATTAAAAGTATGAAATGGATGGAACTATACTTGAAATATGGATTTGAAAAATATTGCAAAAATTTTTCCTAAGTGTTGACTTGATTGATGAAATCATGTCTTTCTAGTGAATCGATGAAAGTTTTTAACTAGACAAGCTATGATGAAAGCGTGATATTTTAGTTGATTTCTGAATGACTGTCTTAAGATCAAAGTTCTAAATCATGTATTATTTGTCTAAGGATGTGATCATCAAAGAATCATCAAGGACATGTACATAGGATAAAACTGAGATATCTGTTTGTTTACGCAAAAGGATACCTTGGATATTTTTATTTTCAATATCATAATACCAAAATCCACTTGCAACATAGAATCTAACAAAATCGGTATTCGCACTCTCATGATTGGCTTCAATCAGTGATAGTCGTACCATAAAGGATGGGAAAGCAACAAAAGAGGTGCAAAAAGTATTCATATCATCATGGTTGAACTAGTGATGGTTGTACTGAATTGGGATTCCAAAAATTGCTCAATGATGATTATAAGCTCCAAATTTTTGAATAATGACTATTAGTTGCATACATCTTAGATTAAATGCATTTAATGTATTTTTTCCTTTCTTAGTTTAAATTGCAAGAGGTAAAAATGACAAAAACAAAAGGGGGTCTGGTCAAATCAAAAATCAAATGGACATCAAGAATTATATGTAATCGAGTGTGTTGGAAATCCAAAAATAAAAAAAAAGTGCATTTCATTAGTTCACTTGCATTTGTTTAAGTTCATTTAAATCATTACCTTTGAGTTGCATTAAATCATCTTCATTAGACCTTGCATTCATTTAAGTGTGTTTATCATTTGAATCAAGAAGTTCATTGCATTAAGGTTCATTAAGTTCATTGCGTTAAGTAGCATTTTTACATCAATTGCATTAGGTTGCATATATCATTTAAATCCAAATCCATTTAAATCAATTGCATTAGGTTTCATAAATCATGTAAATCCATTTACATTGCATTACGTGGCATTCATTCATCCATGTTAAAAATCATTAAGTGCATTATATTGCATCATTCAAGATTCATTTCATTTAGAACACATCATTCTTTGCAAAATAAATAATTCATATTGCATCCATTAAGTGCATTACCATTGCATTCATTAAATCAATACATTGCAAATAGAACATAAAATCATCATTAGGTGCATATCATTTAAGTCATCTTATAATACAATGTATCATGCAAATAAATTCATTCATATAAGAGCATAAGACATTGCATCATTATTCATATCATATAACACATATAATCATTAAATATCATACAGAAGACATAAAACCATTGCATCAAATTTAAATACCATAAAGCCATTCATATACAGTATGTACATCCATATCATATGAAATCATTTGCATCCATAATAAAGCATTAATCATTAAAGTTCATTACATTCAGCCATCTATTCTATGTCATACATAAGACAATCATTTAAGCATCATTAGGACATGTGCATACATATCAAAAATCACATCTAAAAAGCATAAAAACAAAGCATATAGGAGATAGAACCATCTAAATCTACATATTATGCTAAAACACCTAAAAAGGAAATCCAACACACCATGACATCAGATATAGTGAAAGCTATAAAAAATGAATATCAGAGTCTATAGCATCATCATAAAATCAATAGAATATCAAAGTATATGGAATGATCATATAATGAAACATATGTAAATCAAAGTATCAAAGTATCAACATGAACAACATAGATCAAATAAAAAATGATACAATAGAGTCCAATGTCTCGATATCAACAAAGGAATGAGATCATGTATATCATCAAAAGTAAAAATCTAAAATATCTCATATCATATCTCAACTAGTTGAACCACCAGCACCATCTCCACCATCAAGACCAGGAGCACTATCTGGAGGATGACTCGAGCTTTCCTGCAATCCCTACTGACTCATCCCAGCCATAAAGGTCTGCATCATCCAACTTAGCTGAGTAACATGTTGCTACATCATTGACATATGAGACTAAAGAGATATAACATCTGATGCTAAAGCTAGTGCAAGAGACTAATAAAGTTGGTGCAGGAGCCTGTGCTGCAAAAGTTTGTGGTGGAGGTATGGAAGAAGAAGGAATGAAAGAAGATGGTGTTAGGAATAGTCCCAAGAGATAAATGAGAGGGAGGGGGGTGAATAAGTTAGCTAAAATTTTCAATTCTTTATCCAATTAAGTACACTTAAACATAAAGCATAAACACAATGAAAGAACACTTCAACACAACACCAATATTTTGGTTATGGGGAAACCCAAATACGTAAAAACCTCGGTGGGAATTGACACACACTAATATTTTGCACTAGTGTATTATGATCCTTGTTAGAAGATCCTTAACCCTGTTAGGATTTTCTTTACAATATATTTAGTATAGTAGACCTGGTCAAGGGTCAGACCCTGCTAGGAGTCTTTTACAATTAACCTTGTTAGGGGTGAGGACACACTGTCCGAGAGCACACTGCTCAAATGGGAAAAGGCTACAACCTTCTAAATAATAGATACACACTATATCTAGATCTTGATGAATTGTGCTTTGACCTACTGTTTGGATCAATTCCAATATATAGCACAAATACTTTACTTGGTCACATAGACCTTCTTGTGATGGCTCAACACTTCACACACTCTGCTCTACTCTTCACAATCAACTATGAACCATACTCTAGCAATCACAAATGACTATCTATAAATATCTTTCCTCTAAATGATATAAGAAAGTCAGCCTATTAGAACCACCTTGAAATAATATTAGAAAATTCATAACAAACTCCAATAATAATTCAATCGGCTCTACTAAGCATGCAAAACATTTTGGGACCTATCCAATAAGATAATTGTAGACGCATGCTACACACTGTCGGCTCTACCAAAACAACTGGATCTTTCACCTCAAGCTGAATTACATCATGATCTCTTAACCAAACATTACTAACTCTTCTCCAAGCTCAAATCCAAGGGCGCCTACTGAAATGATAGGCGCAACTCCTAAACCAATATAATCTCTATTGGCTCTTCTGAACAAACATAGGAAACTACTACTGGTGAATAGAGACTACATAAATTCACTTCTAATGATCATTAGATTCTACATTCATGAATTTAACATCACTAACATGTCTCCATCACAAATCCAAATGCACAAGGCTTCATGATAACTGTACGGACAACCATTCACAGAACACTATCTATAACTCTGTCAGGAACACTGCTGACACAAGCTGCTATATAACTGTCTATACTAATAGTTAATCTCTACGCCCATGATATCATGCTGATAATATATCCATGCCACATATACTAAAAGCTTACTACATAAGTCTTCCATGCATGCTACTTACCATATGTTGTCATCAATGACAAACATACAGTCATCATTGGCTTGTTGACAAATCTCCAACAATCTCCCTCTTTGGAATTGATGGCAACATATGGAATAAAAAACTCCACCAATCCAAATGAATAATTCTTTTATAACATTCTCCATTTCCTCTTCAAAACTCCCCCAAAGATGAGTCCTCCATCTATTGCAATATTCTTCAACATTCTCCATTTCCTCAACTAAACTGCTTCCATAACTGAATACTACTCCCCCTTAGTATATTACTCCTCCGTTTACTTCTATTTTTCAAGACTATATATTACTCCCCCTTTGACATCATTGGTAGATGGTGCCAATCAGTTTAAAAACCAGTACTACTTTAGAAGTAGAGTAGTCAACCATCCATCAATCCCTGAGGACTGATGTTTTTTCTTCTTTCTTCTAAGCAGAATTAGAGAAGGGAATTACTCCCAACTTCTCCCTGAGATACTAAAAAGTATCCTTTGGAAAGGGCTTTGTGAATATTCTGCTAATTGATCTTTATTACTCACATAGTCCACCTTGACTTCTTTCTCTACCACTTTCTCTCTTAGGAAGTGATACTTGATCTCAATGTGTTTTTTCTTTGCATGCATCATAGGGTTCTTTGACATGTTGATAGTGCTACTGTTATCATAATGAATAACAATAGGATAATCAATCTGAATTCCCAAATCCTTTATCATGTACTTGATCCAAACAATTATATAATAATTTAGGGCTGCTACAACATACTCCACTTATGTTGTTGACTGATAAATGCAATTTTGTTTCTTTCTTGTCCAAGTGACAAGTCTATCACCAAGAAACACTGCTCCACCTGATGTACTCTTTCTATCATCAATGCATCCTTCCCAATCTGAATCAGTATACATATGAAGCTCAACATTTTCAAAATTAGGATACCATAGACCATAATTTATAGTTCCTTGCAAGTATCTAAATATCCTTTTTACTTCCATGAGGTGACTTTGTTTACGCTCTACTGCGAATCTTCCAACTATGCCAACTGCATTGGAAATATCCGGTCTAGTTTGAGTAAGATAAATGAGTTTGCCAATCATAGACTTGTACAATGTTATATCTACTATTGGTGAGTCATCTTCTTTTGTAAGCTTGCATCCAATTATCATAGGTGTCCCTACTAGCTTACAATCATCCATCTTGAATTTATTCAAGATTTCTTTCACATACTTGGACTAATTAATGAAAATACCTTTCTCTATCTACTGCACATTCAATCTTAAAAAGTACTTGATAGGTCCAATCATTCTCATCTCAAATTTTCTCTGCATCTCCTTAGCAAATTCAGCACTAATTTTTTCATTACCTCCAAAGATAATGTCATCAACAAATATAGCTACAAGTAGTAGTCCTTCAGATGTCTCTCTTATGAATAGGTTACAATCTATTGCTCCTTTCTTGAATCCAATCTTTGTTAGATATCCATCTAGTCTCTCATACCAAGATATAGGGGCTTTCTTAAGTCCATAGAGAGCTTTCTTCAATTTGCATACCATATCAGGTCTGTCTTATAGGGTAAATCCTTTTGGCTACTCAATATATACTTCTTATAATTCTCCATTCAAAAATGTTGACTTAACATCCATCTAATAAACTTTGAAGTTTTTGAATGTTGCATAAGCTAGAAACAACTTAATAGCCTCTAATCTACTTACTGGTGCAAAAGTGTCTGAATAGTCAATGCCTTCTCTCTACACATATCCCTTACACACTAATCTTGCCTTATTTCTTACTACTATACCATCTTCATTCATCTTATTTCTGAATATCCATTTTGTTCCAGTCAAATTCTTATCACTAGGTCTTGGGACCAGTTCCCAAGTATCATTTTTGATAATTTGATCTAGTTCTTCTTTCATAGCATCATGCTAAATTGAATCATTGCATGCATCTTCAACACTTAAGGGTTCAATCTACGATAGTAAACATATCGCCTCATTACTTGCAGAACTCTTTTCTTTTGATCTTGTTGTGAATTTTCCGCTCTGATCTCCAATGATGTCATCCTTAGAATGATATCTAGATGTAAATTTTGGAGCTTTGGGTGATATTGTCTTATCTTCCTTAGGAGTTTCTTCTTCACTTATCTTAGGGTCATTGAATAACACATCAACACTGTTAAACATTTCTTCAATAACTATCTCACTAGTGGAGGGTCTAGGGTCTTCTTTAATCATGGGTGAGTAATCATGATATCTTTCTTGAATCATAAACTTTTCATCAATCTTAACATGAGCACTTTCAATGATCTTTTTCAATCTTAAATTGAAACATCTATAAGCTTTACTTTTATTAGAGTAACCAAGGAAAATACCTTCATCGCTTCTTGCATCAAACTTTCCTACTGCTTCATCTATCTTGATGTAGCACTTGCTTCCAAAGATTCTAAAGTATTTTATTGTGGGAACATTACCAAACCATAGCTCATATGGTGTTTTGTCTATGCTAGGCCTCAATTGAATTCTATTGATGGTATAGACTGTTGTATTGATTGCATCTCTCCAATAGGTGTGTGCAACTTTTCCTTCAATCATGATAGTGCATGCAGTATCAAGGATGATCCTATTCCTTCTCTCTGCAATTCCATTCTGATGAGGGGTTCCAGGTGCACTCAACTGCCTCTTGATGCCATGTTCTTCGTAGCACTTATAGAATCTATTAGAGGTGAACTATCCTCCTCTATCCAATCTCAAACATTTTATCTTTAGTCCAGATTCATTCTCAACCTTATCTTTGAATATTTTGAACTTCTCAAATGCTTCTGACTTGTCTTTCAAGAATGCAACCCACATCATTATAGTATAGTCATCAACAAACAAAATGAAATACCTTTCACCATAGTATGATCTTGTTTGAGTTGGACCATGTAGGTCTGTATGAATCAGATCCAACTTGTTCTTTTTTGAATTGTGCTTTCTCCTGAATTAGTTTCTCACATGCTTTCCCATCACACATTCCCTACATATAGTATCAATTGAATTTTCTATGCTAGGTAGATCTCTCACTACCTTTACATTTCTTATCTTTACTATGTTATCAAAATTGTTATGACATATTCTTTTATGCCATAACCAACTGTCATCTACTTTAGCAACAAAACAACTTGCTTCTGGATTAAGCTGAAAAACATTACCTTTAGTCTTTGATCCTGATGCAATTATTTCTCCTTCTTGGTTGTTAATGATGTACTTGTTTCCATTGAATTCCAATCTATAACCTTTGTCAAGTAACTACCCAACACTTAGTAGGTTATGCTTCAAACCATCGACATAAAGAACATCATCAGTACTATTCTTTCCATCCAAGGTGATGGCTCCTCTACCAACGATGGGTTTAGGAGTGTTATCTCCAAATATAACCATGCCACCATTGTATTTGTCTAGATTAACAAATTTGTCTTTATCACCTCTCATGTGATGTGAACAACCACTATCTATAATCTAGTCTTTCCTTATATCAACTTGTGAAATCAATGCTAGGTATTGTTCCTCTTTCTCATCTTCATGGTTTGTCTTATTATTCATTTTCTCTATAATGGAAATGAATCCAATTTATTCTTCAACTGAGTCACTATCTGAAGCTCCATCTCTAGCATAGCAATATTCCTTAGAGTATTTGGGCTTATTGTCATTTTTTAACTTTCTAGCTCTTGTAGGACACTTGGATGCAAAGTGACCAATCTTATTACATGAAAAGCATTTAAATGGAAATTGACCTTCATATTTTCCTTTTCCTTTCTTTTCTCTTTTGGAAATCATGGCAATGAAACAATCTAGTGTTTTCTCTTCACCATCATTATAAAAATTACCAGAAGTGTTTGCAAATTTCTTACCATGAACTGTTGCTTTGAAGGTTGTCTCACTTTTAGGTTCTGTCTTCAATCTTGAAATCTCAAAAGCTGAGATTTTGCTGATCAAGGTCTCTCTCTTGAAATTTGATGTAAGTTGCATGGTCTCATCAAGGATGTTGATCTTGTTTTCATATTCTAGAGTGAGAGTAGTCATCAATTTATCCATAATGTCTTCCTCTAAGATTTCTCCACCATTGTTCTTGATTCCAACAACTGCTTCACTAATCCTTTGATTGTAAGCTCTGATGTTTTCTTCAGGTAGCATCTCTAATGCATTGTATCTTTTCTTCCATGTTTTTTTGTGTGCATCCTTTTCTTGTTTGTCTCCTTCAAATATGTCTTCTAGGTACTTCCATATTTTTTGGGTTGTATCTACTTTCTTTATTTCTGAAAACTCACTATCAGATAGGGCGTTGATAAGGGATTCTTTGGCTATTGCATTCTGATGAAACAATTTCTTTTTCTTTTCAGTAGCATCATCATTTGCAAGGTCTTCTAACATAGGGATCCTTACTCCTTTGATAGTTACATCAAAAAATTCAAAAATAATGCATTGGAAATGAGTCACCATCTTGTTCTTCCAATCAAGATAATTCTCTCCATCAAACTTAGGAATTTCCTTTCTGAAGAATGCCATCTGATCAACCTCAAGCTGTTAAACTTTCTCTCCAAGGCACTTGGCTCTGATACCAATTGTTAGGAATAGTCCCAAGAGATAAATGAGGGGGGGGGGATGAATCAATTATCTACAAGTTTCAATTCTTTATCCAATTAAGTATACTTAAACATAAAGCATAAACACAATGAAAGAACACTTCAACACAACACCAATATTTTAGTTATGGGGATGTTAGAAAGTAAAGTCCACCAAGATAACTGAGAGGGGGGGGTGAATCAGTTATCATATAATTATAAATTTTAACATCTTCAACAACATTTAACCATGTAAGCAATGCGATTACTAACCATACAAAGATATTTATACACAATGACACAATAACACAAGATATGTTGACTAGGGAACCTCTTGATCAAAGAGTAAACCCTGATGGGAATGATGCCCACAAAAGATGCACTAATATGAATATTCCTTGTGAGAGGATGGACTTTGTTAGGAGTCTTATGAAATACATTTAGTACATATAAATCCCTGTTAGGAGATTTTGAATCCCTGTTGAAAGATTCTAACCCTGTTAAGAGTTATGGAAGACAAAAGGACCCACTGCCCAAACAGCTTCAGGGTAAGATCACTGAACACACTGTCCAAATAACCTTGATATTATTCAATAGAATAATCTAAAATATGTTACCTCCTTACTATGCAAAACCACACTCACGGCTACACCAGATCTTAATTCCAGATCTCTGTACTTTGCATGTCTTCCTTCACAATTTTGCTTTCACAACCTCTTAGGCTCTTTTCTTCACTTCATGCTTCCATTCGCATGCAACCAAAACCATTCTCACACTTCTTTCATATTTCACTCCATACAATAAGGAAAAACATTCCTTCCTTTATACCACACTCAAATAATTACAAATGAGTCGGCACACAAATACAAAATAAAAGTTTTCATACGCTACATCAGAATTACACAAAACTATCAGCTTTCAAATAAAGTAACTCTTCACTCATGTGACCTCGAAGTTTGTGCTATGAACCATGTCACCATCAATGTGTCTCAAACTTCCCTTTAACTGTGCAAAATTAGATTCCATCCCGATTAGGAGATATCATCTGATTTTCACAAACCACTACTCAGGAACACTGCCTGAATACTGCTTCTACCAAAATGATCATAACTTTCATGAATCAATGAATTACTATCTTCACTCTTAACCATAGAAAAATAACATATCAAAGAGTGTAACCTCAACATCGCATAGCTCCAACTGAAATATCCCACGTGTGCTAATCAAAACATTGTCTGCTTCTCTACTAGTCTCCAGAAGATCACTGTGTTGACATCAATGACAATCATAGTCATGAATGCAACAACAACTACTACAAAATGACTTCCAACATCTAGAATTCATTCCTAACAATCTCCCCCATTGGCATTGATGGCAACATAGATGAAAAACATCCAATGTTCCAAAAATCCAATACTACTGCACTAATACTCTGAAAGTTCTTCAAATCTTCTTCATCAATCAAATATTGCTTTGTTATCCTATTAAGTTCTCTCCAACAGATGTTCTATATTTTTTTTCATGTATACTTCTCCCCCATTGACATCAATGATAGAAATTTCATCACTATGTCAACAACAACTCAATGTCCAAAGACACTGTTTCAGAAAATACATTCACAAGAGTCCTCATGAATCAGCTTAGATACACATACTCCCCCATAGAGGAAGTACCAACATCCAATCCAGAAAAAAATAGGGCTCATATACAACTGGACGGATGCAATCAACTGCATCATTACTCAAAAGTAGGCTGGGGCATAACCCCAAGCATACCTCTCAGATACTCAAATGTATCCTTAGGAAAAGGCTTTGTAAATATGTCTGCTATCTATTCCTTTGTGCTTATGTACTCCAGTCTGACTTCTTTCTCAGCAACTTTCTCTCTTACAATATGATACTTGATCTCTATATGCTTAGTTTTAGAATGCAATACAGGATTCTTAGACATACTGACTATGCTGGTGTTGTCACAATGTATGACAACAGGTTCAACAAATTTAATTCCAATATCCTTCAGCATCTGCTTCATCCAAATTATCTAGTTACAATTCTTTGCTGCTGCTACATATTCTGCTTCTGTTGTACTCTGTGAAATACAATTTTACTTCTTGCTCAACTAGGAGACCAAACTTCCTCCAAGAAAAAAGGCTCCACCACTGGTGCTTTTCTTATCATCAACACTACCTCCCCAATTAGCATCTATATATGCACATAGGGTGAAATCATCACATTTTTCATACCACAATCCATAGTCCATTGTGCCTCTTAAATATCTCAATATCCTCTTTACTGCTGCATAATGTGATTGTCTAGGTTAAGCTTGAAATCTTGCTACCATTCCAACTGAATGTTGTATATCTGGTCTAGTGTGTGTTAAGTACTGCAATCCTCCAATCATGGATCTATATTTCTTCTTCTCAACTATTGGTGTTTCATCTTTGCTCGATAGTTTGTGTCCTATAACCATAGGTGTTCCAACTGGTTTACAGTTCTCCATTCCAAATATTTTCATCAAATCATTCAAGTACTTTGTCTAGCTAACAAAGATACCATCATTGTTCTGTGTTATCTGTAATCCCAAAAAGTATTTCATCTCACCAATCATGCTCATTTCAAATTCTATCTTTATTTCATCAGAAAATTTGTCACTAGCTTCATCTTCTCCTCCAAAGATAATATCATCAACAAAAATAACTATAACTAACATTCCATTTTCAATTTCTTTTGTGTACAGATTACTATCTGTTGTTCCTTTAGTAAATCCCAATTTCAACAAATATTTATCCAATCTAGCATACCAAGTTCTAGGTGCTTTCTTTAGTCCATATAATGCTTTCTTTAGTTTACATACCATATCTCCTTGAGTCAAAGGAAAACCTTCAGGCTGCTCAATGTAGACTTCTTCTTCCAATTCACCTTTCAGAAATGCAAACTTCACATCCATCTGATACACTTTGAATTTCTTAAAAGTTGCATAAGCCAAAAACATTCTTACTACTTCAAGTCTTGCTACTGGTGCAAAGTTTTCTTCATAGTCAATTCCTTCTTGCTGTGAGTATCCTTTACATACTAATCTTGCTTTGTTTCTTACTATGTCTCCTTGTTCATTCATCTTGTTTCTGAATACCCATTTAGTTCCAATCACATTTTTGTCTTTAGGTCTAGGAACCAATTCCCATGTCTTGTTCTTTTCAATTTGATCTCGTTCTTCTTTCATAGCATTAATCCAATGTTCATCTTCACAAGCTTCATTAGTAGATTTAGGTTCAATCTGAGAAATCAAACATAAATGTACCTTATTTCTAGTCATAACTCCTCTATCCAAACTTCCAATAACTTGTTCAACAGGATGATATCTAGATAGATACTTGTTTGGTGTCATAGTCACAGATCTTGCTTCAACTGTAGATTCTTCTCTAGATTCTTCTATGGTTTCTTCTATAGTATGATTCTCATTCAACAATTCACTATCAGTCTCATAGAATAATTCGGTAGTTTCAATGTTAGGCTGAGGATTAGCTTCTTCATCAGATTCATAATCAAGCATTCTTTCCTAAATTTTAAACTTCTCATTAACTTTAACATTTGCACTCTCAACAATATTTTTAGTTCTCTTATTGTAACATCTATATGCTTTGCTCTTCAAAGAATATCCAAGAAAAATACCTTCATCACTTTTAGGATCAAACTTTCCAATATCATCATCTCTCTTTATATAACATTTGCTTCCAAAAATTCTAAAATACTTAACTGAGGGTGCATGTCCAAACCATAATTCATAAGGTGTCTTATCTGTATCTATTCTAATTTGTACTCTGTTCATTGTATATATTGTTGTATTCACTACTTCTCTCCAAAATGTCTTCGCCAAGTTATTCTCAAATAACATAGCTCTTGCTGCTTCAGTTACTGACCTGTTTCTTCTTTCTGCAATACCATTTTGTTTAGGTGTTCTAGGGGTTGAAAACTATCTCTTAATACCATTCACTTCACAAAAAGTGTTAGACTCTCTAGAAGTAAATTCTCCACCTCTATCAGATCTCAAACATTTAATCTTCATTCCAGATTCATTCTCAACTTTATTCTTAATGATCTTAAACTTATCAAATGCTTTAGATTTTTCTTTCAGAAATGCAATCCACATTATTCTTGTAAAATCATCAACAAGAATCATAAAATACATTTCTCCATAGAATCATCTAGTCCTGGTAGGACCGCTCAATTCTATATGAACAATCTCCAACTTCTCTGCCGATGTGAACTTCTTACTAGGAAATAACTTCTCTTCTGCTTAGCCATCACACATTCTTTGCAAATCATGTTAGTAGGCTTCATGATTTTAGGCAAATCCCTTACTGCAAGTGTAGTACTCACTTTCACAATGTTATCAAAGTTTATATGACAAAACCTTCTATGCCACAACCAACTATCATCAATTTTAGTAATCAAGCATATCATCTCAGTAGGATTCAACTAAAATACATTACCTCTGGTTCTAGATCCAGTTCCAATTAGATTTCCATCTTTATCCTTTATCACACAACTTTTCTCAGTAAACCAAACTTGATATCCCTTATCCACTAACTATCCAACAGTCAAAAGATTATGTTTCAATCCATCAACAAAGTAAACATCATCATTATTAGTCTTTCCATCAAGAGTAATAGATCATATACCTTTAATCAAACAAGGTGCATTGTTACCAACTCTAACAATTCCTCTATCATATTTGTTAAACTTTAAGAACTTCTTCACATCTCCAGTAATATGATGTGAACAACCACTATCTATAATCCAGTCATCTTTCTTTTCAACTTGGGAAACTAATGCTTTTTCTTCTTTAACATCAGATTCAAAATTTTCTTCTATAATTGCTACAAATCCTATATCATCATTATTCTCAGTATCACTTTCACTCAAAGTTCTTTCTATACTAGCTTCAAGATCTTCATCATTAGCATAATAAAATTCCTTAGATCTTCTAGGCTTGAAAGTATTTATGTACTTCTTAACTCTCTTAGGACATTTAGATGCAAAATGACCATATTCTTGACAAGTCCAACATTTAAAAATTTTCTTACCGTCTGGTTCTCTTTTCACAAGCAAGGCAATACCTTCTTCAATCTTCTTATCTTCTTCATTTCTAGATCTACTGCTGTTGGCATAATCTCCACTCACACTGGTACTTCTTGACAAAGTAGGATGAATACTAAGAGCATTGAATGTTGTCTCCATTCTAGGTAAGTCTCCTAATAACCTCAGGTTTATCTCTACTGCTTCCAATCTTCCAAGAAGAGTCTCTCTTGTAAAGTTTGTAGTACAAGGTATAACTTGTTTAATCATTTGTGTTGTCTGCTTAAATACATGAGTCAATGTCCTCAGAATTTTCCATATCACTTCATTCTTTGTCTTTGATCCTCCACAAGATTTTATTCTTATAACAATTTCTGAAATTCTACCAGTATAGCTTCTAACAGATTCATCTTCCATCATTCTAATATCTTCAAATGCACATATCCAATTATGTAATCGAGCTCTTTTTACATGTTCATCACCTTCAAAAGTAGAGTTTAAAGCTTTCCAAATTTCATTAGATTTCTTAAAGCATTTTACCTAACTGTATTCATTCTCTGGAAGTGCTGTCAAGAGTGCTTCTCTTGCAAGTATGTTACACATGAATAAATCTACCTCATCTTTAGAACTTGTTTCAAGACTGTCTTCTTCAATTATAGTTCTTTCATTCTTTGTAATCAACTAATAGCCTAGTCCTAAACACAATAGATGTGTATTCATCTTTTCCTTCCAGCTGTCAAAATTTACTCCATCAAACTTAGGGCTTTCTTTCCTAAAATTCACCATGGATCTCCTTAAGCTGTTAAACTTTCCTTTCAAGGACCTGCCGCTCTGATACCAATTGTTAGAAAGTAAAGTCTACCAAGATAACTAAGAAGGGGAGGTGAATCATTTATCATATAATTATAACTTTTAACATCTTCAACAACATTTAACCATGTAAGCAATGCAATTACTAACCATACAAAGATATTCATACATAATGACACAATAACACAAGATATGTTGACTAGGGAACCTCTTGATCAAAGAGTAAACCCCGGTGGGAATGATGCCCACAAAAGATGCACTAATATGAATATTCCTTGTGAGAGGATGGACTCTGTTAGGAGTCTTATGAAATACATTCAGTACATATAAATTCATGTTAGGAGATTTTGAATCCCTGTTAAAAGATTCTAACCCTGTTAAGAGTTATGGAAGACAGAAGGACCCACTGCCCAAACAGCTTCAGGGTAAGATCACTGAACACACTATCCAAATAACCTTGATATTATTTAGCAGAATAATATGAAATATGTTACCTCCTTAGTGTGCTAAACCACACTCACTGCTACACTAGATCTCAATTCCAGATCTCGATACTTTGCATGTCTTCCTTCACAATTTCACTTTCACAACCTCTTAGGCTCTTTTCTTCACTTCATGCTTACATTCCCATGCAACCAAAACCATGCTCACACTTCTTTCATATTTCAATCCATACAATAAGAAAAAAAATTCCTCCCTTTATACCACACTCAAATAATTACAAATGAGTCGACACATAAATAAAAAATAAATATTTCCATACACTACATCAGAATTACACAAAACTGTCGACTTCCAAATGCACTAACTCTTCACTCATGTGACCTCAAAGTTTGCATTTTGAACCACGTCACCATCAGTGTGTCTCAAACTTCCCTTTAACAGCACAAAACCAGATTCGATCCCGATTAGGAGATATCATCCAATTTTCACAAACCGCTACTCAAGAACACTCCCTGAATACGGCTTCTACCAAAATGATCATAACTTCCATGAATGAATGAATTACTATCTAAGCTCTTAACCATAGAAAAATAACATATCAAAGAGTATAACCTCAACATTGCATAGCTCCAACTACAATATTCCACATGCGCTAATCAAAACACTATCTACTTCTCTGCTAGTCTCTAGAAGATCACTGTGTTCACATCAATGACAATCATAGTCATGAATGCCACAAAAACTACTATAGAATGACTACCAACATCCAACATTCATTCCTAATAGGGGAAACCCAAATAGGTAAAAAATCTAGTGGGAATTGACACCCACTAATATTCTGTAATAGTGTATTATGATCCTTGTTAGAAGATCCTTAACCCTGTTAGGAGTTTCTTTACAATATATTTAGTATAGTAGACCTAGTCAAGGGTTAGACCTTGCTAGGAGTCTTTTACAATTAACCCTGCTAGGGGTGAGGACACACTATCTGAGAGCACACTGCTCAAATGGGAAAAGGCTACAACCTTTTGAATAATAGATACACACTATATCTGGATCTTGGTGAACTATGCTTTGACCTGCTGTCTGGATCAGTTCCAATGTATAGCACAAATACTTTACTTGGTCACATAGACCTTCTTCTAATGGCTCAACACTTCACACACTTTTCTCTACTCTTCACAATCAACTATGAACCATACTCTAGCAATCACAAATGACTGTCTATAAATATCTTTCCTCTAAATGATATAAGCAAGTCAGCCTATTAGAACCACCTTGAAATCATATTGTAGAAGTCATAACAAACTCCAATAATAATTCAGTCAGCTCTACTAAGCATGCAACACATTCTGGGACCTATCCAATAAGATAATTGTAGATGCATGCTACACATTTTCAGCTCTACCAAAACAACTGGATCTTTCTCCTCAAGCTGAATTACATCATGCCCTCTTAACCAAACATTACTAACTCTTCTCCAAGCTCAAATCCAAGGGCACATACCAAAATGATAGGCACATCTCCTAAACCAATATAATCTCTGTCAGCTCTTCTAAACAAACACAAGAAACTTCTACTAGTGAATAGCGACTGCATAAATTCACTTCTACTAATCATCAAACTCTATGTCCATGAATTTAACATCACTAACATGTCTCCATCACATATCAAAATGCACAAGGCTTCATGATAACTATATGGACAACCATTCATAGAAAATTATCTATAACACTGCTGACACAAGCTGATATATAGCTATATGTACTAATAGTTAACCTCTGCACCCATGATATCATGTTGATAACCTGTCCATTCCACATATACTAAAAGCTTACTACATAAGTTTTCCATGCATGCTACTTACCATATGTTTTCATCAATGACAAACATATAGTCAACACTAACTTGTTGGAAAATCTCCAACTGATGGATCTGATAAGGATGGAACAAAACTCACAGAAGATGGACATGAAGAAGATTATGGCATCAAAGTAGAAGTAGGTGCCTAAGAAGATGTATCCTATGGAACAATCGGTGGTATAACCTGCTGAGCGAGAGGACCCTGTTCCTTATCAAGTAAAACCTATGCAATCTATGCATTCATCTCTCTCTATCATCTAGCTCTATGTCGACCATGTCTAATAGCTAGATCCATAGCAACCTAATGAAGTGCTCTATTTGCACCACCTCTAACATGACCACCACCAAGCCTAGGATGGATAGGATCAAAAATAATCACTAGAATCTAAACTATGCCTGCTCTGACTGTCTGACGACCCCATCGTCCATGTCATGCTCTAATCCTACCCCCACCCCACCCACCATTTTGATCATCTGCATCATCTTCCTCATCTCCCACATCACCTCTGTCACCGTCAAACACATCATCAATACTTGGAACTCTCTCAGCAGGATCTGTAAACCTCAAAAATGGGTTCTTAGCTAGCCAGTCTCCATACTCATTTGTAATCCCAGCATCCATAATATGCTCTCTCATCGACCAAGGTAGATACCCAGGTCTTGAATCTCTCAGACATCTATCCCATAATCCAGACAGAGACCCCACAAAGATCTCTCTACCTGGACCTGAGCATACATAGCCACTCCCTGGGGCATGCCCTGTGTGTGCCCATACTGACACAAAACTCTTCTGAAACAAAATCTATCAATGATATAAGTTGAATGCCCAATCATCCATTACGGACAGAACATGAAATGCAACTTAGTGCCATCCTCAGGCCAAGCCTCACATCCCACATATGGCCTCCAGACCACAACATCCATATAATCGATGACACGATGCCAATAATCCAACTTACCCATATGGGTCTGAATCACCATACCCTCATACATCTAGGTGAATGGCCAACCTAGATCTTATTGTCATGCTATGATAGGATGTGTCATAGGGATATGCTCCCAAGTCCAAAGCTATAATAAAATTGCTCCTGCATTGAGCATGGAAGATCATCTATAAACAACTACATGTAGCTCATGGTACAACTGAGCTAATACACAGGATTTCTAATCAAATTTCCTAGGATGAGCCATCAAGTCCTTAAGAATAGGACCCCATTCGACTACAAATCCATGACCACGTCTATCTGGAAGAAGGAACCCACTAATCAGAGCACTTAATATTGCTTGTAATACTGGAAAAGAATGAAACTGTGCCCACTAGATATGATCGTCTCCAATGGTCAAATCCTAGAAGACCTACCTACATGTTGATCCATCATAAATAGAATCATAATATACCAGCTCTCCTTTGGTAGGCAAGTGAAGGATACGATACACATCCTGCGGGGTGATCATCATCTCACCCATAGGAAAATGGAAGTTATTATGGTCTGAGTGCCACCTCTCGGCCATAATAGTAATCAAACCCCGATTCACCCAGAATCATGGTAGAACAAGAATGAAAGATAGACCACAAAGGCTGATATGTCATCGATCAAATGCACTGAGGTCATCAATCATGCTCATAGGAAAGGAATAGGAACCATGAACACCCAATGACTTAAGCACTGCCTACAAAAAGCAAGTTCAATCACATCAGTTTTGAAATCAGTTATCATTTGGATTATCCTAAGTCAATCAAACATTTACAAATATCAAATCACAATAAATTTTCATAAGTCTAATAAGAGAGGACGAAAAAATCATCATCACCCATCATCTAAATCTAGATTGACAATCAAACATTCAAACTATGAATGACTCATATTGACATCTTACGACTCACTATAACATCAAATTTGTTACCTTAACCAATCATCTGATCGATGACATTGAACAATTTGCAAAGTGCACTACGGCAATTTAAAATCTTTCCTAGTAGGGTAAAAGTGCTAAAACTCATAAGCGTTGTTTAAAACTTTAAATGCACTACTTAAAAATTCAAAAGCGCAACATCAAGGCAAATGCACTAAAAATATTTGAAAACCCCATTTCTAAATTCATACGCGCTAATCTAAATTGCAAAAGTGAAATCAAATTTAAAAGCACTATTTGACAAATCAAAAGCAATTTATGCCCTAGAACAGGCGTGTAAACCCGCTAATTCGATTCGTGAAAGTGCTAAATAAAACTAAAGAAGCACTATTTGAAGGGTAAACACGCTATTTAACATGGTAAGAGCGCTATTTCAAATTTAAAAAAAAAAGGGTTTTCCTAAGAAAAATTCAATTTTTTTAAAAATTTAAATGTATAAATAAAAAAACCAAGAGGATCAAGCACTTACCGGAGGTTCATAGGTGAGTGGACGTTGATACTGTCGCCCACGCTCAAATCTATGCTCATGTATCGGGATCGACATCGTCAAGGAGTCAAAGAAGGTTAGAGCTCAAAAGTCAAAAGTCAAACTTAAAATGAATAGTAAAAAAAGACTTTTTACCCCTTTATATAAACCTTTTGACCTAAAAAGGGTATCTTTGACCTAAAAAGGAACTATTTGATTAGAGGGGGCCCAGGGACCAAAATTTTTCACAATTCTTCCAAATCAGGGGTATTAATCATCAAACAGACGCAAAAACATCATCGAAAATTAAATTAAAATTCATTATAAATTGACCCAATCAACGTAAATTGACCTAAACCATCAAAATATTTCAAACATCTATCAAATTTCATTTCATTTATGAGGAGGCATACACTCATATAATCAAAAACGACATCAGTATCATCAAATTAGGGGAATGACCATAAAATCAAAATGCAATCTTTTATCAGGAAATTTTTTGCTAACCAATCGAAAGGGGCATCAAACATCGAACAACGTCAAATCAGGTATCACATCAGTAATCTAACATCAGATCGACCATCAGGACACCAAAATCAATCAAAACTACTTCAAACATCATCAATATCGGCATCTCGTATCGAACATCAAGATTGACCATCAATAGAATCAGGACCTTTTATTAGTTGGATCAAAACTGTGAGGCCTCACCGCATGACATCAGTTCATAGCAAATTATTTTCCATCTTTAGACTCATGATGACACTTTATTTTTATTATGTTGGACTATTGAGACAGAGACATTTTATTATGATACTATGTGATAATTTATGAGGGTGTGATGATGATATATGACTTTCACTTTAATGCTATTTAGTAGGTTAAGAACAGTAATAATTGATGCATCTTTGATTTATACATACATGATATCTTGATGTTACATTATGATACAAAATTTATGGAATGGATCGTGGCTAATATATTGGATGGAACATTATGTATTATATTAATCCTAACTTTATGTGCTTTAGAATTGCAATATTGATGATGAAATGTTGTGAATTATTATGAGATGCAATTAGAAATTGTGATGAATCAAAATGTGATTTTGATGCATTTTAATTTCATGTATATGTATATGATATTTAACTTTTCATGAGCTACTGATGCTTTGTCAAGTGTGCAGGTAAGGCCATGGAAATTTCAGGGAAAATAAAGATGGATAAATAGTGAAAACCCTATTAAGCCAAGGTTATCTCCAAAGGGAGAAATTAACCTCGTTGTGAAGTGTTAATTTTGTAAAGTGATGTATGAATGTTAATTGTAGTATTATGTTTATTTTTACTTCATTATTAGTCTACTAGGCATGCCATGTGTATTGTTGTCATGTGAGTTATTTGTGGTGTCAATTGACACATGTCTCGTGAGTTGGCATGACCAAGTATTTAATGTGTGTAGTGGTCTCTAATTTTAGGGTGTCATGAATGGATTCTCTTTCATTTTCGGATTCACGCTTTGAGTGGTCTTTTGAATGGGTTTTAATGGTCATTTATGTTACTGGAGGTTAAAAATAGGATACCCCATAGTGGTGTCATATGTTGGGAGTCAATTTTTGACTAGTATGATGAATTTTGACTATTTTTGCCATTCCAAAAGATGCCCCTTTGAATAGTGACGAAAATTGGAAGAACCACTCTTGATTTTGAATTTTGAATTTTCCCTCTTATGTTTGGTTTGTCTTCTTAAGGGGATGGAGGGAAAATTGTTGGGTAATTTCCCACTCTCCAATTTTTGGAGACTTGTGAATTTGTGAAGTCTTGGGAGTTTGATTTTGGGAGTTCTTGGAGGATTTTGGAATTGAATTGCAAAAGAGGAGGATTGTTGGAAAATCTCTTCTCAACGTCTTGCCAAAAACTTGGACCAAAGTTGGGTCATGAAACCTCTTGTTATTTACTTTGTTGTTAAGTCATTTTACTTTACTCATGATGGACTTGTGTAAGAAATATGTATTTGAGTGTCTTCATGTCTTATGTATTGTGAATTTTCTATTGTGCAATGTTTCTTGGGGGATTGTGCAAGGCTAAGCTCACCTTTGGGAGGGAAGAGAGCCTTGATGGGTGAAGGGCACAAGTTGGGACTACCTTCTAGTGGAGAGTCCTTCCTCTGTGCGGGAAGGGAATAAAGCATGGTTTTATGGGTGGCCATGTGCCTTCATGTGCATTCTTGTTGGGAGACATAAGGATGTGGTATGGTATGTGTATGAGAAGGGTGGATGTATGTTACATGGCCTTGTGAAGGCATGATATATTGATTTGATGCCTTGTAGAAGGTTGTATTATTATTTTCTGCACTGGGCAATCTCCTAGATTGTAGCTTCCACCTTCACCCCTACCATGGGTCCAAGGTGACTCAAGTTGTGTGAGGCCTTGGGAAAGGGAATTTGTTGTTATGTGCATTGTTGGTCTATGTGTGTTTATGTGTTTGTTGAATGCATGTAGACCCTATCCATCTTTATTTTCCCCTAGCTCGGGGGTGGCCATGAAATGGCCTAGGTTGGGAGGTGAGCCTCCATGGTCCGTTGTTTTGTTTTGTAGATTCAAATGCCATATCTTGTTGAACTCCTTGGAGCTAGATGGAAGATTGGAACTACCTCCTATATGTCTTTTGGTTATTTGGCTTGAGCCCTTGTGCAAGAAGTTTTATTAAGGCTATGTTTAAAAGCCTAGCATGTGATATGCTTGTAAAAGATAGATTACTACGTTAATTCTTCTCTCTCTTGAAGTTGAAATGTGTATGAGAACGTTGCAATGTTTTCCCTTATTTTAAAGTAATATATCATGGTTGATGCTTGAAGTTAGTTGAAATGAGTATGAAATGTGAAAAGCTATCTCTATGATTATGTACTCAAAAGTGTATTTAATTTTTATTGTGATAAACAATCAAGATGTTCTTGGAATTAATCCTCTCTCTTTTGTGTATAAGAAGGAATAGTATAAAGTTCATTTCATGAAAGGTTATCAAGAAATAAATGCTTATTAAAATTTGTGTTTAAAAAAATAACCAGCTTAAAATGTTATAGAATTAATTACATGTTTTATAATAAAAGAAAAATAAAATATATACATACATTCAATTAAGCGTAGTTTTTGTGTAAAGGAAAGTTTTATATAAAAATCATAGACTATGGATCTTTTGTTTTCTTTTATAAATTAAAAAAAAAAGGGTTGTATGTTTTAGATTTATGTCTTATATAATTTTTATTTTTAAAAAAAAAAATGCTCTCTGATTTTACTTATAACCACATTATTTCTATTTATGAAATCTGATAGTTATTTTAATACGACATATAAACAGAAATTATATTTAGTACCTTTCTGTTCATTTAACATAACTCATATTAATATATATCTATATATATATATATATTGATACACTGTTGAGCATTTATTTAATACCCTATACTATTACATATATATAACCGACTATATATATGTAATAATATAGTTCATACGTTTTTAAAAATCGAACTAAGCACTGTTTTTACATTATAAACAAAATAATATCAAAACATTGCGATTTTATTGTTACCAAAACATTTGTTAAACTTTCGTATTAAACCTAACATTACCGAGCGAACTTTATTTTCGTTGTTGCAAAGAACTTAGGGTTTGGCGTGCCCTAGCCGCACCGCAGACTTGCCACCAGTGGAGCCACCACTATTGCGACGGTGGGGTGCCGCAGCAGTGGCCATGCCGCTGCTGTCGGCGGTTGAGGAGGCCGCAGCAAAGGCATGGCCATTGCCGAACGGTGGCCGCGGGGTGCATAAAATAGCAAACCTCCCCCCTTCCATTTTTAACAGTGGAAAAATTTGGTGTGCTTCGTTCATACGCCGCAGTCACGTCTTCAGACTGCGATCAGAGACCTAGCGGTTGTTGATGGATGTGCACTTGTTCGGCTATGAACAGTGCTTTATCGTTATTTTGCTATTTGTAATCTATTTTGTTTTATTTCTTTGCATACCATAAATTAATTCTTGTATTATAAGATCTATACTAATGTTAATTCAACTGTATCTAAAAATTAAATTAAAGATGTCATCACATATTCGCATCTATGTAGGTTGCCAATAACCTTTCTTGGATCTTACAATGTGCTAAACATATAAAATTTCGCTGGCATTTCAAACTAGGAAACCTAGCAATAATGAACAGATTATTGATGCTAGAATTGCAATTAAATAAACATTTTTGGATTCATAACCTTAAGCATTTTTCTTATATCCACCAGATTCATAACATTTCCTGGCAACAGAGCCCTAATGCTACTAAAGATGCCAGCAAGCAACACCATAATTCTTCCATCTGTTCCTGCTAAAACCCTTGCTTCTGGAAGACTATTTTCTCCTGGTTGTAACCCCTGATATTTACTCAAGTCTGCACAAGGATGTAAAAACACTTGTGTAAATACACTTTTGTGCATGCTTGGGTGAATACTCACTCTGAACTACAGAGCTCTCATGGCCCTCTGTTGCAACCCTATTAAAACCTTCAAAAGAATGATGAATGAAAATTTGGGTTCCAGGTCAAGTTGTTATAGGCCTAAACCCTTACCTTCGATTAGGGTTAGGGTTAGTCATGAGACCATTTGGTGACCCTTTTGTTAGTTGCTTTCGAATTAAAAACATATATTGAGACACTAGAGATTTTAATTCATCTAACAGATGATAATTCCTATTTTATCTCCTTCTATGGTGAAGTCGCCTTATTAATAAAAGCCTTTTTATTCTTTTTGTGCTTTTCCTTTTAGTCCAGGATTTAAGTTGTTCTTTTTGGGTTTAAATGTGTATAGATTATTTATTTCCTTAATCAATTTTTTTAGTATGTTATTCAGTCCTCTTTTATTTATTAGGACTTTAATTGTTTAGTTGTGCTAATTAAACATGGCACGAACATGTTGTAAATATTATTATTAATTTATTGGAACCTAGTAATTTAGTTATGAACTTAAATAATTTCATGAATCTTTCTAATTCCCTAAGGGGACTAATTTAAGTTTTCACCCCTAGGAGAGCCATAGTTAATTTTGAACCTTATGCAATCTCCTTTTGAAAATGAAAGTAATTGCAATCCCCTTGCTTAAAACTGGCTATGCCATATATTATCGCGCGCGCGCGCGCGCGTGTGTGTGTGTGTGTGTGTGTGTGTGTGTGTGTATACGATATTATATACATATAGTGTTTTAATTAATGTTCCAAACCTTGTTCTTTAGACGATAATCACCCAGATGAGTCAGCACCAAATTATAACCTTGTCCTTATTCTTTTAAGATGATTGCTTAGGGATTTCATCCCTCATACCCTCATTGGTTGAACCCTAGTTAGTGTATTCTTTGACCTTGTGCACCTGACGAGTCTAGGGAATGTCGGCAAGCCAGCGCATGCCACGAAACCCCTCAAGAATTAGGTGTATAGGTTGATGTTATGATCTCTTGTTCTAGTATTTGACCTTGTTGTGAGTAACTTAAAATAAAAATTTGTTGTGTGTGTTTTGCCCTAGTTTTGGGCATGACAAAAACATTCTTTGAATCGACATGCTTCGCATGTCAACTTGAAGAGGGGCATTTGTAATCACCAAAAAGTGGATAGGATCATTTAAGTGATTAATCAAGGAAAATCAAGGCAAAATCAAAGAAATTGAATCAAAATGAGCATTTAGCCAATCAAAATTAAAATCAAGCTTTAATTCAATTTAAATCAAAATCAAGAGCATTTTAATCAAGTTAAATCAAATCAATGTGCAATTAATTAAATTTATTGTATAGTTTGGAATTAAATAAACTCAACCCATTCAAGGGGTACACATGGCTAAACATATTAATTAAAATCAATTAATTAAATCCTAATTTCTCTCAAACCCACATGGGAGGAAAAAGCCTCAACCAATAGAATTTAAGAAAAGAGCCCACATGGATCAAGCCAAATTCAATCTCAATCACTCAAATTGAAATAGCATCTTGTCCACTCATCTTGTCTTCTTGTCCCAAGCTTTGAGGACACAATATTTAAATTTTCTTCAAAGGGTGGAACCAAAGACTCAACCCCAACTCAACCTTGATCAACTCTACTACATCCCCTACCCTTGCTAAATCCAATAAAAGGGAGGCCTAATTCACTCATAACCATCCACAAATCTAAGAATTGCATCTAACCTCTTGAGAATTATAGCTAGAAAGGAAATTTAGAAGTTAATTGAACATTTCAATTTGGAATTCAATTAATTAGCTTAGCTTATCATTCATTTCTCATTCTAGGACTATCATTAATGGAGGCTTTCTAAGAGCTTCACCATTAACACTCTTAGTTAGAGAGCCATAGAGTTCTCAATTACTCATTTATTTGCTAAATATATTTTCTATTTGTGGTAACTTAGCTTTTACTTAATTTATTTGACAATACTAAGTCTATCAAGGTACAAATTCTAGTATACAATATCAATTCACTTCCTTTACTTTCACTCGGTAATAGCTCTCTGACGCTCAGTACTATTCTACAATTTAGTTCTCCTTCAACCAGTCTAATCAGGCATGTATGAAACTATATTCACATGAAATCTCTGTAATCTTCTTTCTTCCAACATGTTTCAATAAAGAAACTCATATCTCTTATATAGACTGATAAATCATTTTAATATCAACCATCATATTTTTCTGCTTAATCTCCTTCATAGATCTTGCCTCTTAAACCTTCCTTGGTGGTTGTGTTAGTAACACGTTTCAATTCCATCCTTTAGATCTTCTCTGAATTTTGTCAGCCATGGATCTTATAACAAACTTTATCCTCAATCTCAAAATCATAACAATTTCCAGCTCACCAATTTCTATCAGCTAAACTTAAGCATTTAATACTTTCATCCATAGTTGGTTAACAGCGTCGGCGAATACAAGATCGGTTAATACTGTCACTCGGTATACATAACACTTTCTTGGTGTATACTGAAGTGCTTCATTTACCAACCACATTGCCTTGTACATTTTTCTTCCTTCTCCATAATAGATTAATACAACATAATCAAGTCAACAACATGATGTCATAGACTCATTAATAAGTTACCCAAAGTATTCCTTATCCTCATCTGTTATATCCATCTTCCTCTATGTAGATATCTTAGTTCTTCATCTTTTCTGTCCTCTTTACAAATGTTTAGATATTTTTAACTAACATGATAAGTACTGTCAAACTAGTTGACATCAATGACAACATAATGACTAATTTAATTATCTTACATATCATTTCAGTACTCGGTGATCTCTAATCACTGATCTTCAAGTCATTCAGGTATTCAATCAGTTATAGTTCATCAAGCCTCACTTCTCATTTTACAAAGGGTAGCCATCTATAGTGCAAGGTTTTAATTTAGTTGACATTAACATGAAATATGAAATATGACTTCAAAGATTAATAATTAACATTTTGTGCACTTTATTACATCATGTAGGGTATCAAGTTATTTTGGACATTAAAATGAAATATGACTTCAACTATTTTGAGCATTAACATGAAATATGAGTTCAAATATTCATAATTACCATATGGAGGCATGAAGACAATATTATTTGCACTTTGCATGTAATGAGAAATTTAATAACGATAAAATATAATGAAGACATTATTTTTGCACTTTACGTGGCATGAAGTGGATACAAATGTAATGAAAAGAAATTCAATATGTATTTATAATCAAATGGTACAAATTTGGTCTCTTATTATTTGTAAATAAGCCCCATGGGCTTTTATATATAAACTTTGGCATGTAATATACATGATTAAGCTCATTACTATTTATATATACAAAATATTGCATCTAAATATGTACATTCCAACTCATTGTTGTTTTTATATACAAATTTTAGCATCTGAATATGCACATTATAGCTCATTGCTATTTTTATATACAAAATTTTTCATTTAAATATGCACATTACAACTCATATGCACATAGAGAAACTCCAAAAAAGAAAATTTACAATGTTTTGTAATATATATATACACAATTGTCAAAATTATTCTACCATATTGTAGAATTAATCTTCTAGATGGCCCAAAATCAATCAAGTGAACCTTCTGGATCATCTCTAACCCTTAGTGTCTCAAGTATTGCCTTGTGGTCAGATTCATGAACTTTCCAAAAATTCTTGTATAACCACTATATTTAATCAATTGAATATTTGTTGCAACAATAAGGTTTGAGTCTTTGCCTCAATCCTCCGGATTCTTTTTGGCGGGATATGATTGACAAATTTCACAAAAGTCTTGCTGGTTGGAAGGGTGCTCTTCTTAGCCAGGCTGGAAAGATTGTTGTTCTCAAAGCTACCCTTCAAAGTATTCCTCTCTATGCTTTGAGCCTTTTCAAAATACCTAAGAAGTTTGCTGAAAGTATAGAGAAAATCCAAAAGAACTTTCTATGGTCTGGAGTTGAGAAAAAGAAAAGGATGGCTCTTATTGCTTGGGAGAAGGTTTGTAAACCTACTAGGAAAGGGGGTCTTGGTCTCCACACTATAAGAAGTATAAATGAGTTTCTCATGGCTAAACTCCTTTGGAGAATGTTCAAGAACTCAGGAGAATGGAGCACTATATGGCATAATAAATATAACAGGGACAGCTTTGATTTCATTGATTTCTTAAACTCTGAATATTTCCAAGGTGGATCATGTATTTGGGGCAATGCTTTAAGAAGAAAGGATATGATAAAGAAGGGGGTGAAATGGAAGGTTGGTAATGGTAAGAAAATTCTTTTTTGGGAGGACACTTGGCTGCTTGATAAACCCCTTAAGGAGGTTCCTATTTGGAATGAGATGTTTATCCTTTGTAAATAGATCATGGGCACTCATGTGGAGGACTATTGGGGGTGGGGGGGGGGGGCAAATGGACTAACTTGTCGAGGTTTGATCCTTCTCTCAGGAGCCTGAATGACCTTCTGAATGTTGTTGTTCTTATTGATGATGAGGATACCCTTATTTGGAGATATAGTTCTAATGGCTTGTTTTCAGTTTCTTCCCTATACATGCAGAACTTTGAAGACAATCCTGAACCTTGTTGGGCTAAAGCCTGGCTCAAGGGGCTAACTCCTAAAATTAATGTTTTCTTCTGGATCTTATTGCAAGATAAAGTTCTTACTATTGACAATCTCAGGAAAAGAGGCTTTGTTCTAACTAATAGATGATGTCTTTGCAAAAAAGATGAGGAGAATATCAACCATATGACTATTCATTGTTCTTATACTAGTCAAATATGGGAAAAATTCTTAGATCTAATGAATATGGAGTGGTTGTTTCCTCAAAACATTCAAGAGTTGTTTATGTGTTGGAAACCACTGACTAACAATAAGTTTTTAATCTCCTTTTGGAATTTCTTCCTACCCTTTTTGTGTTGGGGGGTTTGGAAAGAAAGGAATGAAAGAATTTTCAAGAATAAGGAGTCCAATTGGGATAGTATTTTTCACAAGATTAAGAGTGCTCTGTTGGAGAATTTGGGGTTGATTAAGAACTATCAAGACCCGAAGAATGATTGGGAGGCCAAAGTCTATAAGAAGTGGAAGCTTGAAGGAAGGAAGGTTCAAGACATCAAAATTAATCTGAGAAAAGAGGCTAGGTGGGACTGTCCCCCTAATGGATGGGTCAAAATCAATTTTGATGGTGCCTCGAAAGGCAACCCTGGAACTGTTGGCTACGAAATGGTTATCAAAGATGAGTTTGGGAACTGCAAAGGGTCTATGGAAATTCCTATAGGTTCTAACACCAATTAGGTGGTGGAGGCTAATGCTACTCTTTATGGGCTATTATTAGCCAAAAGGAAGAGTTATACTAAAATCTAGATTGAAGGGGATTCCCTAAGTATTGTTAAGTGTTTGAAGAAAATAATGACCCCTTCGTGGACCATAGCCAATGTTATTAGTAAGGTTAAAAACATTATTGACACCTTTGAAAAATGCATGATAACCCACATTTTCAGGGAGGCCAATTTGGTGGCTGACTGGGCTCCAAATGTGGCTTGTAAAAGCCAAGTGGAAATTGAGTGGAATGATGGTTTGGATATCCCTTGTGATGGATCATCATTAATTAATAAGGAGAGGATGATGAGTAAGAAACATGTTTTGAATGAAGAGATTATTAATAAGTATTGAGTGTAGCAATCTATGTGATGTTCATCAAGGACAATGGCCTGATTTTGAGATAATTATTGGGGTCCTTTGGCATGATTTATGGGTTTTGCATAACATTAATAGTTTTTATTATAGTTCGAAGGCTAAGTTGTAGAGTGTGGGGAATCATCTGGACAAGGGCTTTCTGTTACCTTACATAGCTATGGGAGTCAAGAAGAGGAGGTGTGAGCTAGCGAACTGTAGTGACTAGAAACAGAATAAGGAGGTATGGAAAATTATCAAAGGGGGTCTAGCGCACTTCTTGGATAGACTGCATGGATGGAAAGTTGCGGTGACCAGAAATTTCATCAAAACTTGGAATAAGGGGAGTGTTCTGGTTGGCACACAAAGTATGGAGGTGACTAAGGAGGTGATTGCAGAAGCAACTGGCTTGATGACTGAGGGCATCAACATCTACAAGGATAGGAAGATTTTAGACAAAGCTTTGGAGGCTTTTGCACCCATGGAGAAGGAGAGAAATTAGATGGTTAAGCTGGACAATTCATACTTTAACCCTAAGTTCATTTCTAGGCCCTGGCACCTTGTTTTATTTGTTATTATAGGCTACATTACCCTCGATGGTTGGTATACTAAAATCTACAACCATCACCTTATCCTTTTGAATCACTTTAGGCATGGGGTAAAGATTAATTTTCCTTTTTACCTACTGAGTTCTTTGAATGCTTCTCTCCTCCACTGGCAAAGGGATCTAGAGGGTGATCATGCTTGCCATGAAGGGCTCATGGTCCTCATCTTTGAGGTTTTGAAGTCAAAGAAAGTGGAAAGAACCAGGCTTAATAGAAAATCCCTCGAGGACTATGACACTAATGGGAAAGAGTCTCAGGAGCCTTTTATGGAGGATACAAAAAATGAAGAGGAGGATTCTAAGGAGTACCAGGAGATCAGTCCTAAGAAAAAGAAAAAGAAAAGGAAGATGTAGGATTCGACAACTGATATGGAGTTAGAGGAAGAAGAGAGCAGGGAGGAGAGTTCTAAGAAGTAGGGGAAAAAGAGATTGGAACTTATTGGAAAATGTGCTAGAGCTAAAAAAGAGAAGAAGAAAGTAGTGAAAAGGGTTTTCATATCTTCTGATGAGGGCTCATCCTCCCAAGAAAAGATTGATCGGGAAAATCGTGTGGACAACAACCCTGCTGTGGAGGAGAGTGGGGATTCCGAGAAAAATGTGTGGGTTGAGGAAAATATCTTGCATGAGGTTGTATAGGCTCTGACTAATATTGAGAAAGATGGGCACGAGAAGGATAAGACCAACTTGGAGAAGGAGAATGTGGAGAGTCCTAAGGAGAACACGGAGGAAGGGAACAAGGGTTTTGAGAAAACTAAGGGAAGGAATATGGATTTTGAGAATCTGGGGTGCTTGGCCTTCTTGTCTACCCTTAGCATAATGAAAAATGATATCACTGCGATGAAGACCCACATTCACCAGCTGCAAAAAGAGACAGGGGTTCTTAAGAGGATGAACCTGGGGGAGAAAACTATGGGCCAGATAATTGATGAGCTCATTGACATTGTCGCCAGAGCTGAAGGTATTGCTATCTTCAATGACAAAATTACTGCCATGGAGGAGAAAATTGAAAGTAGTAATGTTATTACTAGGAAATTTGAGACTATGGAAAAGAGAATTGACAAGTTAGAGAAGACCATGGGGAATATTGTAGAACAGAGCTATGTTATCCTTAAGGCTTCAAATGAGCACGTGAAGATCTTGGTGGACAAGCTTGACAATGGGAAAGGGAACCAAGAGATCATAGAGACTAAAGAGGATCAGGGACCTAGCAGGAGTACAAGATCTAGGTTCAAGAAGATGGAGGATGACAACAAGAACGACATCGAGAAGATCTAAAGTTGTCTGCTACAAACATGCAGATTCTTGCTGATCAGGCTACAGAATTGATGAAATGTGTTTAGACAGCAACTTGTTGTCTTGCTTTCCTTTTTTGCTATCCTTTGTCTTTTGGCTTTTCTTTTTGTTTAAGGACTCAGTTGTGTTGTTTTTTTTGGTGTTGATGCACTTGTCCTTTTGGAGCTTAAATGTTTTATCTGTAATCCTTATGTAAAAGGTTTCTGGTCCTTTCAAAACCTATTTTTACATAATCAAAACAAGGTTTGAGTAATGAATAATATGTCTGTGTCTTGAAGTCCTTAAACAACCAGGTATTAGAATTTTTTGATAGGGTACTTGCATTTTATAGAAGGATAAGTTAATGCCAAAATCAATGCAAAGTGTAATATAATAAGTTTAAGAGGTCTCAATACAACTCAACACAACAACTGTACCTTCTAATCTATGTCTCTATCACAACAAAAAATCCTATTGGGTACTCAATACCATCTCCATCAATGATTGTAGTTGTCACTTTCTTTTTGGCCTCAATACAATGACACAAAAAGTAATATATTCCTTCTTCATTGTTCTCGTTTACAATAACTGCATATACATGACCTAGATTTAATAGAAGGATATAAGTTAATACCAAAATCAACATAAATCACTAATAAATAGATCTTAAAATTAGAATTACCACATAAATTACCTGGTTCAACTAGCTCAGATACATGGTCAAAATTTGTTGATGTTTCAATTTGGTTCAGTCGTAGTACTCTAGGAAGTTGATATGTATCTAGGGTTTCCAAAGGTTTACAAGACCATTGGTTAAACCACTCATTTAATTCACATTCATCCCATACAAAATGTATACATGAAGAGAAAAAGCATGCAATTTGTCTAGTATAAATAGCTAATGATGTTGCATTTGAGCTTCTAAATGAATGCATGTCACTTGATCCTATAAGTGTGAAATAATCTAAATATTTTTCAATGTTAGATTCATGTATTAACCAAAAATATCTAGAAAACATGGACTTACCTGCATTTCCCTATCACATCGCAGAGTTACACCTTTGTACAATTATTTTTGCATCTATTAACATTGCACCACCTTTGTACTTGAATTCCTCTCTAGTAAGATCTCTTTTCACACATGTTCCTCCACCATCATGCTCTCCCTTACCATGTCATGCCTTAATGAAATTCCAAAAATGTTGCACACCACTTGTCATATGCATCCTACTCAACTAGTAGAACATCCTTGCATTCTTGAATTGTGAGGTGCAATTGTCAAACCATATTAAGTGTTGGTTGTATCTTATATCTCTTTCCCTTAAACTATCATAGAAGACTGTAAATAATCCTTGCACAAACCCTGACGAATGAGTACAATCATCAGTAATATAGAAGTGATAATCTCTTATAACTTTTATGTCCTCCATTTTTCTATCATGTACATACATGAGTGCTATGTGTATAGAAATTGTAACTTGTGTAGAGTGGTAATACATAGGTTGTACTTCATTTTGAGGTTTTAGTGTATAATTCTCAGCATAACCAATGACATAGACAATAGTATCATGGGGGAGAGTGTCCTTACACAACTTGAATTTCTCATCTAACCACCTAGCTCTATGTGTGTGACCTATGTAATCATAAACTAGTTTCTCTTCAAACATCTTCATAAAATCAGCTACGCATATATCTCTTTTCAATAACTCATACCACTTTAATTATTTTCCATCTTTAACACCATATGTGACTAGCTTGTGTTTTCCAATATAAACTAGTTTCTTACCAATTTCATGTGTGCTATCTAGATGTAGGCATCTATGCAATTGTTGCAAACCACCACATGTAAGACACAAACCTTTCTAACACATCATCTTATAGTAAATGCACATGTCATCTCGTCTACATAGCACACTTGAAATAAATTCTCTTGGTGACTTAGGAGGTTCTTTTAGACCACATTCCTACAAAACATCATTAGTGTGCAAAGTACTATTTCTCACAAAGGATGACATAAAAGTTATAAGAGATTATAACTACTATTTTTAGATGTCCTTGACCCCAAAATTTTCATTGCCTCTTGAAATTTAAGATTTTTAATCATTTCAACAACTAATTGGCATCTTTCACTTTGGTTTAAATTTTCAAAATAGTTATTCCAAATTATTCTAACCATTCTTCTACAAATTCTTTCATAAATTTTACCATGCATTGGCTTCACAATATTTTCATCAATGTCAATTAGAAACTTTGGTTTTCTACGAACTATTCTAGGAGGTGTTAACATTGGGGAATGCTCTTCATTTTCATTAGGTGAATTATGTGCATTAATCACATCAAATTGAAATGGTCTATCTTCTTCAAATTCATTAGGTGCATTAGGTGAATTCATCACATCAATTTAAAATGGTGTATGTTCATTGCATTATTTAGGTTCATTCATCACATGCATTTGAATTGGTGTATGTTGATCAATTTCATTTGGTGAATTAGGTGCATTTGTCACATGCATTTAAATTGGTGTGTGTTGATCATTTTGATTTGATGCATTGGGTACATTCATATTTTTAATTTGAATTATTCCATGTTCATCATTTTCAGTAGGTGCATTAGATGGCGTACCTTCACATAATCTCCTCATACACTCCTTTTTTATTTCTTGTGTTGCCTCTTGTTGTTAAATTGATCCTCTCTTTTTGTTTCCCATTGTTTCAATATTTATTTTCCTACACATAAAATAGACAATCAAATACCAAGAAAGTAACAAATTAGCATCATTTGGTTATAATATCAAGTAATAATGATAAATTAACTTCAAGGAAAAACCAAAAAACAAGATGAATCAATCATTGCAAAACCAAAATAAAAAATGCAAACTATTGGAAATTTGGATAAAGTGAGTACATAATGTTGTCATTATGGAAACATATGATCCTCATGAAGATCACACAAGTCAGAGAGAAAGTATAGCAGAGTGCATCACAAATTTGTCAAAGTGTGAGATAGTGTATTAACAGTGTACCACGACACAGTTTTTGTTTGCGACATTGACTGGAGTGATTTCAATGCTTGCACACTTGAACATAGACTCTATGATGGCTAATGATGACCCATCTTAGAGTGCAAGTTAGTACGGCATGTACAGAATTAGTTATGATAGTTTTACCGAAGATAGTGTGAAGCTGGCAGGACAGAATATGAAGGCAGAATTGGTAAAGAGTTAAGGGATTATTTTGTTTATCAAAATAATGACTTAACAATATAAGGGGATGACATCCTAGATATTAACTCTTAGATAATGATATATGGAAGCCAACCATGTAAATTTATTAGCCTTAATAACTTGTATATATATGCAATTGTAATTGAAAAGAAATGACATGAAGCGAAGAAAAAGTGATGTGATAAATGTAATTGTGAAGCAAATGTAATAGTGATAATGCGAAGATAAGAGCAACAAAGGAATATTGATACAAGAAGAAAAAGGTTATGTACCTTGACCTATTTTGTATACATTGTATATTACTTGTTTGGGCAGTGGGCTCATCTAGTAATCAGATTTTGTATTGACAACTCCTAACAGGGTTGAGGCTTCTAACAAGGCCTATAGTCCCTTAATCAGGACTGATACACTATATTCTTGTAATAGACTCCTAACAGGGTCAATATCCTTAACATGATACTTTTTATTAGTGAATCTTTGTGGGTACCATCCCCACTAGGGTTTTCCCTTGGCCAAGGTTTCCTCGAGAACAAACAATGTGTTATGAGTTCTTTGATGTTATTGCTATGCATGTTATTTAGTTTCTTATGTTATGCATGTGTGAAGATAATTTGTTATATCCATATTTGGGAAAAAGATAAAGTTTGTAGAATACTGATTCACCCCACCCTCTTAGTATTCCCTATTTCTAATAATTGGTATCAGAGCTTAGTTACTCGGAGAAGAATCATTCAAGGAAAGCCTAGCAGATTGAGTAAGATCTCTATGGATATGGATCAGCTATAGAAGAATCTTGATGAAGCTCTTGAGCATATTGATATGCTTACTAATGAAAGAAACACTCTAAAAAGGAAATATGATGATGCAAAGAACCTTATTGAGAAATTGAAAAACAAGATAGAAGATCTGAAATCTGAAAAGGAATTTGAAGTTCTTATTGAAGATTGTGATGACAATTTAGAAAAAGAAAATGTGATCCTTAAGCATGAACTGAAGATAGCAAAACTGAAACTAAGTTTGAAAGATGGAAATGACAAAAATGAAGCAAATCTGAGATCTGAGAATGAAAGATTGAAGATTGAAAATGAAGAATTAAGATCTAAACTTGGCAAAGTAACATCTGAATTTGAGAAAGTAAATTTGCAGCATACAAAACTTGAGAAATACAATAAGATTGTGAAAGGTGAATTGACTCAATCCAAACAACAACTTGAAAGGCTATATTCAAATAGTGAGAAGATCGATGAACAAGTATCTTTTGGGAAACCATCCTATGATAATACTAGACTTGGATTTAATATATTCAGAACAAATGATGAAAGAAAAGAACTAGATCTAAAAGTATGTAAAAGCATTGATGAAAAGAAGTCAGATGAGATCAACAAATATGAAGATGCACCTAAAGAAGAAGAATCATCGAAGCAAGAAGAATCACCCAAAGGTATGCAAAGAGAATTCAAAGGTAGATGTTTTGGTTGTAATACTATTGGTCACATGAAGAGAGATTGCATAGGTAAACAATTTAAACCTCTTAATGGTTATTGTTATAAGTGTCATGGTTTTGGACATAGAGCTATTGAATGTAGAAAATCTGAAGTTATTGAGAATAATTATGGTAGTAGAATTTTTAGGAATACTAAGAATGCAGATAAGAAACCTACTAAAGATATGAACAGAAGAAATGGAGTAGTATGTTATAGATGCAACAAGGTTGGACACATTGCTAGAAATTGCAGGTCATAGATCAATCAATAAGGACCGAGATATGGGAACAATGGAATTGTTTGTCAGATATGTAACAAGAATGGACATACAGCAAGATTTTATAGAATGAACAATGGAACTTATCATCTTAACCCTAACCCTAGGAATCATGCAAGAAGAAATGAAAGTACAAGAAACAGTCAGAAAGGTTGCTGCAATAATGAAGATGAAGTAAAGTTTGTTAAAGGCACAGATCAAGGAGACATATTCAAAATTGAAGGTAATTAGAAAGGTGAAGTATCAAGTGGTAAGAGTGAATCCTTACCTGACCTATCTTTAAGCACTTAACTTATGTAAATTGCAGTAGTTTAGGAACTTAGAATTAGTGTAGAAGTAGATTTATGATACATTAAGTCTTGCGCAATTAATGTAAGGTAGTTTATGATGTACTAATGCTATGGTTAAGAGTGCAAAAGAAAATGTTATGTTTTGCGAGATCGCAAGAAGTTTTAAGTTTTGCAAGTTAACAGAAACAACTTTTTGGAATGAAGCGGCAAAAGAATTGAATGCGATGTCAGACCTAAGTGAGATTCAAGTGATAAAAGGTTATGATCAAAGTTATTTGTCTATCAAAGAGAATTGAAGTGTTTGAAAGAGTAGAAAGCAGTGATTGGAAGCATTTTGCAGTGATTTGGTGAAGGATTGAAGCGTCGAATCTGCGGAAGCCCTAAAATCATGAATTTGAGGTATTTATCTTGATAAATATTTGAATCGGTATAAGAGATTAGAAGCAATCATGGATGTATCCTTAATTCACAATGTCAGAGATAAGAATAGACCTAGATTGAAGAAAGAACCAGTAGAACCCTTGGAAGATGATCCTAAGTTAGCACTATCATTTGTACCAGACAGAGTTTTGCATTTGGAAAATGTAAGAAGTTATCTTGGATGTAAGATTGAAACCCTAAGTGACAGTGACTTTACCAGTGAGTATCAGAGGATTTACAATCAAGATATGTCTTTGAAGCAAGGATATGAACATTTGAAAGACAATGAGATTGTTAGGTATTCATTGAAATATGAGTTTGATGATGAACAATGCACTAAGATCATTTTGAGTAGGATTCATAATGGGAAATTTTGGCTAGAGGATAGAGTAATAGACATTACTGCTATTTTGATTCATGATGTAACTGGATTATCTAAATCTGGTGCTATTCCCTTAAATGAGAAGAATATGAGGAAAATAGTTATTGATAACATGGGTTCATCCTATAATGGTAGAGGAATTGTAATCAGTAAAATCAAGCAAGATGATGTAAGATATTTGTGCAAAATCCTAACCACTAAGTTTTGTGCAAATTCTAGAGAAGATGATATGGCAGCTGGTATGGTACATATAGCATATTTGATGTGTGTTGACAAGGTACCATTAGATATGTGTGAAATCTTGAGAATTCAATTGTTTGAAAACTTGGAGAAGATTAAGAAGACCAAGTATGCACAATTTAGATTTTCTTCTTTGATCACTTATATGTTTTTCCACCTATTAAGAAGATTTCCTTACTCAGTTACAGATGATTGGAATAATGGACAAAACACTATGGAAAGAATCAATAAAGTATATTTGAAACATGTTATTGATAATGTGAATGAAAGTGCTATGTTGAAGACATTTCAGAGATTGGTATCTAGCAGATCAAGGATAACACAATTTGTTGTGGAGAAATATAAAAATGATATATGTTTCATGGTTGACACTGACTTTACCTATATTGAAGTAGTGGAACCTAGAATTGAGTTCATAGACCCTCTTGGCTATGAGATATCTGAGGTAGAGATAGAAGGATATGTTGGCAGGTTACTTAAGAGTAAGTTGGACACCCAGTGCAAGAGATTTGGAACATTTGAAGAAAACTTCAACCTTGCTAAAGCTATAATGGAAGAAAAGCAGTCTAAGAAGAGAGTGGACAACACTATAAAGAAAATATTAAAGGATTATGGCATGACAAAGCATGAGTTTGATATTGCAAAGAAGATAGCAGCAGCAATCAGAGGTATTGAGTAGAAAGAAATCTTGTCTATACCTCCCTTGTCATCAACTACAGTTGAGCATGAACCTGCACAAGTAAAGGTGAAAGTTGAGGAACCTGAGGAAGAACAAGAAACAAGGAAATCCACTAGATCCTCTTCTTCCACACCTAGCAAGAGAGTGAAGTAAAGTTCTACAGCACCTGGTAAGAGGCAGAAAGTTTTGGTGCCACCAATCCCTAGGAAAATTGCAGTAATTAAAGATGATGACACTACTATGAAGAAGAAAGCATGGAAACCCAGAATTGAGAGATTGAATGAAGAAATCATACAAGATGGAGACTTTACTGAGATGAATAAGTACTATGACCTTTATGACTATTCTAAGAGATTGAATCTTGAAAATTTTGTTGTTAAGTACATGATTCTAGCTAACAAGAAGTTTGATACTATTCAGGCAAAGATTTCTGATGACCTATTCAAAAAGCTTGTTAACAAGAAAATGAGAGCACATGAAGAAGATAAAACTATAAGAAAAAATATGGTGTTCAAAAACTATGTGTTGTGAAAGATGATGAACATCTTGAATAGATTTTGAAGCCCCTTGGCACTCTTTTGAGGACTAAGAGGAGAACCATTCAGATCATGGCAGGATAGTGTGAGCAAGTGAGAATAGAAACAAAACAAGCAATAATTAAAGTTATGGCATAAATTGTTGTAGAGACTTCAGTTGCAGTAGAGAAAGAGAAAGTAGCAGAATAGGAGGATATTCCCTCTCCACCTGATATAAATATTGAAGAAGAATCTATGAATGTTGAAGGTACAAAGATTACTTTGGACACTGCAGAAAATGTATTTCAGAACTTAGAAAACATTGTTGACAATTCAGCTCTTGATGAACCGGATAGAACTGGACAAGCAGAACTAACCCAATCTATGACTGAAGAGCCTAGTGAAACTAAGGTTGCAATACGCCTTCCTACAAAAGAAGACATTAGTCTTACTCCTAAGACTGAAAAGAAGAAAGAAATTAGATCTTTATTTGAAGATTTAGGAAAGGAAGTTGATGATGATGATTAGTTAGAATTGATCACTTCCCTGAATAAAATTATTGGTAAAAACAAGAAGGTAAAGAATCTTGAAGGTTGTTTGAAGGACTTAACTAAAAAGTTACAAGGAGTTGTAACCACACAGATTGTAGATGTAGACCCTCTGGAGAAAGAAAAGAAACTAATGAGAACCTTTGATGATGAGTTTACAAATTTATCTGAGATTGCAAAGGCAAAGGCACAAGCAAACTATGAGGCTGGAATGTTTTTGAGTATCAGTCAAAATATCATAGATGATGTCAATAGTCTTGATATCTGTATCAAGGATTTGAGGAGACATTTGGGAACAGGAAAGTCTTTGTACATACAGTGTACAACACCAGAGATTTTGGCAGCAGAAGAAGACAAGTAGATCAAGCTGAAGGAAGTAGAGATTTAGAATGAATCAAACCTTCTTTCTAATCCTAATGTGAAGATTAGTCATGTTGAGAAGAAAGTTCGGAAGCTGTATGATGAAATAAGAATTTTGCAAGATGAGAGGAATAGAAAAATGAGGAGACTCACTCTTCTGAGAGAACATACTTCCATGAAGATAAGTGTTATTGAAGAGCAGCTGGAAGAATGTCTTACAGCTAGGATATCATTTCAGAAATTCAACTTTGAGACCCTCCAAGCATGTCAAATTACAGCTTATGGACTGAGCACACTACTTAATGTGGCAGATTCCATCGAGAAGTCATGGGAAAAAGAGTTAGAAGCTATAAAATTTGATTTTGCAAATTGTGTTGCAAGCCTACCGGCTTTGCAATAAGACATTTAAGGTATAATCTTTTGTGTTACAATTTTGTTAGCCTCCCTACTTTATTTTGTCATTGTTGTCAAAGGGGGAGAGATATACAGAAAATTGAGAATTATACAGAGCAAAAGATTGATAGTATTATGTATACTCTTAGGGGGAGTATTGCAATATATAAGAATTATTTTTGAGGAGATATAAGGATAGTATATATCTTATACTATGGCCAATTTTGAGACAATTTTGAAATTTTGCTATTGTACACTTAGCCAATTTTCTCATATGTTGCCACCAATGACAAAGGGGGAGATTGTTGGAAATTTGGCTGAAGTGAGTACATAGATGTTGTCATTATGGAAACATATGATCCTCATGAAGATCTCACAAGTCAGAGAGAAAGTATAGCAGAGCGCATCACAAATTTGTTTCAGTGTGAGACAGTGTTTTCATAGTGTACTAGGACACAGTTTTTGTTTGTGATGTTGACTGGAGTGAGTTCAATGCTTTCACACTTGAACATAGACTCTATGATGGCTAATGATGACCTATCTCAAAGTGCAAGTCAGTACGGCATGTGCGGAATTAGTTATGACAGTTTTACCAAAGACAGTTTGAAGCCGATAGGATAGAATATGAAGGTAGAATTGGTAAAGAGTTAAGGGATTATTTTGTTTATCAAAATAATGACTTAAAAATATAAAGGGATGACATCCTAGACTTTAACTCTTAGATAATGATATATGGAAGCCAACCATGTAAAGTTATTAGCCTTAATAACTTGTATATATATGCAATTGTAATTGAAAAGAAATGACATGAAGTGAAGAAAAAGTGATGTGATAAATGTAATTGTGAAGCAAATGTAATAGTGATAATGTGAAGATAAGAGCAACAAAGGAATATTGATACAAGTAGAAAAAGGTTATGTACCTTGACCTATTTTGTATATTACTTGTTTGGGCAGTGGGCTCATCTAGTAATCAGATTTTGTATTGACAACTCCTAATAGGATTGAGGCTTCTAACAAGGCCTATAGTCCCTTAATCAGGACTGATACACTATATTCTTGTAATAGACTCCTAATAGGGTCAATATCCTTAACAAGATACTTTTGATTAGTGAATCTTTGTGGGTACCATCCCCACCAGGGTTTTCCCTTGGCCAGGGTTTCCTTGAGAACAAACAATGTGTTATGGTTCTTTGATGTTATTGCTATGCATGTTATTTAGTTTCTTATGTTATGCATGTGTGAAGATAATCTTTTATATCCATATTTGGGCAAAAGATAAAGTTTTTAGAATACTGATTCACCCCCCTCTCTCAGTATTCCCTATTTCTAACACAAACTTGATTTTTACTATTGCAAAAAATCATGTGAAATAATAGTGGGACCTCCAAATAGGTTGTAATGTTACGTTTAAGGCCATTGGGATTAAAATATAAATATTTCCTCTTAACATGTACGTGTTATGGAAACCTAAAGATAAAGTCAATATTTTCTCATAACCCATACGAGTTATGTAAAACAAAAATTATTAGCCTTACTTATGCATAACCCATATGGGTTATGTAAAACTAGAAACCCAAGAGGAAGCGCGCGCACACACACACACACACACACACACACACACACACACACACACACACACACAGAGCATGACAAGGAGAAGAGTGTGAGATACTTGAGAGAAAGAGAGAAGAGGGAGGGGAGAGAGATGAGATTGATTGAGCTTAATGAGGATAATTAGGGCTCATGATAGATAGAGACGTTGATGAGGAAAGGAAGATGGGAGAGAGAGGAAAAAAGAAGATTTGTGCATGTATACAAACATATATACATATATCTATATAAATATATGTATATCTAGCTATAGATATGCATATATACATACATAGACACATATCATATATGTAAGCTATAAATTTGTGTATTGTATTACACATTTACAAGAAAATGTTTTTTTATGTCTTCATAACCTGTATGGTTATGTGAAATTGAAAATTATGTTTTATGTCTTCGTAACCCATAAGGATTATGTAGAATTTGAAATTATTCTTTTTTTTCAAAACCCAAGCGGGTTACTTTGTATATCAGAACCCATATGGGTTTTGGCTTGGTAAAAGAGTTGGAAAATGAAGCTAAGGCTTTCACACCCATTTTCCCTCCATTTTTTCCCTTTTACATGTTTTTTCAACTTCCAACATGATTTCTTGACTTCGTCATCATCAGGTTTAGAAATGATCAAGTGGGTATCTCTAAAATTACCCCCATACTCTCACATGTCTTCTCAGTTTTTTGAACATATAATTTTTTCTATTTTTGGACAATATTAGTATAGTAAGCCTCAATTTTATTTTCCAATTCCTTGACAGTCCTCACAGACATATGTCTACTATTTTATTAATAACTTTTGATCTACTTGACCAAAGTCAAAACTAATTACATATTACTATTCTATACTAGATTCTATACACTTTTAATAGAATAAGTTTTTATTTTTTATTATTTTGTTGCAAGTTATTCCAAATGAATGAACATGTACCATATTTTTAGGATGCGGTCACTTCAAAAAATCATTAAAAAAATACTCAACAGAAAATTACAAAAAATAAAAAACTTCTAGATATCACTCTTACCTATCATCCTATCAAAGGGTTTTGCAAAATGCTAAAGCTAGCTATATATTTTATGAAACACATGAAAATAGCTATGTTATGTTTTTTCTAGAAAAATCAAGAATATTTTTTCATTTGTGATAGGTTTGAATTGTTGGAAACTAAAATTGAAAATAATTTTTACATTGTCAATGATGTCAAACCTTAACTGGTAAGACAGTTGTTATCTAGGAGAGTGCCATATCTTTTGATTGATGAAAAGGATTTGAAAAGAGGAGATAACAAGAGGACCTAAAGAAAGGTTGAGTTATGTGATACTTCCATGGGTACTTGATTAGTTGGCACATTGGCAAGATAATGTGTTGTTTATATTTAACACCAAGTGAAGAAGAAAGAATGGAAACATAGGCTTAACCAAGAAAAAGTGAAGAAATCTAGTTTAAGCCGAGTGATGTTAGTGTCAACTGAGCACCAGTATATGCCAAGAAAATCTAGTGTCAACCGAACATTATTAATTGTCGAGTGACAGATAATTACCGAGAAAAGACAATGTTTATCGAGAAGGAAAGTTTTAGCGATGACCGAGATATCCAGTAATGACCAAGGAGTCGAACACAGTATTGATTGAGTGTCAGTAATTTACATTTTGAGAAAGAATTGAGAATCCCAGCCAACATAGTTGAATTCTTGGGATATGTAAATGTGTTGACATTATTAATGAATGGTCTGGACCATTTAATGTATGGTAAATCATTTTCTTAGGGATTCAAAGAGAATTTTGGAGATGTATCTAGAAGGAAAAGGAGAACATAATGATAGAAGGATTCGATGAATCTAACCTAAACCTAAGATCTACGAAAGAGATTAAGTGGAAAAAGATTAATCTACCTGATCAATGAGGTATAAGGATGACCTAATAGAGAGGTTACAACATGATGAGTAGAAGAGGTTGATGTTATTGACTGATGAATCTAAGCAGAAGGCTGAAGATGAAGTTGTGAAGAGCTGAACAAAGTTGTGATGATTGCTTGAAGAGAATTCTGAGTAGATTAGTGATGGAGATGGAAATGAAGGCTAGTTAGTAAATCAACATATGTGTGAAGTGGATTTTTATTTGAAAAGTGAGTTGTATATTTTTAAATCAGAACCTACTACTACTTTCTAATCATTGTATCAGTATAAATGCTTTAATCAAGGTTGACCTAACAGTCATTGTATAAACCCTTTAATCAAGGTGAAATTCTAATGGAATGTTCTTAAGCCCTCTAACCAGGCCACTCTTAACAGGGTGATTAAATCCTTTAACTGGGTCACACCTAACAATGTGTATTGTAAACCTTTAACTGGGTTGGCTTCTCACAGAGCTCACTTTAGAAGAGTGAAAATCAATCGCATCTTACAAGTAATTTTTACCAAATTGGGTTTCCACTATAAATCCTAATGTTATAATTGTGTGAATGTTATTTGATGTGAATGATGTTGAAAGTTTAATAGTCTGCAAGTTAATTAATTTTGGACTGTGGACTGCAAGTTTTATGTAACTGATATATGCTATAGAGACCAAGTTGAAAACTGGTTAGATCTGAGTTTGTTAAAAAGCTAAGAAGTTGAATTGGTACATCTAGACCTAAGTATAACTAATTCACCCCCCCCCCCCCACCCCCACCTCATTTATTCTAAAATCATTATAACATGAACCTCTTAATTCTATCCATTTTTTTAAAACTTTAGTAGTTTAGAAACTAGATTCAGAGTACTACAATTCTTATTCTTTGTACAACTCCTAGTTTTGAGTGCATGACCCTCAAATTTCTCTATGAAGTTCAGGTTTACCTAATTTCATAAAGAAAAAAAAAGTGGCCACTTATACCCCCCTTTTTTCTCATCATCTTGGTTTACTTATCCATAAGTGTTTTGTTAGGTTAACAAGGATGACATTACCTTATTATGAGGGTTACTAAAAATTCTCCTCTCTCTAGTTATACAATTTAAGATGAAAAGAGAGACTATTTTTTGTTAGAGTTAGGATGGGAAAAATTGGTAAGAATTATAAGGGTGGAATAAGGGAGGAGAGAGGCCCTAAAATAGGAACTATTGAGTTTCTATGACATCTTGTTATTTTTTGGTGGCTTAGTCCTAGTATATGCTAGTGGTAGCATATTTTTCATCACTAAAACTATATCTCAATACCTCTAGTTCATATTCTTTGGTTTTTGATGGATCTTTTCTAGCTGTTAGGTTCACTTTTAGGACCTTGAGATGGTATCTTGTTGGTGTTGAAGTAATACCTAGATTTAGGCTAAGTTTTTTTGCATACATTTATATAATGTAATTACACACCTTAGAGGCTTCATACTCTACTTTGTCTCCTCTATAATAAAACTTAACATTCTTTTGAATGCTATCCTTTTCTTTCCTAGTGGCTTGATCCTTCTAGAATATAATGACAGGTAATGCATACACTTCACACTAGATAAATGAATCAATAAAAATCACTTTTGAATGTTACTTGTTGATGGGTCTTGGTTTTCTAGTACCCTAAAAGATACTAAGATTGCTATTAGTACCTCAATTTGGTATATGGGTGTTTCTATATGGAATTAGTGGATCTAGGTTGACTCTTTTTTCCACATCAATAATGAGATGTCAAGAACTATAATTAAGGTATTGACACAACTCAAAGTCTCAGAGTCTCTATTTTCCTATAAAAATGTTGAAAATAATCCATAGCAAATGTGATATGATTGATATGTCATTTATACATGAGATTGCATGCTCTACCCATCTTTAAAAAAGGGATGTATAATGTGTCATATGGCATTGTAATTCATTATTACTATAATAAATGATTGTACTATTTTTCATTATTCATTTGTATCACATATTTATTTTGTGTTCTCTTGTAGTTTTCCAATGTTTTATTTAAAGCATTAAATTTTTCCTTTAAAGAGTTCCAAAAATCATTACAACAAATTTGTAAGGATAAACTTTGTAATAATTTATCATTTCATTTATTAAAAAAATGAGGTGAACATTTTACCTATGCAAATCTGTAGGGTTTTCCTATCAATATGAACTAGGGTTATTTCCCTCTTTGTAACATAATGTCATGTTATTAGTGAATGAATATTATTCTAAACATATGTAATCTTTATGGACTAAGTTGGCATGTTCTTCTCAATTCTCATTAAGGATAATTATAATTACTAATGTTGATTATATATTTTTTAGTATGATTGCTATCATTTCCAATTCAATTGTCTGTAAGAATTTAGATCATATATTTTTTGGGATATGTAATGGTCGCACTTAATGTATGATGGAGTATTTGGTTAACCTCATTTTTTTTGATAAAGAGACCCAAGGGATGGTGAATTTTGAAAGCAATATTATCACTTCTCGTTATTTATATAAGTTTCTCATGCCCAAAATAAACTACACAAAAACGCAAAAAAAAATTCATTTTTTTTAGCATCAAAGATTGCACAAATACGGAAACATGCAAGTTAGGGTGTTAGTACTAACGTGAGAGGGGGGTATCATGGCCAATAAGGTCATGTGGTGATCCCACACACATAACCTGAGTTGGCCAATCCCTCTCCACTACATGTGTTGGGGCTAACTACCCCTAGGTGACATGATCGAACAAGGTGGTCGAAGGTGCCAATGAGGAGTAAGGTTAAGGTAATACTAGGAACATCTCCCTAGGGTTAAGAATGGGAGCGTTCATAAGGGTAACTCGTTGAATAATTTAAATGTACATTTCCTAAATACATAGACTAAGAAGGATACTAAGTTCAATTACGAAGCAAGTTGGATAACTATACTAAGTTTCTATATGCTAACATATAATTGAATTTGTATTTCCTACTCTGTAATTGGAGTTCGTTGACATATGCATTTAATAAAATAATTTGATTAACAACATTTAGTTCACTGAATACTCCATACATCTAAAGTTGTTATCTTATGTACAGAACATATCAAATTTCTATAAGCTATTAATTCTAGTTGGTAATTTTACTAAACTCTAATAAATAAGTAAATAAATAAATAAAACCTTTTATATTTTAAAATGGGTTGCTATTAGATAGCGTCTGCGAGTGAGGTTTAAATGTATGTTTAACAACACACTAAGTAATAATAAACATATTAATAATGTAATTTAATTATATTATAACTTAAACATACTTTTTCAAATATTAAATAATATAATTAATATAAAATATATTAAACAAAGTATTAAATAATAATAAAGAATGCGAATTAAAATAAATTCAAAAAAAGCTTTAAATTTAAATCTCTTTCTTTTTTTAGAGTCTCGTAGGACTGGTGGGCCCTGCCCTGCCCTCGGCAATGTGGTACTTGTCGTTGGCAGGCCACATTGCCACGACAGTGTGGTACCCTACCCTCGGCAGGGCCACCATCTGTTGTGTGCAAGACGGCGAGTGGGAAGTGGGGGCCTCCCATCCCACTCAACCTTTTTAAAAGGTTTAACTTTTATTTTTTTTATTTTTAAAATTTGTTTTTTTGTTTTAAATTTTAATTATTTGTTTTTTAAAAGGACAATTTCCTTCCATTCGGGGCTATTATGGGTTTTTTTAATAAGATATATATATTATTATAATTTTTTTTGAAAAGGTCCCTTTTGGCTTCTTGGGTGGTGATCCAGGTGGGTCCCACCCAAGTGGACCTACTTGAACTCTGAATATTCTATTATATTAGTGTTCCCTTTATGCCAAGTGGATGATGAAATATTCTTTTTAATTGATTGTGGTAAAGGAAAATGTATGGAAATTTTTCCCATACATTTTTCAGAGACTTGTAGGTCTCTATTTGCCATCTCTTTTGATTTTGCACTTTGTATTTTGTGTTTGTTCCTCTTTTTTTTTCTGTCTTTTTTTTTCTAGTTTGATTTTATTATATTAAGATAGCTAAAGGAAATGAAATCTAACTCTTGGTTTAGAATGAATAAAAAGATTTGAATATTCTCCATAGATTTGCCCAAATGATATTTAGATAATTGTTAATACTCATTACAACCAGCAAGTTCTCAACGTTTCATTTCTCTATTGCTTTACATTTACATAGTAAAGCTTAAATATTTATACTAATAATAAGACTAATACTCTTCTTATTTTCATTTCATTATTGCCAAACAAACTTGATATATATTGACACATGTTTACCATCAAAATTTCTTTGATAAAAAAAAACTATTACATACATTCATTTTCATTGAACTCAATACAATAAGTAATAAGAAAACTAAGCATTTTATTTCTTCTTTGATTTCAACATGAATACATAGCATATATCCTTGAATAGAGTTACATTTTTTTTTTCTTGAGCAACATACAATATTTTTACAAAAACATAAATATATTCCAAAGGAAAACAAGACATTACTTCATGACTTAGATACATCAAATACTTTATTACAACTACAAGACTTGAAGTGTTAACTCCATTACATGATAACATCATCAAAATACATTCTTGCTTCAAATGACACAAAATGACACATCACACTTGCTCAATACATATACAATATGAGGTGTTTCCCATTTCAAGTATTCAACAACACAACAACATATTTTGTTTCCACAAGACACCAAAATGCAACTCTCTCCCAAATCTTTTTCCGCAAGAACATAGTCTCTAAAACCTGCAAAAAAAAAATGGGGAAAGCCATGGAGAGCTCACCTCCCATCCAAGGTCTAAAGGAGACCACCCCCAAGCTTGGAGAATCAAGACTAAATGGGTATATACAAAAATAATGCATACAAGCATACATACACAAAACTACATAAAACTCTCAACCATGGCTTCACAAATAGATTGCTTAAAACTGATTAAAGTAGGGTGAAGGTAGGCTTTTCCAAGGAGGAGAATTCCATACAATTTACAATTTCCAACAAGAGTCTTTTCATACCTTTCAAAGGTTACATTACCATTTCTCCCATACACAAGTTTTTTTCATTTCCATCCCCAAGATGCAAAGATTTACAACATGGCTTCATGGAGCCCATACCCCATGAAATTATCCCTCTTCTCCAATAGAAGAGACTCTCAACTACAATGGAGAGCTCAACTAACCCCTTCACCCAAGGCTACTACTTCCCTTCCCAAGGGTGAGTGATGTCTAAAACTCCCATGAACAATCATATCAACACAAAACAAAACAAGAAGGAGATTCAATCCATAGTCACTCATACTCCACAACAATCAACAATAAAACATTTTGATAGAAAACAAATCATGCATTTCTACATATACATTCTACACAAAAATATCTTCAACATGAATTTACAATAAGAAAGCTCCTTCATGGAAAGACCACCAACCTCCGTCCAATGAAAATGGAAGAATGAGGTTGAGAAGAGCCCTTATCCTTTTTCCTTGTCTTTTTCTTTCTCCAACCCTAAGTGTCTCTAAAATTAGAGAGTGGGTGAAAACCCACTAAGTCTCTCCAAGCCCTCTAGAAAGACCCCCAAATTCCTACTCATGATCTAGCAATTAATGAGACATGACCTATAGTCCTTGGCCTTACCTCTTGTCCCCCTCTTAATGGTGAGTTTAGCAAGGAGAGTGGAACAAGTTAAAATGCATGTGGTCATCTTCATTTTCGCCACTCTCGTAGAGTAGCCTTTTTGGAGGGCCATAATGGTGATCTAGACCTTCCCATAGGTAAAAACTAGCCCCCAACTCAAGGTATCCCCCTAGGGTTAGCTAATTTTGGCCAAAATGCACTCTAGGATCACTTTTAACACCTCTAAAGTACCACTTAAGCTCAAATACGAATTCCAACTTGATGTGATCCCTACAAGACATCCACATGTAAGTGGGATTATTATAATATCCTATTAGATTGGGTGATACATTCCAAACCCTAATTGACATGTCATTAGCCACATGGACATTACAAGTGTCAAGTGACACCATAAAATACACATCAGATTCACAATTGACATGTCTAATTATCAACATGAATTTAATCTATTAACATACATACCAATTACATTTACAAATAAAATTCACATTACAACGAGGCTTAAATCCCTTCATTAGATTAAACCTTGGCTTACTCAATTGCACAAATCTTTAGCCTTGATTCTCCAAAAAATTCCATGGTTTACTTTCCTCCACATTAAACTCAAGCATCAGTATTCCAAGGCAATAAAATCACATGCAAATATATATACAATTCATAATTGGAAAACATTAGTCAATATGCAAAATTCCATTTCTAATTACACTTTTCATTAAAGAAATGTTCAAACATAGTACCTTCATAATTTAACATCGCGACATATTATCCATGTTATTTCCTAAATTAGAGCATAATCCATGAAATAATCAAATCTACTCATGATTAAGTCTTTCTCATCAAATCAGATATCTAAGAATGTATAACCAAAATCACCCATTTGTTCTATGTTCTAATCTGCTTCAAAATATAATCCACATAATATAATCATCATCATAAAACATAATATCATGAATCTCTGTCAAAATGATCAGAAAGTGTATTAAAGTATCAAATCATAATGTATCAATAGTGCTATGATGAGTCAGGGTGAGGCCTCACAAATTTTATGTTAGGTTAATGAGGATGTTATTTTTGTATTGTTAGGGTAATCATAAATTCTCCTACCTCTAGCTATTTAGATTTTATTTAGATTTGGAGGAAATCAGAGACCAATCCCACTTATAGTTAGGATAGGCAAAAATGAAAAGAAATGGATGGTTGCAATAAGAAAAGAGAGAGACCCTCAAGTAGGAGATTTTGAGTTTTTATATGCAATCTTAGAGGCTCTCTTTATCTTCTTCATCTCCTCAAAAATAAAGTGCATCCTTTTCATTTCCATTATTTTCCTTCCTAATTGTTTGATCCTACCTGTAAATAGGTGAAATAGATTTTCTATTACTAAAACTTATTTTTAATGTCATCCTTTTATTTATTGGTGGATTGAGCCTACCCGAATATAGGGGAGAAAATTTATTATCACTTAATCTTCTTCTCGAGACCTATAGTTGGTATTTTAGGGTTGTTGAAAGATCCTTGTAAGATCCTAGGATCACTATTAGTATGTGAATTTGGTATGTGGGTGTTACTAATAATATAAGTGGATCTAGGCTGAGTATTCTACCTACATAATAAAAGATCAATATATTTCCAACTCAAAGTCTCTATTGATCTACTTTGTCACAACTATAATAATCTTGAAAAATCCATAACATTTATAACAAATTTATATCAATTACGTCAAATATAGAAGTGATATGTCATTTATACATGAGCTTGCATGCACTACTAATCTTTCAATATTATCTTGTATGATCTATTCATCTTTAAAAACTAAAAAAGGGATGTAATTTGTTAGACACTATGTTATTTTTTGTTGAAAAAACAACAAAAAAATTTGGTGCATTAAGGATCTGACCCCCTTAATATTATCCATTTTTTTTTAAAAATAGTAGTTTAGAAACTAGATTTAGAGTACTACACTTATTGTTCTTTCGGTATCCTCAAATTTCTCCTTCACCTTCAAGTTTAGCTTATTTACAAAAAAAATGGCCAAGTCGAAAAAGTCCAACGAGAAAAAGTGCACTGGAATTTTACCCGACCTAGTTTGCCCAAACTAGGTTGGCTAGTTATGTATTTTCACATTAGTATGGTATAAAAGTTTTAAAAAATCATTTTTTACACAATTACAATCAAGTTAATTCTCATTTTACTTGATTTTTCCAAAGGCATTTTTTGGGAGAGGAGTATTACTATTGGTGAGTTTTTCAAAGGCATTTTTTTGGAGAGGAGAAATGGGGAACAAGAAGGGAAGGAAAAGTAAATTTGCAAGAAAAAGGTCACCTAGTACATAACAAAACAATTATGAAGATGCATTTTCATATTATTATAAAACTTAAGAAGGTATGGACCTAGACCTCTAATTTCACATGCCTAAATTTTATATCTATGTTTTATTTTTCTATAATTTGAATCATTTTTGTGCATGTATCTTGCAATCAACATGGTCAAGGTGAAGGAGAAGCTCAAGTAGGAGGGTCAAGCCAAGTTGAAGAAATGCATGTTGGAGAAGGGTCAAGATCACTCCCTACGAAAGCTCAAGAAATGGATGTTGGAGAAGGGTCAGGATCACTCCCTATGGAAGCTCAAGCAATGGATGTTGGAGAAGGGTCAAAATTAGGTGCTCCTACTAGTATGGATGAATATATATATCTAGCTCAAACTATAAAGAGAAAAATTAATTATAGAAACTTAGATCATTTACTTACAATGGATGTGGAGAAATTGAGATCACTTGTTATGTTACCATAACTGATAGTAATGTTGAAGATTGATTATCTACTGGTGATGATGATGAAGGCCGGCCAAGATCAAAAGAATACAAGATAGTAGAAAGGTTAGATCAGTTATTGTCTTGTCATTGATGTCAAGCAATTGATTTCTAGTTTATATTATGTTTCCATATCATTCGGTATATGATATAAGTTGAATGAGTTAAGGAGAAGAAGAAGTGAGATGTTGTGAATTTGAAGAACTTAATTGGACAACTAATATAGATTGGACAATGATTATATTATGATGATATAATTATTTTCTACCTAACATATGATTATTTTAAGTCGGTAAAGCATGGTAATGAAGATTTGTCAAGCTGGTTATAAAAAGAGTTTTGGCTATCGAGAAGAAAATGTCACTCGGTAAAGTTAAAAGGTAAAAGGTAAAGTTAATTCGGTAAAGGAAAAGGAACTGAAGGCACTGAACATAAAAGAAAGGTTTAGGCACCGAGTGAAGGTAATTGGAATACAAATAGAGGACACTGAGAAAGGAATGGATATTAAATAAGGATTAAATCGAAATTTAATGATTAGCTTTGATGAGCTGGATGGTCGTGATGACAAGGAAAGTTAGTTACAGAGATCTATGGAAAGGAAAATTCAAGGTGAAGATCTACGACATAGATCTAAATGGTTAAAGAAGAAGGAACAATTTTTAAGAAAGTTCAAGTTCCTAGATGAAAATAAAATGTGTTACCCAGATCAAGATTCAAGGTATAATGAATTGGATAGTTAAGATTGATCAAAGAAAAACATAAGAGAGGAGATTAAGAGGCAAAAATTGTCTATATAAAGGATGAATTTGTATGAAAAAAAGGATGGAAAATTGAATAGTTTAAGAGTCACTGACTGAAGCAGTGAAGAAAAAATGGAGAGATTCTGAGTGGGAAAGAAGGATCTGATGAAGTGTTGAAGCCAGTGGAAAGCGAAGAATTAAAGTGAAGCTAGAAGAGTGCACAAAGGATCTGATTATTCAAAGATAGTTGTGAATCTATAGGTAAAATAATTTATTGTTTTGTACTATCATTTGTAACAGATAAATCTCTTAACAAAGTGGACTTAACAATCTATGAGGGAAATTAGGGGATGAAGGGTTTTTTGTGGTATCTACGATAGGGGATGTGGGAATTACTATGGATTTAGTGTCATGGAATATGGAAAAGGATGGTGGGTCACCTTTGGCTTTGTCCAACAAGGATTTGTGTCCCTCCAAGGGGTCAGAGATGGAAAAAGTTGAAGAAAGGCTTAATACGTCCCCCTTGGAGCCTCAAGGAGGTAGACTAAGTGGCTTCTCTTCACTTAACAAAAAAGGGAAATGGTCAGGTCTTTTTGGTGTTAAGCCTTCTGGGAAATATTTGTTCCCTAAAGTTAATATCATATCTAACCCAAATAAGGGAGATTTTGGTATTTTTATCTCAGACCCACTAGTTGACCATACTATATCAATAATGGATTCAACTCTAGTTGGTAAGTTTACGGGACCTAGACCAAATATTGACCTGGTTAGATCCTTTGCGGATAAGAAGTGGAGACTTAAGGGCTAGGTGGATATAGCAGCAATGCCAAAGTATTTTTCTCTTTTGAATTCTCTAATTGGGAAGATATGTCCAAAGTTTTCATGTGTGGTGGTCCTTGGATGATGGGAAAACCTTCTTTGTCACTATAAAAATGGTCAACTAATCTAGACTATAATGATAATTTATTTGTTGTAGCCCCTGTGTGGGTCATGATTCTAGGTTTTCCTTTGGAATATTGGCATGAGGATATTATTGTAGGTCTTTTTGGATCTTTTGGTGAGCTTTTATCTATAGATCTGATGATTGTGGCAAGGACTAGACAAGTGTATGCAAGGATTTGTGTGAACATTCAGCAATCTGTTGAACTTCCACAAGTCATTACCATAAACTCAAAATTGGGTAAATGGATTCAAGAAGTGGAATATGAATCAAGTCCCTTTTCTTTCTTTTTTTCCAAGAAGTTGGGTCATTGGGAGAAATAATGCCCTTAGAAGGAAAAAAAGAAGATGCGGGAAAAGCCTACAAGATGGAAGTTGGAGTGGAAAGAGAAATTATGTCCCATCCCATAGGTAATAGAGGAAGTTTCCTCTAATCTAATATCTTCTCAAGAGGTTTGTATCTAGAATCCAAATGAACTTCCTTTGGGCTCAAGGTATGTTGAGAAAAATTGGATTCGACAAGATGTTCTTGCTAGTGAAACACAAAAGGAAAATGAACAAGAAAAGGAAAAGGTAGTTTTAGAAGAAAGTGTCAATAAGACTACCAGTCATGAATTGAGAAAAAAAGGAGTAGGATCTCCTAGGGGAGAAGAGACTATTATGGAATCAAGGGTGGAAGATTCCTTGAAAGGGCTAGAATCTGTTGAGCTTAATCAGGTCATAGAGGAAGGCCAGGGATGTAATATTTTGGATGGGAAGAATCATAGTGGCTCCTTAATAGGGAATAGTAAGGAATAATTCTCTACCCCAATAGGAAAAAGGTCTTGGGGAAGTCAAGAAAATATGGAAACTCTTGATCTTCATGAAAAGGAGAATCTGTGGATTGAGGTTGGGGAGCTTAAGAAAAAAATAACTTAGGTAAGAAGGGCTCTCCTCTGGGACCTGCTACCTCAAATGACCAATCCTGTTATTCAGGGAAGATAAGAGATAGTGTTTCTAAAGGAGGATCTACTCTTAGAATGATCAAGAAGATTGGTGCTAAGAAACAAGGAGGAGTCTAGACTAGAGGGAAACAAAAAGCTAATGTTGGTACTCCAAAAAGAGAAAGAGGAAGAAAATCAGATAGAGAGCTGAGAGACCAAGAAGTAAGATAGAACATGGCGGATGGAAAATAGATGACCATCCCAAAGGTATGCTCTCCAATACCCTTATGAAGATCATATCTTGGAACATTCAAGGATTTAATGGTCCTCACAAGCAAGATGTAGTTAGGAATCTTATTACGAAATCTAAGCCATATTTTTAACTTATTCAAGAAACTAAAATGAGGAAAGAAAAATTTGAAAAGATTAAACTATTTAAAAATGGGGGATTCCTTGGTTGTAGCTCTGAACGATCCTTAGGGGGAATGGCTATTTTTTGGAATCATGTTAGCTTAAACTATCATCTTTTGCATGAGGATAAAAAAAATTTACCAATCAATGTGTGTAGTCATAAGGACAATTTTTCTTGGATCCTTATTAATATCTATGCCCCTACCACTAAGATAGGAAGACTCAAGCTACGGAAGAAATTGCATGATTTCAGGGAGTCTTTCCTAATAACTTATGGATGATAATGGGGGATTTTAATACTCCCCTAAAAGACAAGGACAAGATGGGAGGGAATTCTTCCCAAGTGGAAAGAAAGGTTGACTTGATGGATTTTATTAGTAATGAAGGCTTGTTGGATGTTGAGTTGGAATGGATAAATTATACCTAGACCAATCATAGAACTAGGGTCAACCTTATTCAAGTAAATTTTGACAAGGCTCTCATTTCTCCGAATTGGTTGTCTCATTTTTCTTTCTCTCTGTCTTCTCTTGTTAGAATTGGCTTGGACCACTTCCCTATTTTTTTCTCTACAAGTCCATTAAATGGTAAAAGAAATGCTGCATTCAAATTTGAAAATATGTGGTTAGCTCACCCGGATCTTGAGAATAAAATAAGGGAATGGTGCACCTTAAAGTGGATGGTATAGCCATGTTCAAAGTGGTTAAGAAACTCTCAAATGTTAAATCTAAAGTGAGACAATAGAATAAAGATGTTTTTGGGGATATATTTCATGCTAAGAGTAAAATAATAAAAAAACTTAAAGATATTCAGGATGATATCCAAAGAGATGGTTTGACTGAAGATAAAAAAATCAAGGAGAATAAGCTTCTTGTGGACTACCATAACATTATTTCCAAAGAGGAGACCTTTTGGAGGCAGAGATCTATTAGGAAGTAAAGACCACCAAGATAACTAAGAGCGGGGAGGTGAATCAATTATCTGATAATTAAACCATTTATCAACTTCAATATCAACTTCAATAGCTTTAAACCATATAATCAATGTAGTAACCAACCATAGAAAGATAATCATACACAATGACACAATAACACAAGATATGTTAACTAGGGAACCTCTTGATCAAAGAGTAAACCCTGGTGGGAATGATGCCCACAAAATGATGCACTAATATGAAAGTTCCTTGTGAAAGGATGGACCCTATTAGGAGTCTTATGAAATACATTCAGTACATATGAATCTCTATTAGGAGATTTTGAATCCCTATTAAAAGATTCTAACCCTGTTAGGAGTTATGGAAGACAGAAGGACCCACTGCCCAAACAGCTTCAAGGCAAGATCTCTGAACTCACTGTCCAATAGATCTTAGGATTATTAAACAAAATAATATGAAATATGTTACCTCCTTCACACTATGCCAAAACCACACTCTCTGCTACACAAGATCACAAATTCAGATCTCTGTACTTCACAAGTCTTCCTTCATCACTAAATTAGCTCTTTTCTTCACTTCTTGCATACATTCACATCACAACTTTCACAATTTCATATCAAAAATATTACAATCCCATCATAACAAGGAAAAAATTCCTTCCTTTAAATACCACACTCAAATAATTACAAATGAGTCGGCATCCAAATATAAAATAATAATTTCAACACGCTACATCAAAATTACACAAAAACTATTAGCTTCCAGATACAATAACTTTCCAATCGCGTGACCTCAAAGTTCGCACTATGAACCACATCACCGCAAATGATTCTCAAACTTCCCTTTAACTGCACAAAACTAGATTCCATCCCGGTTAGGAGATATCCTCCAATTACAAAAAATCGCTACTCAGGAACACTGCCAGAATACTGCTTCCACCAAAATGCTTATAACTTTCATGAATAAATTAATTTTTTTTACACTCTTAACCATAGGCTAATAACACACCAAAGAACATACCATCAACTATGCATAACTCAATTTTCAATATAACATGTGCGCAAAACAAAACTATGCCTGCTTCTCTGCTAAACTCTAGAATAACACTGTGTTGACATCAATGACAATCATAGTCCTGAATGCAACAACCACTACTACAAAATGACTTCCAAAGGCTTCAGAATTCATTCCTAACAATCTCCCACATTGGCATTGATGGAAACTTAGATGAAAAAATCCAGTGTTCCAAAAATCCAATCACTACTGCTCAACTTCTCTACTGCTCTTCATCAATCAAATCTTGCTTCGTTTTCCTATTCAATCTCTCCAAAAAATGTAGTTCCTCAATGTTTTTCATGATTCTCTCCCCCATTGACATCAATGACATAAATTCTATCACTATGTCAAATAATAGGTCAATGTCAAAAGACATTATTTAGAAAAAAAAATATTCACTAGATTCCTCAATGACTCAGCTCAGATACACATACTCCCCCATAGAGGAAGTACCAACATTTGATCCAGAAAATAGATAGGGCCATATTCCACTAGACAAATGCAACCAACTGCATCATTACTCAAAAGTAGGTTGGGGCATAACCCCAAGCATACCTCTCAGATACTCAAATGTATCCTTAGGCAAGGGCTTTATAAATATATATGCTATCTATTCCTTTGTGCTTATGTACTCCAGTCTAACTTCTTTCTCAGCAACTTTCTCTCTTACAACATGATACTTGATCTCTATATGCTTAGTCTTAGAATGTAATATAGGATTCTTAGACATACTAACTGTACTTGTATTGTCACAATGTATGACAATAGGCTCATCAAACTTGATTCCAATGTCCATCAACATCTGCTTCATCCAAATTATCTGATTACAATTGTTTGCTGCTACTACATATTCTGCTTCTGCTGTACTCTGTGAGATACAATTCTACTTTTTTCTCAACCAAGAAACTAATCTTCCTCCAAGAAAAAAGGCTCCACCACTGGTGCTTTTCTTATCATCAATGCTACCTCCCCAATCAACATTAGTATATGCACATAGGGTAAAATCATCAGAATTTTCATACAACAATCCATAGTCCATTGTGCCTCTACGATATCTCAATATCCTCTTTACTGCTGCATAGTGTGACTCTCTAGGTTCAGCTTGAAATCTTGCTACCATTCCAACTGAATGTTGTATATCTAGTCTAGTGTGTGTCAAGTACTGCAATCCACCAATCATAGATCTGTATTTCTTTTGTTCAACTGTTGGTGTCTCATCTTTACTAGATAGTTTATGTCCAGTAACCATAGTTGTTCCAACTGGTTTACAATTCTCCATACCAAATCTTTTCAACAAATCATTCAAAGACTTTGTCTAACTTACAAAGATACCATCTTTATTTTGTGTTATCTGTAATCCCAAAAAGCATTTCATTTCTCCAATCTTACTCATTTCAAATTCTATCTTCATTTCATCAGCAAATTTGTCACTAGCTTCATCTTCTCCTCCAAAAATAATGTCATCAACAAAAATAACCAAAACTAACAATCCATTCTTAATTTCTTTTGTGTATAAGTTACTATCAGCGGTTCCTTTTGTAAATCCCAATTTTAAAAAATACTTATCCAATCTAGCATACCAAGTTCTAGGTGCTTGCTTTAGTCCATACAATGCTTTCTTTAGTTTACATACCATGTCTCCTTCTTGAGTCAAAGGAAAACCTTCAGGCTGCTCAATGTAGACTTCTTCTTCTAATTCACCATTCAAAAATGTTGACTTCACATCCATCTGATACACTTTGAATTTCTTAAATGTTGAATAAGCCAAAAATGTTCTTACTACTTCAAGTCTTGCCACAAGGGCAAAAGTCTCTTCATACTCAATTCCTTCTTTTTGTGAGTATCCCTTACATACCAATCTTGCTTTGTTTCTAATTACTTCTCCTTGTTCATTCATCTTGTTCCTGAATAACCATTTAGTTCCAATCACATTTTTATCTTTAGGTCTAGGGACCAATTCCCATGTCTTGTTCTTTTCAATCTGATCCAATTCTTCTTTCATAGCTTTAATCCAATGTTCATCTTCACAAGATTCATTAGTAGTCTTAGGTTCAATTTGAGAAATCAAAAATAAATGTACCTTCTTTCTAGTCATAACTCCTCTATCCAAACTTTTAATCACTTGTTCAACAGGATGATATCTTGATATATACTTGTTAGGTGTCATAGTCACTGATCTTTCTTCAACTATAGATTCTTCTCTAGATTCTTCTCTATTTTCTTCAACATGGCTTTCACTCAAAAATTCACTTTCAGTCTCAAAAAATTGTTCAGTAGTTTCAATGTTAGGCTAAGGGTTAGTTCCTTCATCAGATTCATAATCAAGCATTCTTTCCTAAATTTTAAACTTCTCATCAACTTTTACATTTTCACTTTCAACAATAGTCTTAGTTCTCTTATTGTAACATCTATATGCTTTTCTTTTCAAAGAATATCCAAGAAAATTCCTTCATCACTTCTAGGATCAAACTTTCCTATATCATCAGTCATATGATGTGAACAATGACTGTTTATAATCCAATCAGCTTTCTTTTCAACATGGGAAACTAAGGCTTTCTCTTCCTTAACATTAGATTCAAAATTTTCTTCATTAATTGCTACAAATCCTATGTCATCAAAGTTATCATTATCACTATCACTCAAATTTCTTTCAATTCCCACTTCAATTTCTTCATCATTTGCATAATAACATTCTTTAGATCTTCTAGGCTTAAAATTGTTCCTATACTTCTTAACTCTCTTAGGACACTTAGATGCAAAATGACCATATTCTTGACATCTCCAACATTTAAAGATTTTCTTACCATCTAGTTCTCTTTTCACAAACAAGGCAATACCTTCTTCAATCTTCTTATCTTCATTAGATTTGGATCTGCTAATACTGGCATAATCTCCATTCACACTTGTACTTCTAGACAAAGTAGGTCTGATGCTAAGAGCACTGAATGTTGTCTCCACTCTAAGTAGTTCTCCTGATAATCTCAAATTCATCTCTGCTACTTCTAATCTTCCAAGAAGAGTCTCTCTTGAAAAGTTTGGTGTACAAGGTATCACTTGTTCAATCATTTGTGTAGTCTTCCTGAATACCAGTGTCAATGTTCTCAAAATCTTCCATATTACTTCATTCTCTATCTTTTCACCTCCACAAGACTTTATTCCTCCAACAATTTCTGACATCCTACCAATATAGCTTCTAACAGATTCATCTTCCATCATTCTTATGTCTTCAAATGCACAAATCCAATTATGTAACCTAGCTTTCTTTGCATGTTCATCACCTTCAAAAGTAGAATGTAAAGCTTTCCAAATATCATAAGATCTAGTTAAACCTTTTACCTAATTGTATTCATTCTTAGGAAGTGCTGATAAAAGTTCTTCTCTTGCAAGTATGTTACACATGAATAGATCTACCTCATCTTTAGTACTTGTTTCAAGACTGTCTTCTTCAATTATAGTCCTTTCATTCTTTGTAATCAACCAATAACCTGGTCCTAAACACAAGAGATGTGTCTTCATCTTTTCTTTCCATCTGTCAAAATTTACTCCATCAAACTTAGGGCTTTCTTTCCTAAAATTCACCATGGATCTCCGTAAGTTGTTAAACTTCTCTTTCAAGGACCTACCGCTCTGATACCAATTGTTAGAAATTAAAGACCACCAAGATAACTGAGAGGGCGGGGGGGGTGAATCAGTTATCTGATAATTAAACTATTTATCAACTTCAATAGCTTTAAACCATATAATCAATGAAGTAACCAACCATAGAAAGATAATCACACACAATGACACAATAACACAAGATATGTTAACTAGGGAACCTCTTGATCAAAGAGTAAACCCCGGTGGGAATGATGCCCACAAAATGATGCACTAATATGAAAGTTCCTTGTGAAAGGATGGACCCTATTATGAGTCTTATGAAATACATTCAGTACATATGAATCTCTATTAGGAGATTTTGAATCCATGTTAAAAGATTCTAACCCTGTTAGGAGTTATGGAAGACAGAAGGACCCACTGCCCAAACAGCTTCAAGGCAAGATCTCTGAACTCACTGTCCAACAGATCTTAGGATTATTCAATAGAATAATATGAAATATGTTACCTCCTTCACACTATGCTAAAATTGCACTCTCTACTACACAAGATCACAAATTCAGATCTCTGTACTTCACAAGTCTTCCTTCATCACTAAATTAGCTCTTTTCTTCACTTCATGCATACATTCGCATCACAAATTTCACAATTTCATATCACAACTATTACAATCCCATCATAATAAGGAAAAAATTCCTTCCTTTATACCACACTCAAATAATTACAAATGAGTCGGTATCCAAATACAAAATAATAATTTCAACACGCTACATCAAAATTACACAAAAATTGTCGGCTTCCAGGTACAATAACTTTCCAATTGTGTGACCTCAAAGTTTTTGCTATGAACCACATCACCACCAATGAGTCTCAAAATTCCCTTTAACTTTGTAGAATCATATTCCATCCCGGTTAGGAGATATCCTCCGATTACCCCAAACCGCTACTTAGGAACACTGCCAGAATACTGCTTCCACCAAAATGCTTATAACTTTCATGAATAAATGAATTTCTTTTTGCACTCTTAAACATAGGGTAATAACACACCAAAGAACATACCATCAATTTCACATAACTCAATTTGCAATATAACATGTGTGCAAAATGAAATTGTGCCTGCTTCTCTGCTAAACTCTAGAATAACACTATGTTGACATCAATGACAATCATAGTCATGAATGCAACAACCACTGCTATAGAATGACATCCAAAGGCTTCAGAATTCATTCCAAACAAGATCAAGATCTCTTTGGCTTAATATGGGAGATAAAAATACTAGATTCTTCCACTTAGCGGCCCTAAAGAATAAGCAAATCAATAGGATTCATTCTTTATCTTTGGCAAGGAATGATTTTTAGAGAGGAGGAAATCAGAGAAGAAATGAAAGGGTACTTTTCTTCTATTTTATCAAAGGAAAAAAATATTACTCTTGAAGATCAAAATAAGTTGCTAGAATCCATCCCTTCTATTTTGGACAAGATAGCTAATGATAGTCTTAAAGCTATTCCTTGTGATAAGAAGATAAAAGAAGCAATTTTCTCTTTTGAAGGAGAGAAATCTCCAGGTCTTGATGGATTTTAGATGTTCTTCTTTTAGAAATTCTAGAGCATTAGTGGTAAAGATATCTGTTATGATGTTAAGGAGTTTTTTGGAATGAAAACTATTCTAAGAGAACTCAATTCCACCTTTATAGCCCTTATTCCTAAAAATCTGGGAGCTAATATTGTTGATGGATTCAAGCCAATAAGTCTCTACAACTCTTTGTATAATATTTTGTCTAAGGTGCTCACCTCTAGAATTCTAAAATTTATTCCTATGTTAATTGCTCCTCAACAAAATGGTTTTTTCCCAGGAAGGTAGATTTGGGACTCCATTATTATTGCTCATGAGAATATCCACTCTCTTGAAGCTTCTAAAAAAGAAGGTTTCTTGATGAAGTTAGATTTTTCCAAAACTTATGACAGAGTTGATTGGGTGTTCTTGTCTAAAATTCTATTATCTTTTGGTTTTGATAATGGGGTGGTCAAATTGATTATGCAGTTGGTTACTTTAGTTTCCTTTTCAGTCATTGTGAATGGAGGTTCATCTAACTTCTTCCATCCCTCTCTTGGTTTAAGGAAATGAGATCCTATCTCTCCTATCCTTTTTTCTATAATGGAAGAGAGTCTTGGAAGATATATAAATAAATTAGTGAATGAAGGGAAGATTGAGGGTCTTCAACCTTCATCTGCTAGAATGAAGTTCTCTCATGAACAATTTATGGATGACACTATCATGATGGGGGAAGCTATGGTCAAGGAAGATAGGAACATGAAGAAGGCTTTGATGACCTATACTAATGCAACTGGCCAACTCATCAACTGGGAGAAAAGATCTTTATATTTTAGTAACACTCTAGAGGTATGATAAAGGAAAATTTTTGCTATTATTGGGTGTAAAATAGGATTTCTCCCTGCATCCTATATTGGTCTTCCTTTATTCCTGAAACTAGATGATTCCTTCTAGAATAATTTATTAGATAGATTTCATCAAAAACTTTCTGGATGGAAAGGGGCAATACTAAGCCAAGCTGGAAAAGTCCAATTAGTGAAGGCTACTTTGCAAAACCTTCCAATGTATGCTCTTAGTCTTTTCAAAATCCCTCAAAAGTATGTTGCTTTGATTGAGAAAATTCAAAAAAACATTCTTTGGTCAGCGGTTGAAGAGAAAAAAAGGCTTAGCTTTATAGCTTGGGATAAGATTTGTAAGTGTAAGAGATTTGGTGGTCTTGGAATAAGAAGTATCAAAAATATCAATAAGGCTCTGTTGGCTAAACAAATCTAGAGGGTTTTTGAAGAGAATAAGGAATGGAATCATATCTTAAAAAGTAAATATCTTTTACTCTCTTTAGAAGATTCTTTAAGTAATCAAGAGGATATTCAAGGATCCTACATTTGGAATAGTATCAGTAAAGCTAACAATATAGTAAGATAGGGTGCTAGATGGAAGTTGGGAGGTGGTAGGAAGATTAAAGTCTAGGATGATAAATGTCTGCAAGATAGTCCTCTTAATGAGAACCAGGAATGGAGGAATGCTATTTAGGTTTGCAAAGATGTTATAGGTGAAAAGGTTTGTGACTACTAGGTAAATGAATAATGGATTAATCTTGGCCTCATAGATGAAAATCTCAAGATTATGAATTTTCAACTTGGTTCCTAGTTTATAAGAAATAATGAATAGGATGTCCTAGTGTGGGAAGTTGAGGACAATGGAAAAATTTTTGTCTCTTCTTCTTTTGATCTCTTTTTTAAGGAAGAAGATCATCCTTTTTGCTCTCAGGTCTAGAATAATAAACTTATCCCCAAGATTAATATGTTATTTTGGTTACTTATTCAAAAAAAAATTCTAACTATGGATAATCTTTGTAAAAGGGGCTTCAATATGCCTAATAGGTATTTTTTGTGTTGTGTTGATGCTGAAACTAGTAACCATATGATGTTGCACTATCCCTACACTAGAAAAGTCTAGGAAGCCATATTCAAAAATATACAATTGGACTGGGTTAACCCTCATAGTATTCAAGATCTTGTTAACCAATGGATTTGGCCCTTCTCTGGTAAAGAGATCAAAAAATTATGGAAAATGTTTCTCCCTCATTTCACTTGGAGAATTTGGAAGGAGAGAAACAATAGAGTGTTTAGAGACAAATAATGCTCCTTTGAAATTGTGGCAAACCAAGTTTATAGAATCCTAATGGAAAACTTTAGAATCAATCTTTTTTATGATTCTAAGTTCTTGAAAAACTCCCAGGGCTTTAAAGAAATCCACAATTGGGACTTTTGGGGACAAAAAGCCAAAGTTCCTAATCCTAGAGAAAACATAATATGGACAACACCTCTGAATGGATGGCATAAAGGAAATTTTTATGGTTCGGCCAAAGGTAACCTAGGTAGGGAAAGTGTTAGAGGTTAGTTAGAGATTGGGCTAGTAATTGTCTGGGAGTTGTTGTCTTTCCTTTGGGAATTCAAACAAATCATGTTGTTGAAGTCAAGGCAGCTCTCCAAGTTGTGATGTTGGCTAAGGAGTTGGAATGTATGAAGATTTGGCTGGAGGGAGACTCATTAAATATAATAAATTGTATAAAATGGAAGATTGTGGCCTCCTGTACTATAACACATATCATAGAAAAAATCATATCTATTATTGGTAATTTTCAAGATGTATATATTTCCCATGTGTACCGGAAAGGAAATAAGCCTGTGGATGGGCTTGCTAATGTGGGGGCCCATAATGAAGCCATCATTATATTGAAAGAGGAAGTAAATCTTAAAAAAGAGATTTTAAGTGTAATCATGTTTAATAGACTTAATCACAAGGAAGGGGTCATAAATAAAATTAGTAATGATGAAGAGGATAGTTAAGTTTTCGAGGAATGTGATTTGTTAGCTAAGGTGTGCAAAAATAATGAAAGAGTTAATTGCACACGGATTGTGGGTTATTTTATGCCTACTAAATCAAAGAAGCTAGTATTATTTTCTTGATTCCATGCTTGAAGCTAACAAGAGTAAGAAAAATTTTGCAAAAGACATGGGAGGTGGGTTGAGAAGGGAGGAGTCACAAGACTATGAAAAATGGAAGAAGGAGAAGAGCATTTGGAGAAATCTCCAGTGGGGAGGGGTCTCACCTTACTTGGAAAGACTTCATTGTTATGACAAGGAGATTACTACAAAGTTTTTTGCTGGGTGGGCTAATGGTAGAGTAAATTTGATGGGTAAATCCTTTCCTCTTTCATTGAATCTCATATCTGATATTATGGGTATGCCAATGGATGGAATGAAGTTTTACAGGAACAATAAGTGTATGGGGTCACAGGCTTTAAAGATTTTTCCAAAAGATGAGGAAGAAGAAGCAATGCTGGTTAAATGCTCAGGGGATTATGTGGAAATGGATAGGATTAAGCTAATTTGGGCCAAAGTTATGAAATTTATGAAGGAATATTTCACTCTTGATGGGTGCTACATAAAGGTGTATAACTTTTATTTCATGTTGGTCAACCATTTCAGGTATCAAAAGAAAATTTATTTTCCCTATTACCTGCTAAACTCTTTGAATAATAGTATTCAAAAGAATAGGAAGAAGCCTAGTTACCTGGTGTTGCATGAAGGGTTGATTTTTCTTATTGCATACTATGCTAGGGATAATATTCCCAATTCTATTCCTAAAATGACAAAAGGGAACAAGAATAAAGCCAAAATGGAAAATTTTGGGTCAGTTTCTAAGAAGAAAGAAAAGAAAAAAAGTAAGGGCAAGGGAGAGCTTAGAGAGGAAAAAGAAGATGATAACTCTTCTATTCAAGAGAATGAGGAAGGGATGGTGCTAGAGGATAACATGGAGGATGTTTTTGTGGAAGAAGAAATGGATCCCAAGGCCTACTGTAAGGGCTCAACTTCTAAGATTAAGAACAAGAGGAAGAAGAAAAATCAAAATACTAAAGATTTGGTTGAGGAGGAAGAAGAAAATGAGGTGGAAGTAGAAGCTGATAAGGAAGAGGAGAGGGAAGAAGAGGGTTCAGAGAAGGAAGAGATAATTGAGAATAGTAACAAGGAGAAAAAAAGGATGAAAGAGGAAGGGATTCCGTATAGAAAGCCTAAAATAAGGGCTAGGAAAAGAGAAGAGAAAAGGCAGAGAGTAGGGAAGGAGAAGGAAATTTTGATTGGCTTTGATGGTGATGATCGCATTCTATAGGAGGTTAGGAGTACAACTAGACACATAATCAACATGGAAAAATGGCTCAGTAAGGAAATGAAGGAAATGGGTCACAATCTGAACGTGCTAGAAGAATAAATGGAGGCTCTAAAAGGAAGACTAGAAAACTACATTGAAGAGGTTTTGATGAAGGTAAATATTAACAACACTGATGATAACCTGAATGTTATAATTTCTACAATTGTGGATGAAAATCTGAAGGATATTAATGAAAAAATTAGCTATAATGGTTTTTGTATTAGAGAAATTATAAAGCACAGTAATGAGGGCCTCAAGGTCTCTATTATGAACTTAAAAGCTTTGTATGCCTACTTGGAGAGTAGTCTGCTGGAAAAAATACCATTATGGTGTTTGATGATGTTGGGGGTAAAGGTCAGTCTTTGGGACCAAGTATGAGAACTAGAAGCAACCTCAAGAGGAAAGTTCCTTAAATTCCTAAGGAGCTTACAAGCCTCAAAGAGTCCATTTTGAAAATGGAGGAAATGTAGAAAGAGGCTGAAAAGGCAACTGAAGCTAAGATGTAACTTGTGTAGACTTTTTGCTAGAGGGTTTCTTGTAGATCTTCTATCGACTATTTTTTTGGCATTTTGAGATAGTTTTTTGTGTGTTTTGTGTAGGGTTTGGGTCCTACCTTTTTTTTCTTAGCAGGTGTTCTATGTTTGTATAACTCTATTGAAAACTTTAAGCATCTTTTGTAAATGGTTTCAGGGCCCATTCAAAACTTGTATTTAACTTAATCAAAAATAATCTTATTGTAAAATCCTTGAAAAATGTAACATTCTAAAGAGTGTTTGAATCCCTCTAACTAGGCCACTCCTAAAAGAGTGAAGATCCTCACAAATATGAGGTAAATCCCTTGGTCGGGTCATACCTAACAGTGTGTATTGTAATCTTTAACTGGATTGGCTCTTAACTGGGCGTACTTCATAAGAGTATTTTCTTAGTGGGTGATAATTCCCATAGTGGTTTCTCCCAAAGTTGGGTTTCCATGTTAAATACTAGTGTTACATGTGATGAATGAGTTGTGTGAATGATTTACTGATTGTTAAAGTTTATTTATTTTTGTCAGTAAATAGTGAATTATGTTTTACCAAGTTGTCGCTAAGTTGATCAAAGAAAAAAATGTATGTATTTGGAATCAAGGATTATAGATTCACCCCCCCTTCCTCCCCCAACCCCCCCCCCCCCCCTCTCCGTAATCCAACATGCTAATGTTCAAACCTTAAGTCTTTCTAAGAAGAGGTAAATGAATAAGATAACAAGAGAAATATTGGCTAAATTTGATAATTTTGAAACACTTGAACAAGCTCAATTGCTTTCAATTATACTTATAAATAAAAATTTGGAAGAGGCATTAAAATTATTGGGTATAGACACAACATCAAAGGAGAGAAAAATTGTTGGTGTGCAAACTGATTTGCTTGAAAATATCAAGAAAGGTTTGAACCACGTAGAGAAGTGATCTCGAACTAAAGATAAGACCATTACAAGAAGATTTGTGTTGACATCCATTGTAGGTCACACTATGCCTTGAAATAGAGAAATATCTTTAGTTTCATCTTAGATTGGTTTTAGTAGGAAAAAAATATCACATGATATGTTAAGAGGAGAGTTCTTTTGGATGATAGCACCTTGGAAGAAAATTGGGCAATTATGTGTAGAGATCCTTGTTCTGATAAGATTGATGAGGGAATTAAGAATTTGGTTAGATTATTTTGGAATGATAATACTTGTCCTTCATCAAATAGTACATATGTTATCAAACATAGAATTATTGTTAATCAATATGAAAGTCATACAAAACAATGGTTGAACACAACACAACATGAAATGTAGGTGTTATTTTGTATTTCAAATCCTAATATAAATATTAGCCAAACATTGTTTGAAAGATTGAAGCCATGCTATGTGAGGATAAACAAAGTGTTTGAAACTTTTTGTTGTCATTATCATATTGAGTTTGATCTCCACTATTAGGTTTTTCAAAAGTTTGTAGAAAACACTTATGGTTTTGAATATGCTCCTCCTAGTAGACAAAGTGAGTTCGGCTCATCTATTTTATGTGACAAAAGAGATGATGTAGCTGGTTAAATAAATTTCATAAAAGGAATATGTGAAACATGTGTTGATTTGGCTTGTTTCCCTTTGAAAAATGAAAACCTTGATGTAACAAAGATGGTAGATTGCAAGAGTTACAAATATGTAAAGAATGAAATAAAAATTGGGAAAGAATCCAAAAGGTTAGAATATGTTGAAGAGGAGATAACTATTGGAGCATTTATGGACAAATTTTAAAAAATGATTCTACCCTACATTCATCATGATTTTCTTGCAAAGAGGCAAGCACAAAAATTCTAAACACTGAGAGACAATTTCCCACTTGTAACTATTCTATCAGTTGTTGATTTTGTAGGAAACTAAATTCCTTTGTTCATCAAAAGGTAATTCAATCATAATACTATTTTTCATAAAAAAATTACTATTATGGTGCATGTGTGTTATCGATATGCACAGTTAGATTTGGATGGTGTTCAAAAAACATTTGATATAGTTCATCAAGAAATAATATCATTTTTATATAAGTGGTGATAAAGAGCATGACATTCATTATGTAGAATACTTCTTCAAGAATTTTTTTGCAAATTCGAAAGAAAGGGGCATAAAAATTGATAAACATTATGTTTGGTCAGATGGATGTGCTATATAATTCAAATCATCCAGAACATTTTATGCACTATGTAGATATCATCACAGTGAAAACATACCACATGTCCGGAGTTTCTTTGAGAGTGGACCTGGAAAAGGTGAACATGATGGTGTTGGAGCTTTCATCAAATGTGCTCTATAAAAGTATCAAATGAATTATAAGGGAGTTCGTATAAAAGATGCACATGATTTTTTTGAATGGTGTAGGACACATTTCACATCAAATGAGGCTATCACATCATCAAGAATGAGTCAAGCGGTACCACATAGAAAATTTTGGGATAACAGGTATGCATGTGTAACTTCTAAATTATGCATGTGTGATATATATATTCTTTTTTAAATATTACATTGTTTATTCAAATTTTAAAATGAAATTCATAAGTTGTCCCATTTTTATACATTATATAGACATGTGTTCAAGTGTGGATAGAAAAACTATGCATGGTTTCAAGAGGATAGAAAAGCCATGATCTTGTTAGAAAGTAAAGTCCACCAAGATAATTATTACATCGTAAACATGTAATCAACATAAACAAAAACCATAGAAAGATAATCATACACAATGACACCAGATATGTTAACTAGGGAACCTCTTGATCAGAGACTAAACCCCGGTGGGGATGGTACCCACAAAATACGTACTAATATGAAAATTCATTGTGAGAGGATGGACTCTGTTAGGATGCTTATGGTATACAGTCAGTACATATTAGTCTCTGTTAGGAGACTTTGAATCCCTGTTAAAAGATTCTACCCCTATTAGGAGTTAAGGAAGGCAGAAGGACCCACTGTCCAAACAACTTCAGGGGAAAGATCATTGAACACACTATCTGACTAATCTTTGTATTATCTGAACATAATAATACCAGCAATTACTGATCTCAGCAACTTATCTTCTCTCCTCTATCTGTGCCACTACCACACCAAAATGCTTTACTAGATCTGCTCACTTCGCATCACTAATTCACATTATCTCCTCTTCACCTCTTACATTTCTCATATCAATCAAGGAAAAAATTATTCCTTTATATCATGCACAATATTTTATAATTGAGTCAGCCAATTAAGCTTAACCAATTATAAAATATAAAATGTTACACGTTACATAATATTTTCATAACCATGTAAAATTGTCATCTCAAAAACTTAATAAATCTTCACACGTGTGACCTCTGACTATGTTGTCTCATCCAAGTCACCTCTGCAATCTCTTCAACCTCTATATAACTTTGTATGTCTAGATTCTATCCTTGTTAGGAGATATAATCTGACTATCACAAGCCACTTCATAGGAACACTGACAAAATATAGTTTCCACTAGATTACTCATAATTGACATAAATAATTGAACTTTTGTATGCTCTCTTAACCATAATATCAAGACACCATAAGGAACATATCCTCAATGTTGCATAACCTCATCTAAATTTCTCCATGTGTGCTAATTCAAGCATTGTCTGCTTCTCTATTAATTTCCAATAAAATCAATGTGTTGACATCAATGACAAACATAGTCATGAATGCAACATGCTAATGCTCTAACAATGCTAGAATACTCCCCCATAGGACATATTCAGCATTCATGCTTAACAATCTCCCCCATTGGCATTGATGGCAACATAGATGAAAAACATCCAAGTTCCATGAATACCAAAGTGCAACTTTGTTTTTTTGTATTATCTTTTCAAATCTTCTTCATCAATCATCAAATTTTTTTCATGTATATCCTTCTCCCCCATTGACATCAATGAAAAAGTAAACATCACTAAGTCAATCCAATGCAAGCTTGAATGTCCAAATAAAATGTTTGAAGATACCTTTTATCAAAAGAGTCCTTCATGACTAAGCTCAAAAATACAAATACTCCCCCATAGAGGAAGCAGCGGCATACACTCCAGAAAAATAGTTCTCTTATACCACTGGATTGATGCAAATTTTTGCATCATTACTCAAGAGTAGGCTGGGGCATAACCCCAAGCATACCTCTCAAATACTGAAATGTATCTTTAGGTAAGGGTTTTATAAATATATCTTCTATCTTCTTCTTTGTACTGATATACTCAAGTCTTGCTTCTTTTTCTACAACTTTCTCTCTTACAACATGATATTTGATCTCTATATGTTTTGTTTTAGAATGTAATATAGGGTTTTTTGACATACTTATTGTACTAGTATTATCATAGTGTATGCTAATAGGCTCATTTAATTTGATCCCAATATCCTTCAACATTTTTTTCATCCATATTATCTAGTTACAATTATTTTTTGCTGCTACATATTCTACTTTTGTTGTTCTCTATGAGATACAATTCTATTTCTTACTTAGCCAAGAAACCAATCTTCCTCCAAGAAAAAATGCTCCACCACTTTTAGTCTTTTTTTCATCCACACTACCTCCCCAATCTACATCTATATATGCACATAGGGTAAAATCATTTGATTTATCATACCAAAACTCATAGTTAGTTGTGCCTTTCAAATACTGAAATATTCTTTTTACTATTGCATAGTGTGATTCTTTAGGATCAGCTTGAAATCTTGCAACAATCCCAATTTCATGTGATATATCTGGTCTTGTATGAGCTAAATATTGGAAACCTCCAATCATAGATCTATAATTTCTTTGTTCAATTCTAGGGGTGTCATCTATGCTAAATAGCTTATGGCCAGTTACCATAGGTGTACCAATAGGCTTACAATTTTTCAAACCAAATCTCTGTAATAAGTCTTTTAGATACTTAGTCTGAGATAAGAAAATACCATCATTGTTTTGTACAATCTGTAATCCTAGAAAAAAATTCATTTCTCCAATCATTCTCATCTCAAATTTTGTCTTCATTTCATCAGAAAATTTATTACTTGCTTGATCTTTGCCTCCAAATATTATATCATCAACAAAAATAACTACAATCAATAAACCATTATCCATTTCTTTTAGATACAAATTATTGTCTATGGTGTCTTTAGCAAATCCCAATTTTACCAAATATTTTTCCAATCTTGCATACCATGTTCTAGGTGCTTGTTTTAGTCCATACAAAACTTTGTCCAATTTACATACCATGTCTCCTTCTTGAGTTAAAGGAAAACCTTTAGGTTTCTCAATGTAGACATCTTCCAATTCTCCATTCAGAAATGTTGACTTCACATCCATGTGATATACTTTTAATTCATTATAAGCTGCATAGGCTTAAAAAATTCTTAGTACTTCAATTCTTTCAATAGGTGAAAATATTTCTTTATATTCAATTCCTTCTTGTTGTGAGTATCCTTTACATACCAATCTTAATTTTTTTCTTACAACTTCACCTTGTTCATTCATCTTATTTCTAAAAACCCATTTAGATCCTATAACATTTTTTCCCTTGGGTCTAAGGACCAATTCCTAAGTATTGTCCTTTTCAATTTGATCTAATTCTTCCTTCATTTATTGAATCCAATTGTTATCTTTATAGGCTTCATCGGTAGTCTTCGGTTCAATTTGAGAAATCAAACATGGTTATGTGTCTGATCATGGTATGCCAAAAAGTGGCAATGGACTCATCCAAAAGTGCACTAAAATGTTTGTTGACTTTTTAGTAGGCCTGGGTATCAATACACCTAGCCAAGCCAAAAGCCAAAGCATAGGCTTAATTGGATATCCAATAATATCGGATATCTGATTTTCACTAGTAATTTCTATTTGTAGTCCATGATCATGTTCAACATTTTCATTTTGAAAACATTGAACATAACTCAAAGGATTTCACATATCCAATATAATCTCATATCTGATTTTCTCAAGATCAATAGGTAAGTTAAATTTTTAAGTTTTTATTGTTTTTTAATTGAAATTTGTAGTTTTTTTTATAAAAACTAGGGTTTAAATGAGATTCCTTTTTTTTTTTTTTAAATTGAGTATAATTGTCTATTTGGGTTTTAATTGTAATCAGACATGGACTCAAACCAATCAGAAAACCCTCCCAATGATCCTACAAATAATCCAAAAGCACCTCCAAACAATCTCCCACTTTTAGAAGACCAACCAGTCTCAAACCCTTGATGTTTAGAGGATCTCATAGGAGAAAATCTAAATCATCTTAGAAGATATCAGACCACATATACCAATATCCCCACATTGCACCCCATGTTTTCCACGTTGAACTCCATTATTGAAAACATGGAGAAACTTATAGAGAAACATAATGTTGCACTTCTTTGGCGTGATTCCACGCATGCCCAATTTAATGATGGGCTTGACTATGATCAATTTATGAACCTAAACATAAAAAAACATGGCATATGTAATCTTTTTGTGGATCCCGAAACCGGTTTAAAATTGGACCTTAAAAAACCCAAGTTGTCAATTAAATGGTGCACAAATGATGCAATATGTGACTACTTTTGGGACCATTGGTAGATGGTTTTTGATAGACCACCCCACATCAATTTGGATGTCCCATTCTATTTCATAAAAAAATTGTATGCTGAATTTGTGCTCGGTCACAAGGTAAATTATTGGAGCTTGAGACTGAACTAGGATGTAGGCTTAGGCGCTCCTTAGGATAGGCCATGGGCAGACTGGGTGAAATCCTGCACATATGTCCCCCTCTAGAGATTTCACCACCTCCTATAGTGCAGCATCCTGATATTATTGTTGAGGTCTTCTCATAGACTATTCGATCCATTCACATCTTGAGTGATCTGTTGGTTACATAGAGCATGGCATTGTTGCCTCATCATGTTGATGCTTCCAGACCTTCCACATCCTCGATGAGTGCATGTGTTTGTGTTCCCCACACTTGCATTATGTGCAAGAATCTCTGCTTACATCCCCTGAATGATAGTGATGCATATAACTATGTCTTTGAGGTGGATGATACTACACAGCACACTATAGGCACTGAAGCACCTCATAAAGATGTGCATCAAGGGCATATAGAGCCATGGACTCCTACTGTTATGGTAAGGGTAAACATTTCACTTCTTACATTTTATTTAATTTTAAATGTTCATATTTTTAGTAGAATTTTCTTATAATGATTTCCCACTTATATTTTTTTATGTGTTCCATTTATGTTCAATTGATGACAAAGGAGGAGATGGCATAGGTGGAGGGGTCAACACTTTTGGCCATTTCATTTGGCCTTGACACTTCCATAGTACATATGTTTTAATGTACTCATTTCTTTCCTTTTATTATAATAGTATATAAATGTGTTTTCTAATTTTTATGATCATCTTATTACATACTGATGCAAGTGTCACCAGTTGCCACTGGGGGGCAATGTGAGGGGGTTCAGGCATCTAGCATTGACAAGGGGAAGGTAATTAAGTAATTTAGATTGTTTATGCATACATGTATACTTTTCAATTGTGTGTACTCATTTTTAATTTACATGGTTTATTTGATGGAGGGTGGTGTCTGATGATGTCGTGAGACCCTTTCACCATGATGGAGTCACAAGCATCTCAATTCATAATGATAGCCCCATGGTACGTATATTTGTAAAGTTATTTGTGTGTATTTTACTATCAAGTACATATAATATGATCAAGTCATAACTGTATGAAGTATCTATTTGACTTTTGTAGGTCACCCATGTTAGAGAATTGCCAACAGGCCACTATTGACTGTATGTTTGTCATTGATGACAACATATGGAAAGTAGTATGCATGGAAGTATTATGTAGTAAAACTTTTGTATATGTTGCATGGACATGATATCAGCATGATATCATTAGCGCAGAGCTTGAATGTGAGTACAGACAGTTATACAGCAGCTTGTGTCAGCAGTGTTCCTGACAAATTTACAGGCAGTGTTCTATGTATGGTTGTCCGTACAGTTGTCTTATGGGCATGTGCCCCAGGATATATGTTTCAAAAATGTTAGTGATGTTAAGTTCATGGATGCATGGTCTGATGATGAACACAAGTGAAGTTATGCAGTCATTATTCGCAAGTAGCAGTTTCTTGTGTTTATTCAGCAGAGCTGACAGAGATTTTATTGGTTCGTGAGTTGCACCAATCTTGAGGATATGCACCCTTTGAGTTAATCTTGGAGAAGTGTTATTGATGTTTGGTTAAGAGTGCATAAGTTAATTCAGCTTACAAAGAAAGTTCCAGTTGTTTTGGTAGAGCCGACAGTGTGTGGCATGTGTCTACAATTATTTTATTAGACAAGTCCCAAAATCAGTTGTGTGCATAATAGAGCTGATAGAATGATTGTTGGAGTTTATTATGGTTTCTCTAATATGATTTCAAGGTGGTTCTAATAGGATAACTTAATTATATCATTTGGAGGAAAGATATTTATAGGCAGTCATTTATGATTGCTTAAGTGTGGTTCATGGTTGATAAAGTAGAGCAGAGCAGAGTGTGCATAGTGTTGAACCATCAAAAGAAGGTCTATGTGACCAAGTAGAATATGTGTGCTATTCATTGGAACTAATCCAAATAGCAAGTCAAAGCGTAGTTCACCAAGATCTAGATATAGTGTGTATCTGTTATTCAGAAGGTTGTAGCCTTCGCCCATTTGAGCAGTGATCTCTTGGATAGTGCGTCCTCTCCCCTAATAGGGACAATTGTAAAAGACTCCTAATAGGGTCTAACCCTTAACCAGGTCTATTTTACTTCATATATTGTAAAGCTACTCCTAACAGGGTAAAGGATCTTCTAACAAGGATCATTATACACTAGTACAGAATATTAGTGGGTATCAAGTCCCATCGGGGTTTTTACCTATTTGGGTTTCCCCGTAACCAAAATATTGGTGTTGTGTTCATGTGTTCTTTCATTGTGTTTATAATTTATGTTTAAGTATACTTAATTGGATAAAGAATTGAAACTTGTAGATAACTGATTCACCCCCCCCCCCCCCCTCTCAGTTATCTCTTGGGACTATTCCTAACAATTGGTATCAAAGCCAAGTGCCTCAAAGAGAAAGTTTAATAGCTTGAGGTTGATCAAATGGCATACTTTAGGAAAGAAAGTCCTAAGTTTGATGGAGAAAATTATCTTGATTGGAAGAACAAGATGATGACCCATTTGCAGTGTATTGCTTATGAAGTTTTCAATGTAACTATCAAAGTAGCCAAGATTCCTACTTTAGAAGACCTTGAATAGGATGATGCTACTGACACTCAAAAGGAATTGTTTCATCATAATGCTATAGATAAAGAATCCCTTATCAGCACACTATCTGATAGTGAGTTTTTAGAGATAAAGAAGGTAGACACCACCCACAAGATATGGAAGTACCTTGCAGACATATTTGAAGGAGACAAGCAAGCAAAGGATGTGCGCAAAAAGACATGCAAGAAAAGATTCAATGCATTAGAGTTGCTTCCTAAAGAAAACATCAGAGCTTATAATCAAAGGGTCAATGAAGTAGTTGTTGGAATCAAGAACAATGGTGGAGATATCTCAGAAGAAGATATTATGGACAAGCTGATGACTACTCTCACTCTAGAATATGAAAGAAAGATCAATATCCTTGATGAGACCATGCAGCTTACATCTAATTTTAAGAGAGAGATCTTGATCAGAAAAATCTCAGCTTTTGAGATTTCAAGATTGAAGACAGAACCTAAAAGTGAGACAGCTTTCAAAGCAACAGTTCATGGTAAGAAATCTGCAAACACTTCTGATAATTTTGATGATGATGATGAAGATAAAACACTAGATAATTTTATTGCTCTGATTTCCAAAAGAGAAAAGAAAGGAAAAGGAAAATATGAAGGTCAATTACCATTTAAGTGCTTTTCATGTAATAAGATAGGTCACTTTGCATCTAAGTATCCTACTAGAGTTAGAAAGTTCAAAAAGGATTATAAGCCTAAGTATTCTAAGGAATGCTACTATGCTGGAGATGGAGTCTTAAATGATGAATCAGGTGTAGAAAAAATTGGATTCATTTCTATTGTAGACAAAATAAATATTAAGTCAGTTCCTAAAAATGAGAAAGTGAATCAAGAGCTAGCATTGATTTCCCAAGTAGATATAAGAACATATTGGATTATAGACAGTGGTTATTCACATCACATGAGAGGTGATAATGGAAGGTTTCTTCAACTGGACAAATACAATGGTGCTATGGTTAGATTTAGAGACAAGACTCCTAAACCAATAGTTGGTAGAGGAGCCATCACTCTAGATGGAAAGAATAGTACTGATGATGTTCTTTATGTTTATGGTTTGAAACATAACCTTCTCAATGTTAGATAGTTACTTGGAAAAGGACATCAATTGGAGTTCAAAGATGACAAATGCATCATTAACAACAAGGATGGTGTTATGATTGCATCAGTCACAAAGATAAGAGGTAATGTTTTTCAACTCAATTCAGAAGCAAGTTGTTTTGTTGCTAAAGTTGATGACAGTTGGTTGTGGCATAGAAGACTATGTCATCTCAATTTTGATAACATAGTGAAGATAAGAAATGTTAAGGAAGTAAGAGATCTACCTAGCATAGCAAAGCCAATTGATACTATATGTAGGGAATGTGTGATGGGAAAGCATGTGAGGAATTCATTCAGGAGAAAACATAATTTAGAAGAAAACAAGTTGGATCTAATCCATGCAGACCTATGTGGACCAACTCAAACAAGATCATACTATGGTGAAAGGTATTTTATTTTGTTTATTGATGATTATACTAGGATGATGTGGGTTGCATTCTTAAAAGATAAGTCAAAAGCTTTTGAGAAGTTCAAAATGTTCAAATCTAAGGTTGAGAATGAATCTAGATTAAAGATAAAATGTTTGAGATCAGATAGAGGAGGAGAATTCACCTCTGACAGATTCTATGAGTACTGTGAAGAACATGGCATAAAGAGACAGTTAAGTGCACCTAGAACACCTCAGTAGAATGGAATTGCAGAGAGAAGGAATAGGATCATTCTTGATACAGCACACACCATTATGATAGAAGAAAAAGTTGCACACACCTGTTGGAGAGATGCGGTCAATACAGCAGTCTATACAATCAATAGAATTCAGTTAAGGCCTAGCACTGACAAAAAACCTTATGAGCTATGGTTTGGTAATGTTCCCATAGTAAAATACTTTAGAATCTTTGGAAGCAAGTGCTACATCAAGAGGGATGATGCAATAGGAAAGTTTGATGCAAGAAGTGATGAAGGTATTTTCCTTGGTTACTCTACTAAAAGTAAAGCTTATAGATGTTTCAATTTAAGATTGAAAAAGATCATTGAAAGTGCTCATGTGAAGATTGATGAAAATTTTATGATTCAAGAAAGATATCATGATTACTTACCCATGATTGAGGAATAATCTAGACCCTCTACTAGTGAGACAGTGATTGAAGAAATGTTTGATAGCATTGATGTGTTATTCAATGACCCTGAGATAAGTGAGGAAGAAACAGCTAAGGCTAATGAGTCAGCAACATCTAATGCTCCAAAGTTTACATCTAGAAACCATTCCAAGAAAGACATCATTGGAGATCAGAGTGGAAAAGTCTTAACAATATCAAAAGCAAAGAACTCAGCTAGCAGTGATGTAGTATGTTTATTATCTTAGATTGAACCTTTAAGTGTTGAAGATGCTTGTAATGATTTAGATTGGAATGATGCTATGAAAGAAGAACTTGATCAGATTATTAGAATGACACTTGGGAACTAGTTCCAAGACCTAGTGATAAGAATGTGATTGGTACAAAGTGGATATTCAGAAATAAGATGAATGAAGTGTTAGAAATAGGAAATACTGAGAGGGTGGGGTGAATCAGTATTTCACAAACTTTTTCTTTTGCCCACTTATGGATATAACAAATTACTTTAGTGCATACAAAGATTATCATGCTGATTAACAAACATAGTAGTAAATAGAAAGAACTCATAACACATGATATGTTCTCGAGGAAACCCTAACCAAGGGAAAACCCCGGTGGGGATGGTACTCACAAAGATCACTAATCAAAAATATCCTGTTAGGGATATTGGACCTTGTTAGGAGTCAATTTACAATATATAGTAGATCTGTCCTGGTTAAAGGACTTTAGGCCTTGTTAGAAGCCTTAACCCTGTTAGGAGTTAGATTACAAAACCTGATCACCAACTGAGGTCACTGCCCAAACAGGTAATACAAAATGTTTCTAATTGTAATATGGTATTTCTTACAACTTTGCATCAATAGCCTTTGCTGCTATCATAATATACAACTATCACAAGTTATCTTTTCTTTCTTTTTACATATCACATCTATTTTCATTACATTTCAAGTATGCCTAATATATGAGTTATTAGAGCTAATAAATTTACATGGTCGACTTCAAAAATCTTTATCCAAGAGTAAAAATCTAGGATTTCATCCCTTCATAATGTTAAGTCATTATTTTGACAAGCAAAAATAATCCCTTAACTCTTTCGCTAATACTGTCTCCAAAACTGTTATGTCTGCAAAAATTGTCTTCGGTAAACTTCAAATAACTTTGTCTGTGCTGCTCCAAAATTTATGTGCACTAAGATGGGGTATCCTCATACTTTTTAGAAGCTTTAGTTAACTACACAAACAAAAATATTTCTCCAGTGGACGTCGCCAACTAAATCTTCATCGGGTGCTCTGTCAGGATCACTGTATCCATACTTAGACAATTTCTTCCTTCAACTTGCCATACTTGCTTTCCAAATTTTGTGCTCTCAATAGAGATCATATGTTGCCATAATGACAACATCTATGCATCCACATTAGCCAAATTTCTAACAATCTCCCCCTTTGTCATTGGTGGCAACATATGGGAAAATTGGCTAAGTGTGCAAACAAAACTTCAAAGTATTTACACAAAATTGTGGCCAAAAGTTATACAACACATATACAATATTGTACTCCATATAATATCTCCCCCTATGAGTATCCTTCCTCAACATATATTCAATTTTTTTCTATCTCTCCCCCTTTGACAACAATGACAAAGATAGGGTGTACAAAAATTTCAAAAAAAACTTTATACCTTGTTATCAGCTATTGTAAAGCCGGTAGGCTTGCAACACAGTCACCAAACTCTGACTTCCATGATTCAAAATCTTTCTCCCATATCTTCCTAATGGATTCAGCAACATTGAGTAGAGTACTGAATCTGTATGCTGTTGTCTAACAAGCTTGCAGGGAATTGAAGCTAAACTTCTGAAAAGATGTCTTTGCTAAAAGACACTGCTCAATTTGGTCTTCAATAATTGAGGTCTTGATTGAGATGTGCTCTCTCAAGATGTTAATCCTGAGCATCTTTCTATTCTTCTCCTCTGCTAACATTCTGATTTCATCATTTAACTTCCTTATGTTCTTCTCTACAGAACTTATCTTTACATTTGGGCTTGACAAGGTGTTTGTTTCAGCTGTAATTGCATCTATCTTCTCTCCAATCTTCTTATCTTCTTCAACTATTAGGATTTCTGATTTTGTGCATTGTATATACAAACTATTTCCAGTCTCAAAATTTTTCCTCAAATTCTTTATGCATACATCTAGATTACCAATATCATTTTGAATATTTACACTTAAATTTTGTTGCATTTCAACTTCAAAGTCTTCCTGAACTTTTATTCTAGCAATATCCTTTAAGTTATAAAATTCAGAGTCAAAAGAGTTTATTACTATTTTAGCTTTCTCAAATGGATCTGATTCAAATACCTTAGTGTTGATCACACTCTCAAGTTTCTCTATCAAAACTCTAACTTTGCCTTCAAGGTCCTTCACCTTCTTATTCTTTCCAATAATTTTATTAAGAGATGTGATGAACTCAAGCTAATCATCATCTTCAACTTCTTTTCCAAGGTCTTCAAAAATTGAACCAATTTGTCTCTTCTTACTGTCAGGTGCACTAGGGGTAGCGACCTCTGTCAAAATTTGTTTACCTTTAACTATCTGTTCTACTGGAACTGATTCTGATACTGTTGGTGCTTCCACTGCCTCTGTATCCTTTTCTGATTCTATAATCTTCTCTTGCTCTTCTAAAGCCAAATTGTCAACAATGCTTCCTAGATCATGAAATACTACATCATCTGACTCTAGTGTCACTTTGGTTCCTTCAATGTCCATTGATTCTTTGCCAATATTGATATGTGAAGAAGATGGAACTTCTTCAATACCAACTTCCTCTGCATGCAGTTCCTCTGATTGGTTCTATTGAGGGTCTGATTCAACATGCTTTCCTACAATTATATCTGCAAGAACTTGCATTACTGCTTTCTCTGTCTCTTTCTATATTTCCTCCTTTTCACCTCCCATTATAAGGATTGTTCTTCTCTTAGTTCTCAATAAAGTTCCAAGAGACTTCAAGAATCTCTTCAAATGATCTTCATCCTCAACTTCACAGAACTATTTGATTACATGTTCTCTCATCTTTATGTCCTCTTCTTGTGCTCTCTATTTTCTATTCACAAGTCTGTTATACAAATCTTCTGGGATCTTACCATGAATAGTGCTAAGTTTCTTATCTGTCACAATCATATGTGTAATCATTGCATTTTCAAAATTCAATCTATCAAATGATCCATATAGATCATAGAATTTATTCAACTTAGTGAAGTCTCCATGCTTCAATATATCTTCATTAACTCTTTCAATTCTTGGTTTCCAAGTTTTCTTCTTGATTGAAACTACATCATCATCTTTAATTATTGCTACATTTCTAGGTATAGGTGGTACAATCACTTTCTATCTCTTGTTGGGTCCTGTTGCACTCACTTTTACTCTTTTGCTAGGAATAGGAGAGAAAGATTTATCTCCTTCATCTTTTTCAGGTACTTCAACTTTTACCTTTACTGCAATAGGATCAACAGGATCTGTACTAGATGCCTCAGGTGAAATTACAAGATTTTCACTTTGCTTCAAGGCTTCTTCAGTCTTCTTAGCTATGTCAAACTCATGACTTGACATACCTAATTCTTTCAGTATTTTCTTCATAGTAGATTCAACTCTCTTACTAGATTGGTTCTTTTCTCTCAAACTTATTGCAGAGTTGAAATTCTCTTCATAGGTTCCAAACCTATTTGCATGACCATCCAACTCACACTTTAACAATCTATTCACATATCCTACTATTTCTGCTTCAGATATTTCATAGCCAAGAGGCTCTATGAATTCCATTCTAGGATCAACTACTTCAATGTAGGTGAAATTAGTGTCTACCATAAAAAAAATGTCATCTTTATGCTTTTCAACTAAGGATTGAGGAATCCTTGATTTGTTCTTAACAATATTCTGAAAAGTCTTCAATACAAGCTTCACACTGTCATTAACTTTATCAAAAAAGATGATTCATGTAGACTAAGTTTATGATTTCCATTATGTTCACATTATCACTCCAATCAACTGTGTAAGGAAATCTTTTCAAAATATAGGTTATCAAAGATGAAAACCTAAACTGTGTGTACTTAGCCTTAATCTTTTCTAAGTTCTCAAATAACTGAATTTTCAAAATTTCACATAGGTCTACTTGTTTCTTCTCAATACACATAAGATAAGCTACATGAACCATTCCTGTAGCCATGTCATCTTCCCTTGAATTACCATAGAATTTAGTTGTTAGGATCTTGCAAAGGTACCTAACATCATCTTGCTTAATCTTACTTATCGCAATTCCTCTACCATTATAACTAGATCCAATGTTGTCTAAAACAATCTTTCTCATGTTCTTTTCATTCAGTGGAATCTCTCCAACTTTTGATAATCCAGTAACATCATGAATTAGGTCGGTAGTTATATCAATAACTCTATCCTCCATCCAGAATTTCTCATTGTGGATTCTACTTAAAATGATCTTGGTACATTCCTCATCATTAAATTCATACTTCATGGAATATTTGATAATTTCATTATTCTCTAGGTTCCCATAAGCTGGTTTAACTGACATGTCTTGATTGTACAATTTCCTATAATCATCACTAAAATCTGCATCTCCCAAAGTTTCAAACTTGCAACCTAAATATCCTTTAACATTCTCAATGTGTAATACTCCGTCTGGTACGGATGATAGTGCTAGACTGTTATCAATTTCAGTTGGTTCTACTAGTTCTTTCTTAATCTTAGGTCTATTCTTATCCTTAACATTATGAACCATAGAAATATCCATCTTATCAACTGATTAAAGATCAAAAAATACCTCAACTTTGCAAATCTAGGGTTTCGGTATGATCGTCGCTGCAAACTACTTCCAAACTTCTTCAAATCATCCTCAACTCACTTTTTCTTCTTTCAAATCTCTTTTCAATCACTTTTTAATCATGATAACTTCAATTTCAACCTTATAACACTTCACATTAACTCGATCTGACATCGCATTCATTCATTTTGCCGCTAAAACCTCAAAAAGCTGATTCTGCAAACCTACAACCATAAAACTTTCTGCGACCTCGCAAAACACAATATTTTCTTTTGTGCACTTAACCATAGCATTAGTACAACATAATAAACCTATATCTAACTACGCAAAACTTAACTCATTCAAATTCCTAATCTACACTAATCCTAAGTCCTAAACTACATAAACTGACATAAATTAAGTACTTAAAGAAGGGTTAGGTAAAGACTCATCCTTACCATTACTTACATTACCTTCTTGACTACTTTCAGTGCTAACTATACCTCCTTGATCTGTGCCTTTATCAAATTTTACTTCATCTTTATTGCTATAGCAACCTTTCTCTTTGTTTCCTGCATTTTCATTCCTTCTTGCATTGTTCCTAGGGTTAGGGTTATGATGATAACCTCCATTATTCATTCTGCAAAATCTTGCTGAGTGTCCAAACTTGTTGCATATTTGACAAATGATTCCATTGTTTCCAAATCTCTGTCCTTGGTGGTTAATCTATGACTTGCAATTTCTAGCAATATGTCCTACTTTGTTGCATCTAAAACATACTACCACTTTTTTTTGATTCATTTCTTCAATAGATTTCTTATCTGCATTGTTAGTATTCCCAATCATTCTATCATAATTATTCAAAATTACTTTAGGTCTTCTACATTCGTTAGCTCTCTGTCCAAAACTATGACAATTATAACAATGTCCATTAAAAGGTTTAAATTGCTTACCTATGCAATCTCTCTTCATGTGCCCAATAGTATTACAAGCAAAACATCTACCTTTGAATTCTCTTTGCATACCTTTAGATGATTCTTCCTATTTTGATTCTTCTTGCTTTGATTCTTCTTTCTCTCTAGGTGGTTCTTCTTTAGGTGGATCTTCCAATGTGTTCTCATCTAGCTTTATTTCCTCCACACTTTCAGATGTCTTCAGATCTAGCTTCTTACTTTCATGGATTGTTCTAAACATACTAAATCCAAATCCAGTCCTATCAAAGAATGGTTCTTCAAAAGAAATTTGTTTTCCAGTCTTATCACCATTTGAATATAGCCTTTCAAGTTGTTGTTTAGATTGAGTTAATTCACCTTTCACAATTTTATTATACTTCCCAAGTTCCACATACTGCACTTTTACTTTTTCAGATTCGGATGTTTCCTTTTCAAGTCTTGACCTCAGATCTTCATTCTCAATTTTCAATTTTTCATTATTAGATCTCAAATTTCCATCTTTCATACTAAGCTTCAGATTTACTATCTTCAACTCATGCTTAAGGATCTCATTTTCTTTTTCTAATTCATCACAATTTTCAACAAGCATATCAGATTTCTTTTCAGATTTCAGATCTTCAATCTTACCTTTTAATTTGTCAATAGCATTCTTTGCATCTTCATATTTTCTTCTTAAGGAGTTTCTTTCATTAGTAAGCATATCAATCTATTCAAGAGCTTCTTCAAGATTCTTCTGAAGTTGATCCATATCCATAGAGATCTTACTCAAGCTGCTAAGCTTTCCTTGAATGTTCCTTCTTCGAGTAACTGTGCTCTGATACCAATTTTAGAAATAGGAAATACTAAGACGAGGGGGTGAATCAGTATTTCACAAAATTTTTCTTTTGCCCACTTATGGATATAACAAATTACTTTAGTGCATACAAAGATTATCAAGCTAATTAACAAACATAGCAGTAAATAGAAAGAACTCATAACACATGATATGTTCTCGAGAAAACCCTGGCCAAGGGAAAACCCTGGTGGGGATGGTAACCACAAAGATCACTAATCAAAAGTATCTTGCTAGGGATATTGGACCCTATTAGGAGTCAATTTACAATATATAGTAGATCTGTCCTGGTTAAAGGACTTTAGGCCTTGTTAGAAGCCTTAACCCTGTTAGGAGTTAGATTACAAAACCTGATCACCAGCTGATCTCACTGCTCAAATAGGTAATACAAAATTTTTCTGACTATAATATGGTACTACTTACAACTTCACATCAATAGCCTTGCTACTATCATAATATACAACTATCGCAAGTTATCTTTTCTTTCTTTTTACATATCACATCTATTTTCATTACATTTCAAGTATGCCTAATATATGAGTTATTAGAGCTAATAACTTTACATGGTCGACTTCAAAAATCTTTATCCAAGAGTAAACATCTAGGATGTCATCCCTTCATAATGTTAAGTCATTATTTTGACAGGCAAAAATAATCCCTTAACTCTTTCGCTAATATTGTCTCCAAAACTGTTCTGTCTGCAAAAATTGTCTTCGATAAACTTTGAATAACTTTGTTCGTACTGCTCCAAACTTTATGTGCACTAAGATGGGGTATCCTCATACTCTGTAGAAGCTTTAGTTAACTACATAAACAAAAATATTGCTCCAGTGGACGTTGCCAACTAAATCTTCATCGGGTGCTCTGTCAGGATCACTGTATCCATACTTAGACAATTTCTTCCTTCAACTTGCCATACTTGCATTCCAGATTCTATGCTCTCAATAGAGATCATATGTTTCCATAATGACAACATCTATGCATCCACATTAGACAAATTGCCAACATGAAGATGGTACAATAGTAAGGAACAAAGCAATATTAGTATGTAAAGGTTATGCACAAAGAGAAGGCATTGATTATTCAGACACATTTGCACCTGTGAGTAGATTAGAAGCTAGTAAGTTGTTTTTAGCTTATGCTATAGTTAAAAAATTCAAAGTGTATCAAATGGATGTCAAGTCAGCATTCTTGAATGGAGATCTAAAAGAAGTATACATTGAGCAGTGTGAAGGATTCACCTTATCAGACAGACCTGATATGGTATGCAGATTGAAGAAGGCCCTCTATGGACTTAAGCAAGCCCCTAGAGCATGGTATGAGAGACTAGATGGATACTTAACAAAGATTGGATTCAAGAAAGGAGTAGCAGATTGTAATCTATTCATTAGAGAGACATTTGAATGTTTGTTTCTTGTAGCTATATTTGTTGATGACATTATATTTGGAGGTAATGACAAACTTAGTGCTGAATTTACTAAGGAGATGCAGAATGAATTTGAGATGAGTATGATTGGTCCTATCAAGTACTTTTTGGGATTAAATGTGCAGCAGACAAAAAAAGGGATTTTCATTAATCAATCAAAGTATTTGAAAGAGATACTAAAGAAATTCAAGATGGATGATTGCAAGCTAGTAGGAACCCCTATGATTACTAGATGCAAGCTTACAAAGGAAGATGACTCCCCAGAAGTTGATATAACATTGTACAAGTCAATGATTGGTAAATTGATTTATCTTACACAGACTAGACCTGATATTTCAAATGCAGTTGGCATAGTTGGAAGATTTGAAGCAGAGCCTAAACAAAGTCACCTCATGGCAGTAAAAAGGATATTCAGATACTTACAAGGCACTATAGACTATGGTTTATGGTATCCCAATTTAGAAAATGTTGAGCTTCATGTATACACTAATGCAGATTGGGCAGGATGTGTTGATGATAGAAAGAGTACATCAGGAGGAGCAGTGTTTCTTGGTGATAGAATTTTCACTTGGACAAGCAAGAAACAAAATTGTATTTCTCAGTCAATAGTAGAAGTAGAGTATGTTTCAGCAGCCTTGAATTGTTCTACAATTGTGTGGATCAAGTAGATGATAAAATATTTTGGAATTCAGATTGATTATCTTGTTGTTATTCACTATGATAACACTAGCACTATCAATATGTCAAAGAACCTTGTGATGCATGCAAAGACAAAACACATTGAGATCAAGTATCACTTCCTAAGAGAGAAAGTGGCAGAGAAAGAAGTTAAGTTGGACTATGTGAATACTAAGGAATAGTTGGCAGACATATTCACAAATCCCTTGCCTAAGGATACTTTTGAGTGACTCAGGGGGAAGTTGGGAGTAATTCCCTTCCTTGATTCTGCTTAGAAGGAAGCATGAATGGCATCAATCCTCTGGGACTGATGGAAGGTTGACTACTCTACTTCTGGAGTAGTACCGGTGCTTTAAATGAATGGCACCCTTTTCCATTGATGTCAAAGGGGAAGTAGTATACAGAGTCATGAAAAACAGAAGGATTAATGTACTTAGGGGGAGCAGTATTTAGTTGTGACAACAGTTTAGTTGAGGAAATGAAGAATGTTGGAATTTATTGTAGTAGATGGAGATTTCATCTTTGGGGGAGTTTTGAAGAGGAAATGGAGAATGTTATAAAAGAAATGTTCATTTGGGTTGATGGTGGTTTTTCATTCCACATTTTTCCATCAATGCCAAAGGGGGAGATTGTTGGAGATTTGCCAATAGGCCAGTACTGACTATATGTTTGTCATTGATGACAACATATGGAAAGTAGTATGTGTAGAAGTCTTATACAATAAGCCTTATGTATATGTTTCATGTACATGATATAAGCATGATATCATGGGCACAGAGGTTGAATGTGAGTACAGATAGTTATACAGCAGCTTGTGTCAACAGTGTTCTTGACAGACTTACAGGAAGTGTTCTATGTATGGTTGTCTGTATAGTTGTCTTATGGGCATGCACCCTAGGATATATGTTTCAGACATTTTAGTGATGTTAATTTCATAGATGCATGGTCTGATGATGAATGCAAGTGAAGTTATGTAGTCGCTATTCGCAAGTAGCAGTTTCCTATGTTTGTTCAGCAGAGCCGACAGAGATTTTCTTGGTTCATGAGTTGCGCCTATCTTGAGGATATGCACCCTTGGAGTTAAGCTTGGAGAAGTGTTATTGATGTTTGGTTAAGAGAACATAATTTGATTTATCTTACAAAGAAAGTTCCAATTGTTCTGGTAGAGCCGATAGTGTGTGGCGTGCATCTACAATTATTTTATTAAACAGGTCCCAGAATCAGTTGCGTGCATAATAGAGCTGACAAAATGATTTTTGGAGTTTATTATGGTTTCTCTAATATGATTTCAAGGGGTTATAATAGGCTAACTTGATTATATCATTTGGAGGATAGATATTTATAGGCAGTCATTTATGATTGCTTGAGTGTGGTTCATGGTTGATAAAGCAGAGTAAAGCAGAGTGTGCATAGTGTTGAACCATCAGAAGAAGGTCTATGTGACCTACTAGAATATGTGTGCTATTCATTGGAACTAATCTAGACAATAGGTCAAAGCACAGTTCACCAAGATCTAGATATAGTGTGTATTTGTTATTCAGAAGGTTGTAGCCTTCGTCCATTTGAGCAGTGAGCTCTCGGATAGTGCATCCCCTCCCCTAACAAAGACAATTGTAAAAGACTCCTAACAGGGTCCAACCCTTAACTAGGTCTACTGTACTTAATATATTGTAAAGCTACTCCTAACAGGGTAAAGGATCTTCTAACAAGGATCATTATACACTAGTATAGAATATTAGTGGGTATCAAGTCCTACCAGGGTTTTTACCTATTTGGGATTCCCCATAACCAAAATATTGGTGTTATGTTCATCTATTCTTTCATTGTTTTTGTGCTTTATGTTTAAGTATACTTAATTGGATAAAGAATTGAAACTTGTAGATAACTAATTCACCCCCCCCCCCCCCTCTCAATTATCTCTTGGGACTATTCCTAACAACCCCTAGTATGAGGGAGGTAGAATGCCAAGGGTTTGTATCACTGATGACTTAGCCGACATTTCCTAAAGAAAGTTCAACACAAGTAATTTCTAATGTTAATTCAGTTATTTTGTAAACTTATATTTGCTACCAAGGATTTAACATTAAATAATATAACTCATAGATAAATCTCATGTTCACAAGCATATACAGGTCGGAGTTGACATTGGTGGCATTATCCCTTCACTACCAAGGACATGTATTAGGTATCATGTCTACGTGAGGAGACATAGCTGATGTTGGTTCTGAAAATATTTTACACTCAAAGAGATACCAATATGCTTATGACTAATGTTAAGGAGTGGTTAATTCCAAATATGGGAAATCTATAAGAAATTGGACCAAATATAGGGACAAGACTTCCCTTTTCACTTCTGGCTCTACAAAACCAAGGTGGGTACACCTAATCCAATAGATTTAACTTTATTCCTTGTTCAATACTAGATCTAACAATAGATGATAGTGAGAAAGTACTAAATAACAACCTATTACTCATTGACTCTCCATCACTAGATAGAACAACTTATATAAAATAAATAAAACTTTAAAAGACTGTTATTGATTGAATGTTTTAGGATTACAAGATTTCAATCATTCCACACAAAGAAAAGATAGGAAAATACAAGCTAGTGCCCTATCCATTGGGAAAAATATCAAAAGATAGAATGAATACAAAGATATTCAGAGAATAACTATTCTTTGAACATAAATACAAAACACTCCAACTCTTTCTTACTTATAGAAAATCCTCAAATGAATTTAGTAAACATGTATCCCACCCTGAGTAGTATTTAATCCAATCCTAGATCAGAACTCAAAGCTAAATACATACATATAAATCTCAGAAAGACTTAAAGATTTACAAAATAAACTCAAAGGAGAGACAAAGATTTGAAATTTGTATTAAGTATAACATTGAATATTGTATACATCATGTTCTGAACAATAAGCTTGCAAAATAGCAGCAGCAACCTATACTTCTTCTCTATTTCTTTGATAAGAATGATACAAAAAGTTACAATCCTCAACTGAGGGCTAGGGTTTCAAAATATCTATCTTTATAATACCTAAACTCTCAATTTATTAGCTTCCTTAGTAAATCGTTGCTTCTCCCAACTAACTCTTACATCCATACTTGTCTCTGGGAATGGTGATGGTGGAAATTCAACAATTGGGCTTGATGAAGAAGCAACTGCAGGCTTGTCAGCTATCATCAGTTGTGGTGACCTGTGATCTTGCGGTCCTGATAGCTTAGCAATTAACTTGTTCTTTTGAATCAGCTCTATCTTGAGCTCATTGTAAAACTTGAGGACAGTTTCAAATTTGAGCCTCAGCTCTTCTTTTTCTTGGGCATCTTTCTCTACCACTTTGACATTGAACTTGGCAGTCTCCAAAATTAGGTTTGAAGTTTCTACACCAAAAGTCTCCCCTACTCTTTGTACCAACAGATTGCCTGCATATACCATAGAGAGGACCTCTCTTTTTCCTTTATTCTCCTCCCTCTTAAGGGACCACATCACCAAGGTAGCATGATCATCTGAAAAAGTAGTTCCCCTAGAAGCTTGTTGAGCCTATTTTGCAATAGCAAGAGTCTTCACCTTGCTCTTTCTAACTTGATCAAAGATTATTACATCAATAATATCCCACTCTGGTAGAATTAGCACCCTTGTAGTATGGACCATAGCCCTTCCTTCCTCAGGAGTAACCTTTTTAAACTACTTCATCAGCTCACCCTTGGTCTCAGTTTCAATCTCTATTATATCCCTATCAGGGAATTCCTCCTTTTTCTTTTCACAAATCTCCTTAAATTGATTTATTTTCATTCTCCATAAAAATTGGGAGAATGCCCTAGTCTTGACAAATTTTTCATCAACAAGAAATGAATCACTAGCCTACTTCAAAATAGGGTCCACTTGTTTACCCTCAAATTCAGTAAGAGTAAGATCCATTGCAACCTCCTTAGGTGCCTCTGGCATCCCTTCTTGTAACTCATCCTTGGAAACAAAAATATTTCCCTCACTACTCATCTGAACTAATTGTTCTGCTACCCCATGTTCATCTAATTAGATGGGGGACTGAGAAGGAGAACAATCTTCCTCTCCTGGCCTTGATTCTTCTTGTCTATGCCTCTTTGGAGTGGGTCCTTGCATTACTGGATCATTCATAGGCCTTTTTCCTCTTGATGTAGAAGGAAGATCCTCACCTCTCTATTGTGTTTGGCCCTTTCAAGCTCTGCCTTACTGACCATGACTTTCTTTTCATTCACTGCATGCATGACCCCTTCAAAATGTTCCATAAGGGCATCCACTTTCCTAGCCCAGGGTTCAAATCCCTTCAGTGGGTCATAAGCTTTATCAAAATTTCTAATGAAATCTACAGTCTTCTCGTAGATCACCCATTTTTCCTATTTTATTTATTGAGTTTGGAGGTCAAACTCATTTCTTATTAAGTCTTGAGGAAAATTAAATTGGTGTTCTATGAGAGCACACCTTACTTTGTCTTTGAATATACCTGATAGAAAACCCTCCATGTCTGCACATCTGATGGTGGTTGTTGACATTCTGTAGGTCTACAATACTTAGTTCAGATGCACTCATCCTCCTTTAGTAATCACATACTGGTGTGCTATTGTTATATCAGGGAAAAAAGTCCCTCTTCCTTTACTAGTAATGGCACTATCTTGTAGGTCACCAATCTACCTCACAATTTTAGCATATCCTACCTTTAATGGAACTTGGTAAGGAAAAATGTAAGGTGCCTTTTTACAACCATAAACCCTAAACATTGTAGAAACAGGATATAAAATGATATCCCCAAAATTGTGGACTATAGTAATGTCCTAACAATACTCCTTTGGTCTAATTAATCTTAACAACTCTCTTGGAATCCTTGGATTGTCAAAAAACAATAGAGTTCTGAGCCTTGAAGCAAAGTCCCTATCAAATGCAATGTAACTGGCATCAATTTTGTCCCATGATAGGGCTGTAGTCCACAATTGTACTGGGAGGACTTCCCCATTTCTTTCCTTCATAATGTTGACTGTTGAGCTAAAAAATTGCTCACCCTTGTACAAGAACATATGCATAAGCATTGAATACCATCCAAAAGGCCTACTAACCTTCATGTTCTTAATTCCCATTAATCCCTCATGCATAAGATCAGAAAAATGAGATGCAAAATCAAAAATCAGTGCCAATTGGGGGTGTAGTGATTGTACCGTCATGAACATATATGGAACAAGCATATGAGTTGCTTCATCATGCCCTAAGATCAAAGTTAGTGACTTATAAAAACCCTGTGCTCTTTTACTGAACAAATCTATCCTTAAAGGCTCTGGTGTGCTTGAACCAATGACACACATGGATCCAACCTGGTCTATGAACTCCCTCAAAGGCACTGCCCTTAAATAATCCCTCTAAGCCTCATATACCTCTGTAAAGTCTGTAAAGTCTATCTTTTCCAACCCAACAGAAGCATCATTTAGTGAGAAAACCTCCCTAATTTCTTCCTCAGTGATACTAATCAAATCATTCCCATTTACATCTTTGACACACTTTTTCATAGGGTCATAGCACTTAGCAATTTGGATTAATAATTTAGCATCCATAAAAACTCCAGGGATTACTAACTTCCCAATATCAAATTGCCATATGTTGCTGAGGGGAGCACAGGAATTTCTCTGTGAGTAGGTTGATCTAAACAGAATCAAACCATTATGATCTTCCCCCACCCTGGCATCCCTCATCCAATTTCCTCTATCATGGAGTCCTTCAACTACTAAGTCCCTAGGGTTCCTTGAGACCAATTCTTTTAATCTAGCTACCCCATTATCAGAATGTGGGATTAATTGCATCAAATCTTCAAAGAATCCCCTGTCCTTATACTCTATTTTCCTAGATAAATTCCTCTTTGGTGGCATTTTAACTAGGGCTTCATAGAACAATATATAAAAATCTGAGAAAACCCTAAATACTTATCAGCTGGTAACACAATTTTTCTTATAATTTCTTCATAGACTTCAAACAACTCTTGAATTCATAAAAAATTGACCTACCATGCACCTAAAAGAACTTCACTTGAAATCACTCTAGAGGAAAATCCAATTTTCCAAAAAGCCTATGAGAGTGGTAAAGAGAAACAACGATCCAGTTTTGATATATAATGTTGCCAACCACTTAAAATCCATCCATATGTAGCTCATTAAGTCTGCCATGACTGAAAGTTGGTGGCCTCAGCACTCACAAGACATGAAAAATGTCACAGAGTAAAAAATTTGAATTTGGACGGTTGATTTTGTTTCCTTTCGGGCGCATCTGACAATTAGCAAAAGTAACCGCACAACCTTCTGTTACTTTTCCCCAAACTAGCTCCCAGCCAATGAGAATAGTTCAAATTACCCATGTGGGAAAAGAAAACACTTAATTTTACTTTGATCAGAGTGGACAGGTGTCACCTTATCGCTAAAGTGCATGCATAATATACAAACATCTTTCTTGAGTGGTGCAATGACAGCCACAAGATCTTTTTCCAACCTATCACATTTTACCACCTCCTACAGTGATGACCCCACAATTCCCTTCATCAAATCAATAGCTGCCATGTTGTAAAAAAAATAGCAAGTGGGCCTCTTTACCTCTTCTTCCTCGGTACCAATCATCCTGACAACTGCCACATCACAACTCCCAACAACCAATGGCCACTGAACACATCAATGTGACCTGGTACATTAAGCCCCACTGTAATTTCCTCCTTTATAGAGAATCGGACAGTTGTCGCTAAAGCGTAATCTTAAAGCACTATCATCTTTCCTCAGCAATATAACGACAACCATAGGATCAAATAGAACTTTAAGCTTTAAAAAGTCTGACCCCACTTTTACGATGTCACTTAAGACAGATGTCAATCAAAGAAAATGTCAAGGGAGAAAATCTGTCAGAACTCTTGCAGTGTTGGAAAAGACCTCAATCGGACGGCTGTCACTAAAGCACAATGCTTAAAAGGCTATCAATTTGGTCGAGCTATATAACGATAGCCATAGATGTGATCCAATGTTTAACTGCCAGCATACCTTTATTGATGGGCCCACCTAAAAAGATGGTGCTTCATCACTAAAGCACATGTCAGACATTCTGACAACAGGTAGTCTTGTGGTTCAACGACAGCCACTAGTTTAAAAGGGGGACAAACTATTGAAAAATTAATCGGAGACTTAGGCTTTGAAAGAAAAATTAAAGGTGACCCCGTCGGATAACCTAACAATATAACATGTAAAGTGATGGGTAAAAGGGGTGGAAAATAGCACATGTTTTAATTGGAGAGTTAGTGAACCAAAAAGGTAATGCAAAAATAAAACAAGGCTTAAAACCAACTAGGGCTTCCATCAAACCTAGGGTTTTCACCATAAAACCTTGCCATCAAGTCTATAAACTAGATTTTCCTCAAAAGTTTTAGCATGAAGCTGGAAAAATTTTATATAGTTATAACAGTGGCTCATGCTTGGGGACATGTATCTCCTGTAGATATGATGAGAAAACTGGAATCTCATGGAAGACCAAACTAGAACAAAATTTTGATTGGGAAACAGAAATGCACAAAAACCCTAAAACTAAACCTACACAGGGACTCAGGAAAATATTTAAGCGAAGTAAAATTTTAAGAATTGACCATGAACTGGGAATTCCATGAGCTCGCCTGTTAGATTTTTCAATAAATAAGAATTTGTTCCCCATTTTTCTTCAATGACATATGGTCCTAACCAAATGGGATCAAATTTCCCATGCTTTCCTTTATCTTCTAACCTTGCATTCCACATCAGGACCATATCACCACTTGCAAAATTTCTCTGAGTAGTCCTTTTGTCATACATGACTTTGCACTAGGCATGCATCTTCTCATTTTTATCATGTGCATCATTTCTTACCTCATTCAATTGAATCAAATCATTTATTCTGACAGTCATTTCATCCTCAAAATCATCATCATATGCTTGTATGAACTGGCACATCTATAATAAATTGTTTTGGGGTAACCTTGCATTAATCCCATACACTAAGTTAAAAGGGGCACACCCTATTGCTTTCTTCACTGTAACCCTGTCAGCCCATAGGGCTTGCAACAATTTGGAATCCTAGGCCTTCTTGTTTTTATCCAATACCTTTTTCAAAATTTTAATCAAACTCTTGTTATTGGATTCTGACTGACCATTGCCCTGTGGATGGTAGGGATAAGAATATGAGATTTTTATTCCATTGTTCTAACAAAAGTCAACAAACTCCTCTGACCTAAAACATATTGCATTATCAACCACCATAGTTTTATGGGCAACCAAATCTTGTAAGGATGTTTTGCATCATAAAATATGTTACCACCTTACTAGTTGCTCTCCTTGAAGGGATTTCTTCAACCCACTTGGTGAAGTAATCAGTTGCCACCAAAATATTAGAATTTCCACCACTAGACTTATTAGGGATTTCGCCAATGAAATCCATACCCCACTTTTGAAAAGGGGCCTGAATAGTAACAGGTTTGAGAGGCAAGTTTCCACTAAATTTCAATTTTCCTACAAATATTTGACAAGGGTCACACTTCTTTACAAACTGATGTGTATCTTTGAAAAGTGATGGCCACCAAAAACTTGACCTAAGGATCTTGTGGGTTGTAGTCTTTTCCATATAGTGTCCTCCACAAATCCCATTATGCATTTCATCCATCAAAAGCTTGGCCTTATCCTGATCTACACACCTAAGCAAGACACCTTCATTGCTTCACCACCATAACTCTCCACTTATAATTTCATATCTTATGGAGTGAAGCTTAATATTTCATTTCTTGTTATTATCTAACTTAGGGGGTAAAACCATCTTTTGCAAATATTTAAAAATATCCTTGTACCACTCACAACAATCTATGTTACATACAAAAGGTCTCTAATTTTCCTCCAACATATTTATCTGGTTTGCATTTAGATTGCTTTGGGCCATCAACTTTTCTAAGCCCAATCCTCTTACCAATTTTGTAATGTGAATGTCAATGTTAAATTCTTGAATCCTATTGATCCATCTACATCTTCTTCCTGATACTTCTTGTTGGACTAGGATATCCTTGACTGCAGCACTTGGAACATAGGCAACCACTGTGGCTCCTACCAAATAACACCTAAATGTTTTAATAGCCTTTACCAAGGCATAAGCTTGCTTCTTAATGATATCATAATTCAATTCAGCTGCCTGCAAGGTCTTGCTGAAAAAAGAAATAGGTTGTTCAAAACCATCAACATTTTTCTATAACAAGACTGCTGCAATAGTATGGGCAGATGCAAAGGAGAATATTTTCATAGGTTTGTTTCAAAATTGGGGCATGCTTGATAGCCCTTTTAATATCATTAAAAGCTTGTATTGCTTCCACATTCCATTCAATCTTTCCTCCCTTTTTTAACATTCTTGATATAGGAATACTAATTTTTGCAAAGTTTGTAATAAATCTCCTCAAGAAATTGACCTGTCCTAAAAAGGACTAAATCCCCTTAATATTACTTGGTGAAGATAGTTTATCAATAGCTTCCACCCTTTCTGGGTCTATCCTCACTCCATCCTTTGAAACAATGTGCCCTAGAAGTTTTCCTTCTAACACACCAAAAGCACACTTCTTTGGATTCAAAGAAAGCCCATACTCTAATGCTCTAATGAAAATATTTTCTAGATGTTGGCAATGTTGTTCCTCCTTGGATGAGAAAGCTGTCAGATCATCTTGATATACCATCATGAATCTATCAATGAAATCAGCAAAGGCTACATCCATAGCCCTTTGAAAAGTGGCACCAGGATTAGTCAACCCAAAAGGCATCCTTATATAAACATATGTCCCCCATGGGGTTGTAAATGCAGTTTTAAATTGCTCTATGTCCTTAACCATAACCTGATTATAACCAGAAAAGCCATCCATCATGGACATCAATTCTGACCCAGTGACCTTTTGCAACATATTCTCCATATTTGGTAATCCATAGTTATCCTTCAGAGAATTTATATTAAGATTCCTAAAATCAACGCATAACCTGATGTCACCATTTTTCTTTCTAACAGGCACCAAATTTGAAACCCAAGTGGAGTGTCTAATAGGCTTGATTATTCCAGCATCCATCATCTTCTTGAGTTCACCCTGCATTTTAGGTGCCAAGGTAGGGTTAAAAGGTCTTAACTTTTGTCTAAAAGGTTTTGTACCCTCTTTGAGTGGAATCTCATGTTGAAAGAGGTCATCCATATAAGCTTTGAGATCTTTATAAGACCAGGCAAAAACATGCCTAAATTTTCTGAGAATATCAATCAATTTTTTTCTAGTTCTTGGGGACAAACACTTGCCTATATAAACCTTCTTGGGGACAAATCTTGTACCCAAGTTTGTTTCTTCCAACTCATTCATTTTATTAGTACTAGCAGAAGAACCTTTTTCCTTATTATCAAATGCCCTTTCAAGAGAAACTAATCCTTTGGGAACTCTATTTGATTTTAATTGCAAAACCTCTTTCCCAAAAATGACATCTTTACCATTTACTGTATCAACATAAGTACTAAAATCCATTTTTTTGTCACCAAAATGGGATTCACACTAGAGAAATCTTAATATGTCTTGGCCATCAGAGAAACCCTACCAGTTATCTATATTATCAGGGGTGGAAGGCTGGCTTGCACTTCTATATTGGAAATATTAGCAAATGTAACATCTTCAGGTTTAAGGGCCACATTAGCCAATAAGTCTTCCATTCTGTTTTGACTTCTTTCCATCCAAAAAATATTAAAAGCACTAAAACTTTCAATCTCATCCCATACAGCATTTCTATACTGCTTCAACTTCTTATTTTTTGAAGCATACTTTTCTCTAATTTGGGAAACAACTAACTAAGAGTCACCCACTACTTTTAAACATTTTATACCATGCCTTGATGCCAACCTTAGACCTATCAATAGAGATTCATACTCTGCAACATTATTTGTGCATGAGAATAGCAAAGTAAAGGAGAATTTGAAAGTTTTACCATTTGGAGATATGAGTAAGATTCCAGCTCCAGATCCTTCCTTGTTATTTGCACCATCAAAATACATAGTCCAAAAACCATCAAGATCAATCCATCCCTCCTGGTTTTTTGATCTATGTGTATTTTCAACATTCTCATCATTACCTTTGTCTTCAACCTTGAAAGCATTAATATCAGTGTCAAGAAAGCAATTCATGGTGTCTTCTTTTTCTTCAATCATATGTGGAGTCTTGAGTTCTCTAGAAACCTTAATGTTCTATCCCTCCAAGTTGAAAGTGGCAAATGATAAATCACACTGTATGCTACCTCCCATAGAAGCACTCCACTTTCTTGACAACAGCATCCCATACTGGGGAGGAATATCCACTACCAAGACACTCATGGTCAATTGTTTGTTGGGGTATGTAGCCAATCTATAGGGTAAAGCCTTAATGATACCTACAACTGGTACTTCCCTTGAATCCATTTCTTGACATCTTCCATGAGGTGTGTCCACCTTTAACCCTAGTGACTTCATAACCTCAGTAGGCATAACAGTGTTTGATGCTCCAGAATCAATCATACAATTTTTTAACAACTTTCCATTTATCTGCAGAGTTAAAAAGAAAGGATCAACTGTTCCTACTATAGTATTAACAACATTTTCATCCAAATAAATTTGGGGAATTTTAGAAATAATCTCCTCATTGTCATTTTCATTTTCACTATTTATAATTGCTACTTGTTTCTCAACTCTTTCTATTTTTTGAGAATCTATAGATACCACACCATTTACCCAATTTAGGGCCTTTTCCTTGTGTTCTTCTATTCTCATCATCTCCAACAAAGGGACTTTGACAATAATCTGTGACAACAATTTGCTCATATCAATTGGAACATATTTTGAATCAAAAACATCTAGCTTCAAAATTGCAACTTCTTTATTAGTCTCCTGGATAGTAATGTCTGTAGGTTTTACAATATGGGCTCCATCCTCTTTCTGCAAAGCTGGAACAACCTCAATAGTGGGTTTGGATTTTACCTTATAAACAATGTTAGGCTTAACATTTTTCTTTATTTTGACCTTATCAACAGGATTAGCATCCTTAGGCTTATCCTATGATATTTTTACATCCTTGTCTATTTTCTTGATGAAAATTCTAGCAGGCTTCTGATTTGGATTACCAACCACTCTATTTCTCAAGTTATAACCCATTTTGGCTTGAGTAACCATATCTATTGTTATCAAGGCAATTTCCTCATCAAAAGGCCTTCTCAAAACAATTGTTTCCTTAACTTTCAAAACATTACATTGGATGTTATTAGGCTCACTATCTTCATCAGAAAAAACTTGTTGATGGTATGATTAAGTTTTGGTCTGAGAATTGAAAATATCCTAGTTTTCATCTTCTTCAGCAAAGTTGACCTCATCCCAAACATGGGAGGAAATCATTCCACATCCCTGGTCATCATAAGGCTATTCCTCATTAGATTCTTGCTCCTCTTGTGAAGAGACACTTTGGGATATGACACAATAATTGGGATCATGTGGTGACTGACAAACAATACACCATGGGACATCTCCCACCATGTTCATTGAGTTCCTTTGCAATGGATCAGGGGTCCTATCATTTGTTTTATCATTTCTCTCAGGAAGAATAGGCTTCCCATCTTTCCATTGAGTGTTATATGGGTAATTTTGCATTCTTGGTAATTTGTTGAAATTATTAAAGGGAGGTTTATCACCTCCCGCAACTTTAGTATTTCTATCATCACCAAGCTTTAAGTCTTTTATTACCTTCAATATTTGTTTCAAACTATCATCATCTTTCAGATTTATACTCATAGGCTTCCCTTTATCCTTTCTATTCAACAATTGTGATTTGTTATCTTCCCTTCTTCCTAACTTTCCTAAAATTCTTCGGTTACTCTCTATGTTCATAGCTAGCTTGTAAGCTTCAACAAGACTCCTCGGATTTTTATCTCTCAAAAGGTAGCCCATCTTAGAGTCAAAAGCATTCAAATATGTGACAAGACATACTCTATCATCTAATCTGATGATTTACAAGAGTTTATGCATAGCCCTTTGAAATCTGACATTAAACTCAACAACATCCTTATTGAAATTCTTCTTTATGTTATTAAATTCATTTAACATAAAACCCTCATTTGTTTTATCACCATACTATTCTTTGAAACAATGCCTAAGCTAATCCCATGAACCTATGCTACCATATGGAAAAGCCCTAAATCAATCCCTTGAATCTTCTGTAATGGATTGTATAAATAATTTCATGATAACATCATCTGGTACAATGTTATAATCATCAATCACATCATTAAAATTTTTTAGGTGTTCCTCACAAGTAACAACATTACTTCCAATAAACTTAGGAAGTTTCTTTCTGATTTCTTCAGGGATGGGGTTAGGATACCCAGGGATGCCAGTAAAAACCAATTGTTTGCATCTTTCATGTATAACCCCTATGTTAAAAATACTAGCACCCTGAGATGTGGATGCATTAGTATTTTTCATGGTAGAAATTTTGAGTCCTCCTGGTGGGGGAACACCAGTTGTCTGATTTGCTAAATTTGCAACATTATTCCCTTGTGTAATAGTAGAATTAGCAAAGTTAGTGGGTCTTGTAGACCGTCTAAGAAAATCTATTTTCTTTTTCATTTCTAGTGTTGAAGCCTCTAACTTTTCTTTTTCAAGTTCTTTAGCTAACAATTCTTGATCCATTTTGGCCTTTTCAAGATCTGCTTTCAATCTCAAAGTGGAATCTATGGGAATTTTAGGGCCTACTGGCTCATTAATTGAGACACCCACTGCTTTCTGCTTTCCCTTATCCCTTGGGTTCCTTGTTTCAAACACCTATTGGACAATGGGCTATTTAGTTGTCTACTCAGGAATGGGAACATAATTTATAGCCTCTAAATTTAACAACTACCTTTTCAATTGGTCAGCCCTTATCATGGCATGCCTAATTTTTTCTTCTCTTTCCTTTTCTCTCTTCTTCCTAATAGCTTCTTGTTCATAAATTCTCCTTTCCAATTCATATACTTCTTCAAATATTTCCTCAAAATCAGGCAAAGTTGTTTCAGATTCAGCCTATTGTGCTTGAGGCTCTTCTTATTGATCTTGAGACTCATGGAGGCCTTGCGGTAATGATGAACCAAGGGTGAAAGGGGGGACAAAGTCTTGTCCACTCCTGCTTTTACTTCTAGATCTTCTTTCCCCTCCATCCCGTCTATTAGGGATTATTTTCCTATTGTGGGGTAACCTTTCACCCTCTCTTACTAAGGGAGAATAATAATCCTCATATTGGTTTAAGCCTAAATCAACTGCCTCTTCATATTCTGAGGCATTTCCCTCCTCACTAGGAGGAGCAAGACTTTCTTGTCTTGAGTTTCCTTTTTGTTTCCAGGTAAGAGACATGTCATTACTGCATTTTTTTCTTCTACCCTAAACTCGCCTAGATGTAGCTAGAAGCTCACCCTACAAACTTTCCTCTGGGTGTTCCTTCCTCTGGGACCTTGTATTTTTGAAACTCATAGTGATATAGTGATTTTTTATTAAGCACTAGTACAGAGATGTTTTAGAGTCACCACCCAGCTAAATGGGATTTTTCTATGATTTTTAAATCAATAGGAAGGCTAGGCAAAGATTAAAAAGGAATCAACTCTATGTGTAAAGGTAACTAACTAGTTTTGAAAACAAGCAGGCCAGGAGTCTTGCTCAACTTGTACCTATGTTATTTTATACAAATCTCCACAATACTCCCCAGTAGAGTCACCATTTTGTTCGTGACTTAGATGGGCCAAATCAATCTGGGTAATAAGATATTGGAAATTTGAAATATAACCAGAGATTCTCAACAAATTTATTTCTTTGTCATGTTCTCCCCAGCAGAGTCACCGTTTTGTTGGTTGTGAAAATATTTTACACTCAAAGAGATACCAATATGCTTATGACTAATGTTAAGGAGTGGTTAATTCCAAATATGGGAAATCTATAAGAAATTGGACCAACTATAGGGACAAGACTTCCCTCTTCACTTCTAGCTCTGCAAAACCAAGGTGGGTACACCTAATCCAATAGATTTAACTCTATTCCTTATTCAATATTGGATTTAAAAACAAATGACAGTGAGAAAGTACTAAATAACAACCTATTACTCATTGACTCTCCATCACTAGATAGAACAACTTATATAAAATAAATAAAACTTTAAAAGACTGGTATTGATTGAATGTTTTAGGATTACAAGATTTCAATCATTCCACACAAAGCAAAGATAGGAAAATACAGGCCAGTGCCCTATCCATTGGGAAAAATATCAGAAGATGGAATGAATACAAAGATATTCAGAGAATAACTATGCTTTGAACATAAATACAAAACACTCCAACTCTTTCTTACTTATAGAAAATCCTCAAATGAATTCAGTAAACATGTATCCCACCCTAAGCAGTATTTAAGCCAATCCTAGATCAGAACTCAAAGCTAAATACATACATATAAATCTTAGAAAGACTTAAAGATTTACAAAATAAACTCAAAGGAGAGACAAAGATTTGAAATTTGTATTAAGTATAACCTTGAACGTTGTATACATCATGTTCTGAACAATAAGCTTGCAAAATAGCAGTAGCAACCTATACTTCTCTATTTCTTTGATAAGAATGATACAAAAAGTTACAATCCTCGACTGAGGGCTAGGGTTTCAAAATCTCTATCTTTTTAACACCTAAACTCTCAATTTATTAGCTTCCTCAGTTAATCATTTCTTCTCCCAACTAACTCTTGCATCTATAATTGTCTCTGGGAATGGTGATGGTGGAAATTCAACAATTGGGCTTGATGAAGAAGCAACTGCAGGCTTGTCAGCTATCATCAGTTGTGCTAACTTGTGATCTTGTGGTCCTAATAGCTCAGCAATTAACTTGTTCTTTTGAATCAGCTCTATCTTGAGCTCATTGTAACACTTGAGGATAGTTTCAAATTTGAGCCTGAGATCTTCTTTTTCTTGGGCATCTTTCTCTGCCACTTTGACATTGAACTTGGTAGTCTCCAAAATTAGGTTTGAAGCTTCTACTCTAGAAGTCTCACCTACTCTTTGTACCAATAGATTGTCTATATATTCCGTAGAGAGGACCTCTCTTTTTCCTTTGTTCTCCTCCCTCTTTAGGGACCACATCACCAAGGTAGCATGATCCTCTTAAAAAGTAGTTCCCCTAGAAGCTTTTTGAGCATGTTCTGTAGTAGCAAGAGTCTTCACCTTGCTCTTCCTAACTTGATCAAAGATTATTGCATCAACAATATCCCACTCTGGCAAAATCAGCACCCCTGTAGTATGGACAATAGCCCTTCCTTCCTTGGGAGTAACCTTTTCAAACTACTTTATCATCTCACCCTAGGTCTCAGTTTCAATCTCTATTATATCCCTATCAGGGAATTCCTCCTTTTTCTTTTCACAAATCTCCTTAAATTGATTTATTTTCATTCTCCATAAAAATTGGGAGAATGCCCTAGTCTTGACAAATTTGTCATCAGCAAGAAATGAATCACTAACTTGCTTCAAAATAGGGTCCACTTGTTTACCCTCAAATTCAGTAACAATAAGATCCATTGCAACCTCCTTAGGTGCCTCTAGCATCCCTTCTTGTAACTCATCCTTGGAAACAAAAATATTTCCCTCACTACTCATCTGAACTAATTGTTCTGCTACCCCACGTTCATCTAATTGGATGGGGTACTGAGAAGGAGAATAAGCTTCCTCTCCTGGCCTTGATTCTTCTTGTCTATGCCTCTTTGGAGAGGATCATTGCATTACTAGATCATTCATAGGCCTTTTTCCTCTTGATGTAGAAGGAAGATCCTAACCTCTATGTTTTGTTGGCAAAAGGACACTGTAACCACTTCTCTTTTGTACAATGTATGTTCCCTTAGGAGTCAATTTCATGTACCTTGGTTGACTCAAATTTTTTTTGGCCCTTTTAGGCTCTGCCTTACTGACCATAACTTTCTTTTTATTCATTGCATGCATGACCCCTTCAAAATGTTCCATAAGGGCATCCACTTTCCTAGCCCATGGTTCAAATCCCTTTAGTGGGTCATAAGCTTTATCAAAATTTCTAATGAAATCTATAGTCTTCTTGTAGATCACCCATTTTTCCTTTTTTATTTCTTAAGTTTGGAGGTCAAACTCATTTCTTATTATGTCCTGAGGAAAATTGAATTGGTGTTCTATGAGAGCACACCTTACTTTGTCTTTGAATATCCCTGATAGAAAACCCTCTATGTCTGCACATCTGATGGTGGTTATTGACATTCTGTAGGGCTGCAATACCTAGTTCAGATGCACCCATCCTCCCTTAGTAATCACATACTGGTGTGCTAATTTTATATCAGGGAAAAAAGTCCCTCTTCCTTTACTAGTAAGGGCACTCTCTTGTAGGTCACCAATCTACCTTAGAATTTTAGCATATCCTACCTTTAATGGAACTTGGTAAGGCAAAATGTAAGGTTCCTTTTTGCAACCATAAACCCTAAACACCATAGAAACAGGATATAAAATGATATCCCCAAAATTATGGACTATAGTAATGTCCTGACAATACTCCTTTGGTCTAATTAATCTTAACAACTCTCTTGGAATCCTTGGATTGTCAAAAAACAATAGAGTTCTGAGCCTTGAAGGAAACTCCCTATCAAATGCAATGTAACTAGCATCAATTATGTCCCATGACAGGGTTGTAGTCCACAATTGTACTAGGAGGACTTCCCCATTTCTTTCCTTCACAATGTTGACTGTTGAGCTGAAAAATTGCTCACCCTTGTACGAGACCATATGCATAAGCATTGAATACCATCCAAAAGGCCTACTAACCTTCATGTTCTTAATTCCCATTAATCCCTCATGGATAAGATCAGCCAAATGAGACGCAAAATCAAAAATCAGTGCCAATTGGGGGTGTAGTTATTGTACCATCGTGAACATATATGGAACAGGCATATGAGTTGCGTCATCATGCCCTAAGATCAAAGTTAGTGACTTATAAAAACCTTGTTCACTTTTACTAAACAAATCTATCCTAAAAGGGTCTGGTGTGCTTGAACTGATGACACACATGGATCCAACCTGGTCTATGAACTCCCTCAAAGGCCCTACCCTTAAATAATCCCTCTAAGCCTCATATACCTCTATAAACTTTGTAAAGTCTATCTTTTCCAACCCAACAGAAAGGTCATTTAGTGAGAAAACCTCCCTAATTTCTTCCTCATTGATACTAATCAAATCATTCCCATTTACATCTTTGACACACTTTTTCACAAGGTCATAGCACTTAGCAATTTGGATTAATAATTCACCATCCATAAAAACTCTAGGGACTACTAACTTCCCAATATCAAACTGCCATATGTTGTTGAGGGGAGCATAGGAATTTCTCTATGAGTAGGTTGATCTAAATAGAATCAGACCATTATGATCTTCCCCCACCCTAGCATCCCTCATCCAATTTCCTCTATCATGGAGTCCTTCAGCTACTAAGTCCCTAAGGTTCCTCGAGACCAATTCTTTTAATCTGGTTCCCCCATTATCAGAATCTGGGAGTAATTGCATCAAATCTTCAAAGGCTCCCCTATCTGTATACTCTATTTTGCCAGATAAATTCCTCTTTGGCAGAATTTTAACTAGGGCTTCTTAGAATAATATATAAAAATCTGAGAAAACCCTAAATACTTATCAGCTGGTAACACAATTTTTCTTATAATTTCTTCACAGACTTCAAATAACTCTTGAATTCAAAAAAATTTGACCTACCAAGCACCTGAAAGAACCTTGCTTGAAATCACTCCAGAGGAAAATCCAATTTGCCAGAAAGCTTATGAGAATGGTAAAGAGAAACAATGATCCAATTTTGATATATAATGTCACCAACTACTTACAATCCATCTACACGTAGCTCATTAAGTTTGCAATTACTAAAATCTGGCAGCCTCAGCACTCATAGGACATGAGAAATGTCACAGAGTAAAAAATTTGAATTTGGACCATTGATTTTGTTTCCTTTCCGACGCATGGGATGATCAACAAAAGAAACCATGCAACCTTCCATTACTTTTCCCCAAACTATCTCCCAGCCAATGAGAATAGTTCAAATTACCCATGTGGGAAAAGAAAACACTTAATTTTACTTTGATCAGAGTGGACAGGTGTCACCCTATCACTAAAGCGCATGCATAATATACAAACATCTTTCTTGAGTGGTGTAATGACAGCCACAAGATCTTTTGCCAACCTATCACATTTTACCACCTCCTATAGTGATGACCCCACAATTCCCTTCATCAAATCAATAGCTGCCACATTGTAAAAAAAATAGCAAGTGGTCCTCTTTACCTCTTCTTCCTTGGTACCAATCATCCTAACAACTGCCACATCACAACTCCCAGCAACCAATGGCAAGTGAACACATCGATGTGACCTGGCACCTGAGGCCCCACTACAAATTTCCTTCTTTATAGAGAATCGGACAGTTTTCGCTAAAGCATAAGCTTAAAATGCTATCATCTTTCCTCAGCGGTATAACGACAACCATAGGATCAAATAGAACTTTAAGCTTTGAAAAGTCTGACTCCACCTTTACGACATCACTTAAGATAGATGTCAATCAAAGAAAATGTCGAGGGAGAAAAGCTATCAAAACTCTTGCAGCGTAGAAAAGACCTCAATCAGACAACTATCACTAAAGTGCGATGCTTAAAAGGCTATCAATTCGGTCGAGTGGTATAACGACAGCCGTAGATGTGATCCAGTGTTTAATTGCTAGCTTACCTTTGTTGACAGGCCCACCTGGACAGATGGCACTTCGTTGCTAAAGCGCATGTTAGACATTCTGACAATAGGCAGTCTTGTGGTTCAATGACAGCCACTATTTTAAAAGGGGGACAAACTATTGAAAAATTAATTGGAGACTTAGGCTTTGAAAGAAAAATTAAAGGTGACCCCGTCAGATAACCTAACAATATAAAATGTAAAGTGATGGGTAAAAGGGGTGGAAAATAGCACATGTTTTAATTGGAGAGTTAGTGAACCAAAAAGGTAACGTGAAAATAGAACAAGGCTTAAAACCAACTAATGCTTCCGTCAAACCTAGGGTTTTCACCATAAAACCTTGCCATCAGGTCTATAAACTAGATTTTCCTCAAAAGTTTTAGCATGAAGCTGAAAAATTTTATATAGTGATAATAGATGCAAGGTACATGAGAGTTCAATTTTAGTTTTTTTAATTTATTATTGTTGACTATAATTTTTATTTTTTTATTTTTTATTTGTAGAAACCATATAAATTAAGTAATCTAACTTGGGGTTTCACTTTTGTGTTTGAATGCAGGATCCAGCAGAGCCAAAGAGTACTTAAAAGAGGGTGCATTTTGAGGATCCACCAGTAGAATGGGATGTCCTAGAAATATTTTTAGTTGAACTTCTTATTTTGAGATGTCATATGACACATTTTGAGATGGCGTATGCCACATTGTATGTAGATATGTTGATTTTGTAAATATGTACAGAATTATTGTTCATTTTGATATATATGAAACTTGATATTTGATCCAATTTGTTAATTGTGTGTTCATTTGTTCATTGTTAGTATGTAAATATGTTTGTGTGTATGTACTCATGTGTAAGATTTATGCCTTAAGTATATTCATGTATATTCAAGTACATTCTTTATAACCTAAATTCATGTGTATGGTCTATGTGCATGACTTAAGTGAATTCATGTGTATTCTTTATAATCTATGTGCTACATGTATGCTTCATGACTTAAGAAAAATTATGTGTACGCTTTATGTGCTATGTGTGGTCACGTGTAATTCATCATTTAAGTGAATTCAAAATTTATGTGCTACATTGTATTCATGTGTATCTGATGCTCTCAACCAAGCAAATCCTTCAAAGTTCACTTCACAAATCTGGTGATCACCTTGTCAAATCAACTCTTCTACAATGTATCATGTTAGAACTCTATTATACATGTAAAAGACACATCATTCCATGAGAGTCAGTAAGAACATTCATGGAATGATGCTTCTACATCAACATTTTGTCAAACTATTATTGAGAAAATAATGACCTATCATTCTGGGTACCAAACCCTCCTTTCTAGGGTCTCTAGGCCAGGGCTTGTTCAAAAAGACTCTTGCAAATCTCTCCAGATCCCTCCAATGGATCTAACACATCCCTATGGACCCTAATAGCATAGATCAATCACAAAATATACTCATCCTTTGAATTAAATGCTCTCAACAATGACTGGTGTTGCTTCATGCACCTTCAATCAGCATTTACCACCATTTGTGGTCTCTCCACCATCATATATCTTGCATATCCTTGCAACCAAACACTATTATACAAGACACTAGTTAATTCTTTTCCTCAAATTCTAATGAAATGATGCAATATGGACATGGAAGTGGTAACAAGATAATAGACAATAAATTTACTCCATTTCAAATCATAGACACATCCCACAATGCATTCAAATGACCATCCTTGGTCTCTTTAGATTTGTCAATGACCCTTTATGGTCATGTCCCCATCTCCCTTAGAGAAGAAACATCTATTGATTGTGGGCACAAATTGATGCTTCCATCGCGTCTGGTTGGGTAGGTTTACCCTAGGAATGGTCCCACTTTGCCTCTTGACACACCAGAACACATGCCAACATACGCAATGGTGCTTAGTGCACCTTGGGGACACTTTGGTTCAGCATGTTTGTGAATATTCTAGTGAATTCATGTTAAAAATGAGGTTGTCACTAGCGTTTACCCATCCAACAAGAGCTAATGTTGCAAACCATTCGGTGCTAGGACAAACGGTTTGGAAGAAACTTAGTGGTGCAACTTTCAACTAGCCCTCACTACAAGTTTTGACATCAAGCGAGATTGGTGTGCCAAATTCAAAAAAATTCAAATCTCCTAGAAAGGAGAGAGGTTATTCTATGCCTTGGAAACATAGTCTTGTAGCATCTCACAATTTTTCAATACCTCTCACAGGGTCTGAGATATGAGCCTCAAAAGATCGTTGCCCAATCATGCTTAGTGAACCTTGGGGACACTTTGGTCTGGCATGGTCACAAATGTTGTAGTGAATCTATGGTCAAAATGGGGTTGTCACTAGTGTTTAACCACCCAACCGGAGCTAATGGCACAAACCATTTAGTGTCGGGATGAATGGTTTGGAAGAAACCCAATGGTGCAACTTTCAATTGACCCTCACTGCAAGTTTTGGCATCAAGTAAGATTGGTGTGTCAAATTCAAACAAATTTGAATCTCCCAGAAAGGAGAGAGTTTATTGTAGGCCTCAGAAACATGGAACTATGGGATCTTATACTTTTTTGATACCTCTCATAGGGTCTGAGATATGAGCCTCAAAAGATCGTTGCCCAATCCTTCTTAGGGCACCTTGGGGAAACTTTGGTCCAGCATGGTCACGAATGTTATAGTGACTCTGTGGTCGAAATGGGTTTGTCACTAGCATTTATCCACCCAATTGGAGCTAATGGCATAGAACATTTGGTGCCAGGATGAATGGTTTGGGAGAAACCAAGTGGTGCAACTTTCAACTGACCCTCACTACAAGTTTTGGCATCAAGTGAGATTGGCATGCCAAATTAAAAAAAAAATTGAATCTCCCAGAAAGGAGAGAGGTTATTGTAGACCTCAAAAACATGTTCCTATAGCATCTCACATCTCATTGATACCTCTCACGGGGTCTGAGATATGAGCCTCAAAAGATTGCTTCCCAATCATTCTTAGTGCGCCTTGGGGACACTTTGGTCTGACATAGTCATGAACGTTCTAGTGACTCTATGGTCAAAATAGGGTTTTCACTAGCATTTATCTGCCCAACTAGAGCTAATGGTGCAAACCATTCGGTGTCAGGATGAACGGTTTGGAAGAAACCCAATGGTGCAACTTTTAACTAACTCTCATTACAAGTTTTGGCATCAACCGAGATTGGCATGCCAAATTCAAAGAAATTCAAATCTCCCAGAAAGGAGAGAGTTCATTATAGGCCTTAGAAACATGGCCCTATAGAATATCATTGTTTATCAATACCTCTCATGGGATCTGAGATATGATCCTTGAAAGATCAATGCCCAATCGTGCTTAGTGCACCTTGGGGACACTTTGGTCTGACATGGTTATGGATGTTCTAGTGACTCTATGGTCAAAATGGGGTTGTCACTAGCATTTATTCACCCAACCGGAGCTAATGGCATGTACCATTCGGTGTCAGGATGAACGGTTTGGAAAAACCCAGTGGTGCAACTTTCAACTGACCCTCACTACAAGTTTTGGCATCAAGCGAGATTGGTGTGCCAAATTCAAACAAATTTGAATCTCCCAGAAAGGAGAGAGGTTATTATAAGCCTCAGAAACATGGTCCTATATAATCTCATGATTCACCAATACTTCTCATGGGGTCTGAGATACAAGCCTCCAAAGATCACTTCCCAATCTTGCTTGGTGCACCTTACACTCTTTATCCATAAGAACTACCATGCCTTTTTCTCTTGGTAAGTGAAGAGGACATTTATCTGGTTTTGGGAACTCCTGCAATGTCAAACCACATGAAATAAAATTAAGTTATTTCAACCAAACACATTACTTAAATTCACAAGGTTTTCACAATCTATAATGGTGAAAATGTTAATTATAGAGTTAGATTAGGTAGATTTTTGTTGCTAATATTTTGGATAAAATTTTATGATCTATCATTTATTTTTTATTAGGTAGATTTTTATTGCTAATATTGTGAATCTATCATTTCTTTTCTCTTCATAATGTTTAATCCCAACAACAAAATTCTATATAATCTGATCCAAAGGTTAATATTTTGACCAAATGCATTCATGTTTTCCATTGACTTGATACACTCCTGTTAAATCTTACAACTCACACAAAATGTAGATGTTCATATTATAGAACACAACAAATTATATTAGACCATGAGATATCCTTTAGTAAAATATAATTGAAAAACTATTTTTTGTCATGTTAACTTGGTAAACCTTTTCACTTAGATACTCCTCTTGATTAAAACATGAGAAAGCAGAGAATATGATCTTATCGGCATATACAGCTTACCTACTTTCTGGGACTGCATTTCCATTGACCAAAATGGTTTGTTTGATTTGAAAGTAAGGGTAGGATTCACTAGAGCAGAAGATTCATAATGTTTAGGGTTCTTGCCAGAATGACCTGCAACAAAAATTAATAATTATTTGTTTGTTTTAACTTTTAACATTCCTCCTTGTACAGATACAATTAAAATGCCTAGTTTGAGAATTGTAGTAAATGCAATTATACTTACGATTTCAATTTTTCTCCATTACATCAATGGTATTGTTATTTTTCTCATTAGAAACCAAATTGATCAGCAACTTGCTGCCCATTGGTTGAGTTAAGTTGCCTAATTTGTTAGAAGGGCATCTTGTATCAACATTTGTATTTATAAAATGACAAGTAGTAAGATTTTTCACACACCCTATTCTTTTAAATATCTTAACCTTGAAACATGACTATGATATGTACTTGAACACTAGAAAATCTCCCATCTCCACCTCATGATGATTCACAAACTTTTCCCAACCCTCCTAAAATTCCAGTTTATTCAAGGAACACCATAACTGTACATCATACTCTTTCCCACCTGGGCCTTACAACTACAATCCCATGATATTCTCTATAGAAAAACGTGGTTCTCAGACTGAGGGACCTAGAGAATAAAATTTTTCTTTTCAATGCCAGTAAAAATAATGGGATATCTGAAAATATCAGATAACCAAAACTATCGAATATCCGATATTATTGGATATCTAAAACCTCCCACTCAAATTTTGTTGAAACCTCTCTCTCTCTCTCTCTCTCTCTCTCTCTCTCTCTCTCCCTTAGGTATTGTTGAACATATAATATAAATATTTAATACTAATATTATACTATTATACAATAGAGAACTAAATAATAATAATAACATAATACAATACTAATATAAAAATTTATATAATACTAATGCTATTATCATTTAATATTAATATAAAAAATTATAATATATAACTTTAAATTGAAAAAAGCATTCAATTTGAAATGTTGGAATTGGGCGGGAGATATCGGATATGTGATATTGTTTTGGATATCCAATTAGGCTTAGTATTTGCCTTGGGTTTTCATTTTGTAATGCCAAACATGAATGGTCAACCCAAAAGACGTGTTCACCATATTTGCTTTGATCTCCAGACTTCAACCATGTAGCTGACGACCTTTTTTCACCCGAAATTGATGAAATGAAAAGGGTTTCTTAAGGACATTATCAGCTTTCCATCAATATAATTGTTGTCAAATTTTGAGTTCAGTAAGTAATTGTTACTTATTTTTAATTGAGATATCTTTAAAGTCCTAATTGGCATACTAATTGAAAAATAACTATAATTTTCAAATGGTTTCACCTTTTTGAAATCTGAAACATGTGTTACATTCTATGCTTCAACTACTATAAGAAAAAAAAGTTTTCAATTTTGTAAAGTTTAGAATTAGTTAAGGTGGTCAGACACGAGAATTTTTTATTTTGAATAAGTTGTAGCAGAAAATTCATAATTAATTATTTATTTGGGAAAAAATAACACAAAAATATGTGTCACATCCAAGCATGAGACTACTACTTATATCTATAATCTTGTGAATATATATCATCATTTGATTGTGATTAAGGTGGTTAGACATACATGTACTTTTTATCTTTTTCTTTAAAAAATTTTACTACTGTATTAAAATCTAAAATTTTGGACAATTACATTATTATTTTTTTCAGACAAGGGCTAGTAATTTAGAAACTACATTCAATTTTCTATAGATTCTTTTCTTACAAATTTTTCACATAAGGTTGATAAGATGTTCAACTTTTTATGTCAAGTTAACCCCGATTTTTTTATTTTTCATTGCCACTTAAGGCCATAGCTTGGTATACCATAATCTTGCACATACCCACATAGTTCTTTTTGTAACTTATTTCTTATCATAACTCCCTTTTCTTTGCTCCCAATAATTTGATCAACAGGATGATTCCTTATCAAATTCTTATTAGGTGTTACTGTCTCAATTCTTGCTTCAATTCTAGGTTCTAGTCTTGGTTCTTTTCTAGCTTCCTCAACATGAATCTCATTCTGTAAATCATTGTCGGTTTCATAAAATAATTCAATATTTTCTTGATCAACTTTAGGACAAACTTCTTCATCTAAATCATAATCAAGTATTCTTTCATGAATTCTAAACTTCTCATCCATTTTAATATTTGTGCTTTTAACAATAGTTTTAGTTCTCTTTTTCTAACATCTATAAGCTTTTATTTTCAATGAATAACCAAGAAATATATCTTCATCACTTCTTGGGTCAAACTTACCAATGTCATCATCTCTCTTAATATAACACTTACTTCCAAAGATTTTGAAATATTTTACTGATGGTGCATGTCCAAACCATAATTCATAAGGAGTCTTGTCTGTATCTACTCTGATTTGTACTCTATTCATTGTATATACTATTGTATTCACTACTTCTCTCCAGAATGTCTTCACTATATCATTCTCAAACAAAAAATCTCTTGATGTCTCAGTTATTGATGTGTTTCTTCTTTCAACAATACCATTATGCTCATGTGTTCTAGGGGCTGAGAGTTGTCTCTTACTACCATTCACTTCACAAAAAGTATTAAATTCTTTTCAAGTAAATTCTCCACCTCTATCAGATCTCAAACATTTAATCTCCATTCCTGATTCGTTCTCAACTTTGTTCTTAAGCAATCTAAGTTTATCAAATACTTATGATTTTTCTTTAAGAAATGTTACCCACATCATTCTAGTAAAATCATCAACAAGAATCATAAAATACATTTCACCATAGAATCCTCTAGTCCTTGTGGGACCACTCAGATTTGTATGAACAATTTCCAATTTTGTTGTTGTCATGAACTTCTTACTAGGAAAAGAGCTTCTTTTCTGCTTTATCATAACACATTCTTTGCATAACATGTTAATAGGTTTCATAATTTTAGGAAAATCTCTTACTACAAATGTGGTACTTACTTTCATAATGTTATCAAATTTCATGTGACAAAACCTTTTGTGCCCTAACCAACTGTCATCAATTTTAGTAATCAAACATGTCATCTTAGTAGGATTCAACTAAAATACATTACCTCTGGTTCTTACTCCTGTTCCAATCATCTTACCATTATTATCCTTGATCATACAAGTCTTCTCAGCAAACCAAACTTTATATCCCTTGTCAACTAACTGTCCAACACTTAAAAGATTATGTTTCAATCCATCCACAAAGTAAATATCATCAGTGTTAGTCTTTCCATCAAGAGTAATAGATCCTATTCCTTTTATTTGGAAAGGTGTATTATTCCCAACTCTAACAATTCATCCATCATAATTGTTAAAATTTATAAACATTTTCATATCGTCAGTCATATGATGTGAACAACCACTATTTATGATCCAATTAGTTTTCTTTTCAACTTGAGATACTAAAGATTTTTCTTCTTTAACTTCAGTTTTAGAATTTTCTTCTTTTATTGCAACAAATCCTATATCATCACTTTCACTTAGGAATTTCTCAATGCTAGCTTCAAATTCTTCATCATTCGCATAGTAACATTCTTTAGGTCTTCTAAGCTTAAAGTTCTTATAGTTCTTCACTATCTTAGGACATTTAGATGCAAAATGACCATATTCTTAACATGTCCAACATTTAAAGATTTTCTTACCTTCTAGTTCTCTTTTTACAAGTAAGGCAATTCCTTCTTCAATCTTTCTATCTTCTTTGGTCTTAGATCTGCTACTAATGGCATAATCTCCACTGACACTTGCACTTCTTGAAAAAGAAGGGTAAACACAAAGTGCGCTGAATGTAGTTTCAATTTTGGACAAATCTCCAAATTGTCTCAAAACTATATGTGTTCCTTCTAATCTTCCAAGAAGAGTTTCTCTGGTGAATTTTTCAGTACAAGGTATGACTTGTTCAATCATTTGCATTGTTTTCTTAAACATTGGGGTCAAAGTTTTTAAGATCTTCCGTATGATTTCATCTTCATTCTCATTTCCTTTACAAGCCTTGATACTTGCAACAATCTATGATATTCTACCAATATAACTTCTAATAGATTCATCTTCCATCATCTTTGATTCTTGAAATAAGCATATCCAATTTTGTAATTTGATTCTCTTAGCATGTTTATCACCTTCAAAAAGAGATTCCAAAGCTAACCAAATTTCATGAGATGTCTTTAGATTTTTTACCTGACTGTATTCATTTTCAAGAAGGGCTGACAAAAGTGCTTCGCTGGCAAGTATGCTACACATAAATAGATCTCTTTCTTTCTCGGTGTAGTCTTCAAAATTATCTTCTTCAATCATAGTCTTGTCATTCTTTGTAATCAACCAATATCCTAGTCCTAGACATAGTAGATGTGTCTTCATCATTTCTTTCCAACTATCATAATTAACTCCATCAAACTTAGAACTTTTTTTTTCTGAAATGACTCCCCATAGATCTCCTTAAGCTATTAAACTTAATTTTCAAGGACCTGCTTCTTTGATACCAATTTTTAGAAATTAAAGTCCACTAAGATAACTGAGAGGAGGGGGGGTGAATTAGTTATATGATAAAAACAAATTTTAATAACCTTATTAGATCTCAAACATGTAATCAAAATAAATAGAAACCATAGAAATATAATCATACACAATGACACAAGATATGTTAACTAGGGAACCTCTTGATAAGAGAATAAACCCCGGTGGACATCGTACCCACAAAACATGTACTAATATGAAAATTCCTTTTGATGGGATGGACTTTGTTAGGAGCCTTATGAAATAGTACATTTATTACATATTAGTCCCTATTAGGAGACTTTGAATCTTGTTAAAATATTCTAACCTTGTTAGGAGTTAAGGAAGGAAGAAGGACCCACTATCCAAACAGCTTTAGGGGCAAGATCACCAAACACACTGTCCAAAGGTAAAGGTATATTCATTGATGATGGACCAACTAAGCATAAATTAGAGTCCCTTGCATCATTTACCAAGGTAATTGATACAAAAATTGGTCAAGAAATTAAGGATAGTTCACAGGATGCACCGAATCCAACAGTGATTCAGATTGAGGACACAAATGATAAGGATGTACTCATTGGGGACATCACAAATGGAGATCCTGATGACAAGGATGAAGATGATGATGTGAATAATGCACAAGACATCACATAGGATGAAGCACAAGTTACCGAGTGTCCATTCACATCACTACCGAGTGAGATTCATGTACTTGTTGAAGCCATAGAGATTCTATCTTAGGAACAACCCGGTGGCTCAGACCCTGAGCAACCTAAAGACACAACAGGGGAACAAAGCACCGAGACACTTGTAGAGGCAGACAAGCCTGAAGGAAAAGAGGCTACTAAAACATAAACATGGGCACAAGAAGAGCCCAAAGCAACTAAGGCTACCCCACATGACACAACATCAGAGGCTTCATCTTAGTCAACCAACACACAAGTTACTGAGGAGCAGAAAAAGGAAGATAATGTGTCAACTAGGCAAAACACTCCGAGGGCAAAAGAAAAAGCTATTGTTCTAGTTTCCAAGAGTTCACCACAGGAACTGGAGAAGAAGAAGAAGAAGAAAAATGTGTCGATCACTCTAGATGAAGTCATTGTGATACGCGAGTGTGACCTGAGGACCCTTAGCCCTGAAGAACTAAGCAAATATGGGGAGTTATGAAAAAGAAAAGAAGCACGGGAAAAGTTGAGACAAGAAAGAAAAAGCAAGGAGATATTAGAAAATGTCCAGGATATCTTACAACAGGTAGTACCTGAGGTAAAAATAGATGAAGATACTCTGATTATGGACCAACTTGCTACTCTTGTTGAAGGAATAAATTCCCTAGATGTTGATGCTGACAAGAGAATTGAAGAGAGGGCTGAGTTAAAGATACAAGATAAACTTGAAAAGAGAATAAGCCAGGAAGTGGCAATTAACAAGGTTAAGCTATCAGAGGTAATAACTAAAATTTAGTGTATTACTAAGTTAATTTGTCAAATATTGTTTAAGCTATGCACTGTGGAAACCTTCAATGCTGAGATCAATGAAAAGATAAAACAATTTGAAAATGAGATCAAAGCCAGTGCACAAGCTGCTACAACCAAGCCATAAGCTATTTCAAAGCATATATTGAGAGTTCAAGAACTCAGGTAGTTGATAGCAGATCTCAGGAAACAAGAAGAGAGAGTCAGTGATCAGGTCACTGAATTACAAACCGAGCTCCTACCCTACCTGAAAATTTTTGAGAAACATATTGTCAAGCGGAGAAACTTATTGCAACACCAAAAATTTCTATGTTGGATAACATCTTTGACATGCATGCACAAGTCGGTCTTGAGAAACTCTCTCTCACCAACTTGAAAGAGGAATGGGAAAACCTCTTGGAATGTTTGAAGAAAACCCATCAGCACATTTTTGACAAGCTATAAGGATACATTTTTGTATTTGGCATTAATATCAAAAAGGGGGATAATAATGTATATGCCAAATATCTAAATAGATGCTAAGTATACTACACACTACCGGGAGCATGCACCGAGGGGGAGTATTTACAAATTTTTGATATGTATATTTATATGGTGGAGATATAAGTTTTGAGACATAAGATCTATATACATTAAGGTTTTGATACTAATGCCAAAGGGGGAGATTGTTATCTCTATTGAGCATTAATGATTGTCATTAGTATCAAAGGAAGTCAAAAACATCATTCGGTTACTTATATGAACCCAGTCGATAACTGTAAGCATCACAAGCCATTCGGTTAAGTCTTCATATCGAGCACCAGACATTTTTACCGAGCATCAGAAACCAATACCGAGCAGCAATAAACACTAAACATTAGTGTAATTACCGAGTAGTATTTACAGTGTTTATTTAAGATCACAGGAAATGGCATAGGAATCAGAAATGACACATCTATCTATGCAAATGATTACAACAGAATTAGAAAAAGTTTTACCAAGATCAAGTAAATTTATTGTTGAGATATTCATTAAATGCGATGAAGATCTTATGTAATTGTTTGATCTAGGTTATTTTTGTACATTGTAGATCTTAGGGTTTTTCTCTAAGTTGTTGAAACCTAATTTTGCTAAGCGGCTTAAAGCAGTATGCTATATATTTGTATTTTACATCATTGTTGATAAGAACTAATGTATGAGTGAAGAAGCACTTGAAGCACTAGCCAACCTTCAAGATTATCAATTGACAGAGTAGAACAATATTAAGAGGAAATCAGATTGAGCAGAATCAGAGCAGGCTAACCGAGCAGTTCAGAGCAGAGATTTTCACAGTATAAGGTGATATATATTTAGTACTTTATTGATTTGTATCAAACAAGTTGAGTTGTCATTAGCAGATAATTACCTATTGCTTTCTAATCATTATAATAGAGTTTTTGGTAAAATCTCTTAATAGAGTAGACTTCACAGTCTTTTTGTAAATCTCTTAACCGAGTGCACACTCAAGTAGTGTTGCTAAAATCCTATCACTAGGTAGATCTAGCTGATCTAATATGTTACTCTAATAGGGTAAGATCACCAGATGTGATCAAAACTTGTATCCCTAACAGACAAACCTTTTCTATCTGCAGTAGTGAAGAATTTGTGGGTGTCATCCCCACCGTAGTTTTTACCTTCTAACAAGGGTTTCTGTGTTACCAAAATACTTATGTTATGGGAATTTTATATTTTTGATTTCATGTTATTTACTTTTACAAGTTTAATGAATGAATGATACATGCATTTGATACAAGTTATTATGCAAGGTTACTACTGTTTACAGTTTTAGATCTGAAAGGTTTATGAGCTAAAGTTTTTGTGGGATTTAATTCACCCCTCCCCTCTCAGTACCCTATCTCTCCTAATCCAACAATTGGTATCAGAGTGCAGTTCTCTTATTGGATAGTTTAACCACTAAAGGGTAAAGATCTAGTCATGGAGAGGTATAAGTTAGATAAAACAATAGAGAATCAGAAGATTCAAATGCAGATGTTTGTTGAGCAGTATAAGCAAGTGAAGGATGGACTGAAGAAATTACCAGTTGAAAGAAAGAACCTAGCTATTCTACAAAATGAGATTGGTTACCATGAAGAAGCAATTGATGATCTATTTGATCACATTGGATCTAGTTCTGGAAGTATTTCTGATGGATCTGAAAGCATAATATCTAATTTGTCTAAAAAGAACCTTCACTTAACCAAACAAGTGAAAGCACTACAAATCGATCAGGAATCACAGATGTTCAGAATGGTAGAAATAATGAACAATGCTAGACAGGTTGAGCAAGAAAGGAATCTAGCTATTAAAGACCGAAGATAGATAATTGAAAAACTTCAAGCAAAGGAAAGTGAGATACAAAGACTCACCAATAGCCATTTTCAAATATCTAATCAAATGATGGTTGTGAATCAAGAATTCAACCGAGTAAATGGAGAATTTTCAAGAAGACTTGAAGATGTTGCAATACTCAGAGAAGAGAATTAGAAGTTGAGAAATGAACTGAAAACTCAACAGTAGCACAATGAAATGATGAAATTGGTTGAGGATAGTTCTAAAAAGATTGATGACTTTCTGGTTAATCAAAGAAGATTTGTAAGTAAAGTTGGATTAGGCTATACTGGCAAAGGAGAATCATCACAACAAGTTGAACAAGCCAACAACAACCAAAGTCAAAGACCTAAAGTGCTAGCATGTTATCACTGTGGAAAACTGGGACATACTTCAAATGTGTGCAGAAGCAAAGCACAAGGTAAACCTCATGTCACTCCTAATTTGAATGGTTATTGCTATTATTGTGGAAAGTATGGTCACCAAGCTTATGAGTGTAGAGCTAAATAGAATAAGAACGTTAACAATCCTACCATGGAGAAATTATGTTATACTTGTAATAAACATGGACACACTGCATGAGATTGTAAGGAAAAAATGAAGCAAGTCTAGACACCTAAGCAGAACATACAACACAAGCCTTATCAACCAAAGAGACAAGGTAATTCTTATGTTTGGGATTACAACACATGGGCTAACTATATTTCATGTGGTAGATAATGCACATTGCAGAAAATTGTAACATGAAAAGATGGGCTGGACAATCAAGAAGTTGGACAAGCACTAGAATGGCATGTTTGCATTGTCATAAGGTCAGTCATCTAAGCAAGGACTACAGAGACCGAGCACTAGAGGAAGGTCATGTATTTGAGAGTGGAAACACTATCATAGATATCATGAGAATCGGGAACACTATGTGGAGAAAGGCATCTAGTGAGAGTGCTAAGTCAAGTAATGTTGTTGATGAAACCTCATCCACTAGATTGGGTGACATTGGTACCTCCACCTAAGGTGATATAGGTATGTATGGGACTGACATTTCAAAATGATCACATTTTACATATAGTTCCTTATACATGTTGTGCACATACCAAATCTGCATGAATAAAGATGCATTATGGTTTATATGTTTTGAGCTAACAAAGTTACACAATCGGTAAAAGTTAGACTGAGCATTGGTTACCCATCGGTAATCACTATTAAAGGTTAATCGAATAATAATATCAACTGAGAAAAGAAGTCTTGTGTTAACCAAGCTGATGAAAGATTGTAGCTGTCACCGAGCTGATAGTTTTCATGAACCGAAAGTAGGTCAAGCATTTATTGCATAAATTTTTGAGCGGGAATATCAAAAATTCTATAAATACATGGAAGACAAAGTTTATTTTTCACATTGCAATTTTGGAGAGCTAAAATTTCACAGAGCGAGTTCAAGCAAGAATCTTTCAAACAAATTCAAAGCAACTGCAAATCAAACCGAACACATTCTTTGATACATTCCAAGTAAGTTGAAACCCTACCGAGCATATTCTTCATACTTACCAAAAATATAGTTTGTTGAAATGGCATCTACTACAAGTTCTTCTAAAGTTGTGGAAGAAGAATTTAATTTAATAGTGTCAGCAAGCTACAAGGAACTTCATTATAAGTTACACCCTGAAGTAGCATCGAAAATGGATTCAACAGGCACTTTTTCAAACATCCCACCTAGGGTTTTGTTAACTGAAGATATATGATCATACATACACTATAAAACTAGGGAAATATGTGATTTTGATATGTATGTTGTGTATCATGCACTTTGTGATGAGAAAATAGAACTGAAACCAAAGCACAAAATTGTTGAAACACTTGGTCTTACCAATGCCCTAAATTTCTTGAAGAATTTTAAGAACGAATAGATTAGGGTTGTGTTGAGCCACTATCATGAGGGCACATTTTGGCTAGATAGACCAATCAAGGTTACAAAAAGAATGATTAGTGGGGTTATTGGTTACCCTACTACCGATAAAGCCAAAGCATTCAGAAGCTCATCATGAGCTGAGATTGAGAAAAATACTGGCGCAACATGGGATGGTAGAGCACTGAAAATTGCATCAATTATGGATACCGAAGTTAAGTTTGCAGCGCATGTAATTGGGTAAGAGATATTTCAATCAAGCAAATAAAATAATATACCGTGTAGTGCAGTCGACATGGCTCACAAATTGATAAAGAAGGGTCATCAGATAGACCTTGCTGAGCTACTACTAAGATAGGTTGAAGAAAACATGAAAATAATCAAGACACAGAAGTCCAATACCTATAAGTTTGGATCATTACTTGTATGTTTATTTTTATATCTCCAGAAATTCTTTCCCTTTGTCGATCACACTGACTGGATAGATGACACACCGATCACTTCACAAATTTTTGATATTATGAAAGGTTTGGGAAATAATGTTGAAAATGTTATAAATAGTTATTTTGAAGATTTTAAAGTAAAGATTAATTTAAGAAGTAGAATTCCAAGTTCATTGGTCAAAAAATATGAAATGGACATTTGTTTCTTAGTGAACACTAACCACACTATGATTAAAGTAGTTGAGCCAAGAATAAAGTGGCTAGCACCTATGGGATATGAAATGGATCATGATTTCAGTTTGAAATCTATTGAAGCACTGCTAGCATTACTGAAGGAAAAAAAGGCCAAAAGGTTTGGAACCTTTGAAGAAGCTAAGTCTAGAATTAAAATAGGTTTGGTCATCGGTAAAATGACAAGGAAAGCAAAGAAAATGAAGAAATTTTTATTTGAGAAGTTTGGGAATGAATCTGACTCATCTAGGGAGTCACTGGTTGAAACTACAACTGAAGGTCAGTTAATGTTGGCTGAAAAAACATATGATAGTGAAGAAATCAATTCTGAAGAAGAACAAGAACCTATACCAATTTCTCCCACTCAAGCTCCAAAGAAGAGGCAGTTGCTAGTGCAAACAGGTGCATGCACAAGGTCATCAACTATAGCTTCACCACCATAGAAGAAGGGAGTTGTGAAGGTAGAAAAATGAAAAGTTGCTACATCGATAAAGACTATGTAAAGAAAGGACCCAAGGTCGTAGCAGAGGCACCAAAGAAAAGGAGAAAGTTAATAAGAGGTAAGGAAGAGCTAGAGGATGAAGAAATTAATAATGAACAATTCAAGGTTGTTAGTAACAAGATAAGATCTGTAGATGAGGTTGCTACAGATATAATTGAGAATGGAAATCTTGCAGATCCAGAACTTGGTAAGTTTGACAGTATGTCAACTGAAGACCAAAACAAAATTGAGGAAGCAGTCATCCAGATGATGATATGCTTCAAACGAGTTCCATTAGAGTTTTAATTATCACTGCCCAAGGCATTAGAAGATAGAATTAATCAGAATTGATCCTATGCCTTGGACACTGAGAAGAGGATGAGAGAACAAGCCGTAGTATCGATTGCACTAGACTTATCTCTTGATGAAATTAAGGAGCTTATGGATACTTATGTGCAAAGATTCAAAGTCAAAATCTGAGCTATGCAAATAATAGATGAGAATCTGGAAGATCTTGATGAGTTTGGTCAACTCATCTGGAGTTCACTTTTAGCTATCAGAGAGCAAAATGAGAAATTGCATTTCAAAATTTGTCTAAAAAGAGACAGAATTCCAAAGGTAAAGGTATATTCATTGATGATGGAAAAGCTAAGAAGAAAATAGAGTCCCTTGCATCATTTACCGAGGTAATTGATACAACAATTGGTCAAGAAATTAAGGATAGTTCACAGGATGCACAAAATCCAACAATGATTCAAATTGAGGACACAAATGATAAGGATGTACTCATTGAGGACATCACAAACGGAGATCCTGATGACAGGGATGAAGATGATGATGTGAATAATGCACAAGACATCACACAGGATGAAGCACAAGTTACCGAGTGTGCATTCACATCACTACTGGGTGAGCTTCATGTACTTGTTGAAGCCATAGAGATTCTATCTCAAGAACAACCCGATGGCTCAGACCCCAAGAAACCTAAAGACACAACAGGGGAATAAAGCACCGAGACACCTGTAGAGGTAGACAAGCCTAAAGGAAAAGAGGCTACTAAAATAGAAACACAAGCACAAGAAGAGCCCAAAGCAACTGAGGCTACCCCACATGACACAACATCAGAGGCTCCGTCTCAGTCAAATGACACATAGGTTACCAAGGAGCAAAAAAAGGAAGATAATGTGTCAACTGGGAAGAACACTATGAGGGAAGAATAAAAAGCTATTGTTCTAGTTGCCAAGAGTTCACCACAACAACCGAAGAAGAAGAAGAAGAAAAATAAAGGAAAAGGGCCGATCACCCTAGATGAAGTCATTGTGATACCCAAGTGTGACCCAAGGACCCTTAGCCCCGAAGAACTAAGAAAATATGGGGAGTTATGCATAAGAAAAGTAGCACAGCAAAAGTTGAGACAAGAGAGCAAAATCAAGGAGATATTAGAAAATGTCCAGGATATCTTACAACAAGTAGTACCTGAGGTAAAAATAGATGAAGATACTCTGATTATGGACCAACTTGCTACTCTCACTGAAGGAATAAATGCCCCAGATGTCGATGCCAACAAGAGAATTGAAGAGAGGGCCGAATCAAAGATACAAGATAAACTTGCAGAGGGAATAAGCTAGGAAGTGGAAATTGACAAGGTTAAGCTATCAGAGGTAATAACTGAAATTCAATGTATTACTAAGTTAATTTATCAAATCTTGTTTAATCTATGCACTGTGGAAACCTTCACTGCTGAGATTAGTGAAAAGATAAAACAATTTGAAAATGAGATCAAAGCCAGTGCACAAGCCACTACAACCGAGCCACAAGCTATTTCAAAGCATATATTGAGAGTTCAAGAACTCAGGTGATTGATAGAAAATCTCAGGAAACAAGAAGAGAGAGTCAGTGATCAGGTCACTAAATTACAAACTGAGCTCCTACCCTACCTGAAAATTTTTGAGAAACATATTGTCAAAGCGGAGAAACTTGTTGCAACACTAGAAATTTATGTGTTGGGTAACATCTTTGACATTCATGCACAAGTCGGTCTTGAGAAAATTTCTCTCACCAACTTGAAAGAGGAATGGGAAAACCTCTTGGAATGTTTGAAGAAAACCCATCAGCACATTTTTGACAAGCTGTAAGTATACATTTTTGTATTTGGCATTAATATCAAAAAGGGGGATAATAATGTATATGCCAGATATCTAAATAGATGCTAAGTATACTGCACACTACCGGGAGCATGCACCGAGGGGGAGTATTTAGAAATTTTTGATATGTATATGTATATGGCAGAGATATAAGTTTTGAGACATAAGATTTGTATACATTAAGGTTTTGATACTAATGCCAAAGGGGGAGATTGTTATCTCTTTTGAGCATTAATGATTGTCATTAGTATCAAAGGAAGTCAAAGACATCAGTCGGTTACTTATATGAACCCAGTTGGTAACTATAAGCATCACAAGCTAGTTAGTCAAGTCTTCATACCAAGCACAAGATAGTTTTACCGAGCATCAGACACCGATACCAAGCAGCAGTAAACACTGAGCATCAATGTAATTACTGAGAAGTATTTACAATGTTTACCAAGGATCACAAGAAACAGCATAGGAATCAAAAATGGCACATCTATCTATGCAAATGGTTACAACAGAATCAAAAAATGTTTTACCAAGATTGAGGATAATTTATTGTTGAGATATTCATTAAATGCGATGAAGATCTTATGTAATTTTTTGATCTAGGTTATTTTTGTACACCGTAGATCTTAGGGTTTTTCTCTAAGTTGTTGAAACCTTTTGCTAAGAGGCATAAAGTAGTATGCTATATATTTTTATTTTACATCATTGTTGATAAGAACTAATGTATGAGTGAAGAAGCACTTGAAGCACTAGCCAACCTTCAAGATTATCAGTTGACAGAGCAGAATAGTATTAAGAGGAAATCAGATTGAGCAGAATCAGAGCAGGCTAACTGAGCAGTTCATAGCAGATATTTTCACAATATAAGGTGATATATATTCAGTACTTTATTGATTTGTATCAAACAAGTTGAGTTGTCATTAGCAGATAATTACCTATTGATTTCTAATCATTGTAATAGAGTTTTTGGTAAAATCTCTTAGCAGAGTAGACTTGATAGTCTTTTTGTAAATCTCTTAACTGAGTGCACACTCAAGTAATGTTGCTAAAATCCTATCACTAGGTAGATCTAGCTGATCTACTACGTTACTCCTAACAGGGTAAGATCACCAAAAGTGATCAAAACTTGTAGCCCTAATAGGCAAACCTTTTTTATCTACAGTAGTGAAGAATTTGTGGGTGTCATCCCCACCGTAATTTTTACCTTCTAACAAGGGTTTCTGCGTTACCAAAATATTTATGTTATGGGACTGTTATATTATTGATTTCATGTTATTTACTTTTACAAGTTGAATGAATGAATGATACATGCATTTGATACAAGTTATTATGCAAGGTTACTACTGTTTACAGTTTTAGATCTGAAAGGTTTATGAGCTAAAGTTTTTGTGGGCACTGATTCACCCCTCCCCTCTTAGTACCCTATCTCTCCTAATCCAACACATATTGGTTTCTTGAAAGAAAGTTTTAAGGACTTGAGCAGAAAGATTACAAGATGTATAAGAGGGAAGTGTTGAAGCTAAACAAGGACAAATTTACTACATGGAAAAGTCGGATGAGACTTCACATAACTGGAATTGGAGAATCTTCTATACATTTACTTGACAATGGCTACATACAACTGACGGTTAGTCCTTTGACTCTTGATTAGTTAAGAGATTGACATGAGAACAACATTACTATGATAGAGATTGCTACTGCTCTATCTGATGTTGAATTTGAGGATGTCAAGGATTGCACTACTGCAAAGGAAATGTGGAATAAACTTGCTCTAGTTTATGGTGGTGATGCAAATGTGATGAGAACCAGAGTTGAAAGTTTGAGAGGCAGATTTGATGACATGAAAATGAAGGAAGGAGAGAATATTACACAGTACACAAACCCAATCAAAGAGGTAGTCAATGCTATCTGAGGAGCTGGTGGTATCATTTTTGAAGATACAGTGGTAAGTAAGATATAGAGAACCTTGTTGCCTATCTATGCAATCAGAATATCTACTATTCATGAAATGAGATCTACACCTAATAGCAATCTTACTCTTGATAATCTGATTGGAAAGTTAACAACTTTTGAGCTAAACAATTTTGATAATAGTGTTGTACCAAGTGTTGAGTCTTCTTTTATGTCTTCTCTGAAGATTGGTAAATCTAGCAGTAAGCATAATATAAGGAATGAAAGTGATAGTAATACTGATGATGAGCTTGATGAACTTGAAGATCTTATGGCCCGGAGACTGTAGAAAGGTAAAGGTAGATATAAGGGAAAATTACCTTTAGCTTGTTTTAATTGTAAAGAAGTTGGCCATATTGCTGCTAGATGTCCTAACATGAAAGAGGAAGATAAAGACAAAGACCGATCTGGTGATGGAAGCTATAGCAAAAGGAACAACAGAGGTTACCGACACTACAAAAGAGACAACTGAGATCATAAAGATAGGGGAAAAAAGGCATGCTATCTTGTTGAAGAAGATGACACCGACACCAACACTGATGATGATATCGAGGTGGTGTTTGTTGCAATGAAAGATGATTCTGAAGAAGAGGACAAGTATGTAGAAACAACACTCATTTCTAAAGTTAGTAAAAATGATATTTGGATCATTGATAGTGGTTGTACACATCACATGACTGGTGATGAAGATAATTTTGATCATCTTGAGCATTATAATGGAGGTTCAGTGAAAATGGGAAATGGCACACCTTGCATGGTTAAAGGAAAAAGATCTATTCTGTTGAATGATAAAATTAGATGTGATAATGCATACTAGGTAAAAGGACTGAATTACAATTTGTTGAGAGTAGCACAGCTTAATAACTTGGGTCATCAAGTTGCATTTGAGAGAAAGAAGGTAAAAATCTATGATGAAAATGGAAATCTTGTCGAAATAGGAGGAAAATCAAAAGGTAATTTATTCTATCTTGACAATGTTGAGACTTCTTGTTTACTGGTGAAAAATGAAGATGCATGGTTATGGCATAACAGGTTATGCCATTTAAATTTTGATAACATGATTAAGATAAGTAAAAAGAGAAAAGTTAGAGGATTTCCTAGTCTAACCAAACCTGATCATGTTATGTGCCATCAATGTCAAAAAGGAAAGATGACAAAATCTAGTTTTAAAAGTAAGGACTACTCATCTAAAAGAATTTTGGAGTTGGTTCACACCAACTTATGTGGTCCCATGAGAACTCAAAGATACTATGGTGATAGATACTTTATTTTTTTTGTTGATGACTATACTAGATTGATGACAGTTATGTTCTTGAAAGAAAAATCTGAGGCATTCAAACTATTTAAATGGTATAAGGCTAAAGTAGAAAAAGAAACTAGAAAAGAATTGAAATGGTTAAGGTCTGATAGAGGAGGTGAGTTTCTGATGAATTCACTAACTTCTATAATGAGCATGGTATAAAAAGGCAGGTTTCTACACCTAGAACACCATAGCAGAATGGAATTGCTGAAAGGAGAAACTGATCTATTGTTGATTGTGCTAGAACATTGATGATTGAGAAAAATGTTGCACAGATGTACTGGCGAGAGGCATTTAGCACAACAGTATATGTCTTGAACCAAGTTTAACTAAAGAAAGACACAAACAAGGCATCTTACGAGTTATGGTTTGGATACACACCGAGTGTAAGTTATTTCAAAATTTTTGGTAGCAAGTGTTATATTCTGAAAGATAATAGGAATGGAAAATTTGACTCTAAAGGTGATGAAGGTTTATTCATAGGCTATTCTACTAAGAGTAAATCTTATAAATGTTTGAACAAAGTTACTAATAAGATGATAGAAAGTGCTAATGTAAAAGTTGATGAGTTTGCTAATAAGAATGTTGTAGAAAGCATAAAGGACCCGGAAGACTATGGTAGGTTCACTTATGTTAAAGATCTAGAGTATCTACTAAAGCCATAGGCTGAGTCTATCGAGCATCGGGAAAATGCTACCAAGAATCAACAAATGGAAACTGAGAATCAAGAAGAAGCTATCGAGAAAGAAGTTGTACCTAAATAGAATGATGAGTAGAGGAGAGATCAAGTGCTAGCAAGATTTGTTAGAAGACACCATCCTGAGAACCAAATCATTGGAGATAAGAAATCTTACATGATGACCCGAAGTAAGTTAAGACAAAACACATGCTTAGTTTGTGAGTTTGAACCTAAGAATGTTAGGGATGCTCTTGAAAATGAGGAATGGATAAATGATATGAATGAGGAGATTGAACAAATTGAAAAGAATAAGACATGGACTTTAGTGCCTAGACCGAAAGATAAAAATGTTATTGGTACTAAGTGGATTTTCAAGAATAAGCTGAATGACAATGGAGAAGTTACAAGGAATAAGGCAAGACTTGTTTGCAAGGGATATGCACAAGAAGAAGGTAATGATTATGGTGAAACCTTTGCACCTGTTGCTAGACTGAAAGGAGTTCGCACTTTACTTTCTTATGTTGCACATAAGAGATTTAAAGTATATCAAATGGATGTGAAATCAGCTTTTCTGAATGGAATACTTGAGGAGGAGGTCTACATAGAACAACTAGAAGGGTTTATTGATCTAAATTAGAAAGACATAGTATGTAGACTACACAAATCTTTATATGGACTGAAGCAAGCACCGAGGGCATGGTATGAAAGATTACATGCTTATCTTATGAGTATTGGCTTTTTAAGAACTAGTGAAAATAGTAATATGTACATGAAAGGAGATTATGATGATAACATTTTGATTGCTGCAATATTTTTTGATGATATAATCTTTGGTGGACAAGGTCATATTTGCAAATATTTTGTTGATGAAATGAGAAAGGAATTTGAGATTTCTATGTTTGGAGAGATTAAATTCTTTCTAGGTTTGCAGATTATACTACAGAAAGATGGGATTTTCATCACTCAATCAAAATACATTAAAGAATTATTGAAAACTTTTGGCATGGAAGATGCTAAACCTGTGGGAACACCGATGGTAACTAGTTGTAAATTGACAAAAGATGATGAATCTACCAAGGTAAATCAGACTCTATACCAATCTATGATTGGTAAACTAATGTATGTTGTACATAGTAGACCTGATATTGCACATGCAGTGGGGATTGTGGCAAGATTTTTTGCCAATCCTAAAGATTCACATATGGTTGTTGTAAAGAGAATCTTGAGATACTTGAAGAAAATAGAGGACTATGGATTATGGTACACATTGGAAGGCAAATTTGAACTTAGAGTTTACACTAGTGCAGATTGGACTGGAAACATAGATGACCGAAAGAGCACAGCTGATGGAGCATTTTCTTAGGAGGAAGGCTTGTGACTTGGATTAGCAAGAAACAAGCATGCATTTCTTAGTCCACTGTTGAAGCAGAGTATGTTGTTGTTGCTGCAAATTATTCAAATATAGCTTTATTCAAATATAGCTTGGATCAAACAAGTGTTGGAAAGAATTAATAAGGTAATCACTGACTCGGTGATTATATATTGTGACAACACCAATGCTATAAATATTTCTAAGAATCATGTGATGCTTTTGAAGACAAAGAATATATCTATTAAGTATCACTACTTGAGGGAACAAGTTCAAGAGAAGCAAGCTCAACTGGAATTTGTAACATCTAAGGAAAAACTTGCTGACATATTTACTAAACCATTATCAAAGGGCACTTTTGAATATTTGAGAGCTAGACTTGGGGTCCGTCCCTCATCTATCAGTCACTGAGATGATCTGGAGGTTTCATCAACCTATACTTATTAGAAGATCATTCATGTTGATGCACATAGCTCACACTTTCGATTTTGTTTAAGGTTGTGAAAGATTGTAGAAGCTGGAACATAGATTTGTTTATATGTACACTGAAGGTACATGATATGAACCGAACAACAGAGAATACTTGGCTGCTAAAGAGCTATTTGTATATTTTATTTAGTATTGTTGTCAAAGGGAGAGAGAATGAATATGGAAAATTAGTTACTAAGAACACAAATAGAGAAATTGCAGAAAGGGAGAGACTTGAATATTTGTTGCTGAGAACAAAGGGAATCTGAGAACTAAAAAGATCAAATCCATAGGGAGAGTCTACACTTGTAATGCTGTTATGTTTTGTAGTGATTAAACATATTAAATTTGAGCTTACCGAGCTACAACATTTTCTTACATAGTTTTAGAATGAATGTTTGGTATGTGTATGGTATATTTTCATATTTCTTGTGTTGCCATCAATGCCAAAGGGAGAGATTGATGAACTACAACTGATTGAATATCTAAATGAACTGAAGAAATGATGATTACAGATCACCAAGTACTGAAACGATATGTAAGATGGTCAAATTAGTCAATATGTTGTCATTAATGTCAACTAGTCTTGATAGTACTTATCATGTTAGTTACAAACATCTAAACATCTGTTGAAGGAAGAAAAAGATGAACTATGATATCTACATGAGAAAAAGATGGATATGATAGATAAGGATAAGGTAAACATTGAGTAACTTATTGATGAGTATATGGCTTTATATTGTTGACTTGAGCATGTTACATTAATCTATTATGAAGAAGAGATCTTAAATTGAACATGTCAATGTCATCGGTAATTGAAGATTTATGTATACACCGACCCAGTGCAGTGTATACCGACTAACAGTATTAACTAAGCTAGTTTAACTAGTTATCACCAATGCATTTCTATATCAACTGAGTATGGATGAAAACATTAAATCTAAGAACAGCCAACTAAAATTGATGAGATGGATATTGTTATGATTTCGAGATTAAGGATGAAATTTTTTATGAGATCCATGACTGACAAAATTCAAAGTTTAGATCTAAAGGATGAGATTGAAAAGTGTTAATGACACATCTACCGAGGAAGGTTTAAGAGGCAAAATGGATGAAGGAGATTAAGCAAAAAAATCTAATGGCTGATATGAAAATAGTTTACTTGTTTATATAAGAGATATGAGTTTCATTATTGAAACATGCTGAAAGAAGAAGACTACAAAGATTTTGCATGAAGACTTTATTCATGCATGCCTGATCAAACTGGTTATTGAAAGAATTGAGCTACAAAGTTTACCAAGCGTCAGAGAACCATTTATCGAGTGAAAGTAAGTTGAAGAATATTGAGAAAGTGAATTTGATTAATGATCAGAGGATTTGTATGGCTTAGCATAGATCTGAATATCTACAATTGAGTTGTATTTGAATCAAATCATTACTATATCAGTTTAACTATTGATCTAGAAAATCTCTTAACCAAGTGGACTTAACAGTTTTATATTATGCCCTATGTGATTCAGAGAATGTACATTGTTATCTTGTTGACCCCATGGTGAATGTTGGTCAAAAGCTCATTTTTAGTGATAAATCCTCTAACCAGGTCACACCTAACAATGTGTTTGTAACCTTTAACAGGGTTGGCTCTTCATCGAGCTCACTTCAGAAGAGTGAATTATTTTGGGTTACCGGTCCCAGGTGGTTTTTCGCTTAGCATGGTTTTCATGTTAAATCATTGTTTTATGTGTTATTTGTGATGATTGTTTTGCTATCATACTTTACATATTGCGTAGTTGATTTGGTCGGTAATCATAGTTAGATATTTACTGGTAATCAGTAAAGTGAATAGTCAAGTTGATATTTTATGTTACCGAGCTACATATTTTGTTGGAATTTTTTTATAAGGTACATATTTGTATTTGGGACTGAGGATAACTAATCTAACTGATTCACCCCCCTCTCAGTTATTAAATCACATCTTAGGGGTCATAAAGGGTCCTAAGGAGTTGTAATGGGTCCTATGACACATTAATGTGTCATAAGGACATTAGTTAGATTACTTATGAGATTAGTTCTAGATTAATTAGATTACTTATGATATTAGTTAGATTTTTTATGACATTAGTTAGATTACTTATGGTCCATTAGTTACATATTAATTATATTACTTATGAAATTAGTGAGATTAATTAATTTTAACTTACATGTATGATTTCAAACATTCATATGATATTAGTTAGATTAATTCTTTTTAACTTACATATTTGAAAAATATACATATGACATTAGTTACATTAATTGATCTTTTAACTTACATGTATGAAGAATCAAATCATATAACCATCTCTAACCATGTTTAATCAAATCGTAATCATCCATTAGGACATCTAATTCATTTAAACAAAGGATACATCACCCTAGACCTCGGCTATCAACTCCCAAGAAATAACATCTACAATCTCTGGTTTGTATGTAGTTTGTGAACCCATACATGTGCTCAAATCCTGTAGACTCCTCAAAATGGTGGTATAGATATCATTGTACACACTCTCCTAAGATCTAGTGATAGAGTCTTGTAATCGTTGCATCTCCTGTGTAGCAAACTGAAATATAGCACCCACATCATGAATGTGAGGCTCCTCATATACACTAGCTTGAGGTGCGACATCTGGTTGTGCTAGGTCACTCTGAAGTGCAACACCCTGTGATGGGTCACCCTGAGGTGTGTGACCCTAAGCAACCTCATCTTCAGTTACACTAGCATGATCATGTGTGGCCATATAGGGGTAACATGTGTTAAATGTTAAAATTTAAGTAAGTAAAAATTACATGTGCAAGTAAAATTATAACAATTTTGATATGAAATCATGCCACTTTAACTATAAAACAATATTAAAATCTAAAATTATACAAGTACAATTATAAATTAAACTATCTTAATAATGAAACTAAACACATAATATGTCGAGAGAGAGAGAGAGAGAGAGAGTCTTCAGGGGTGGGGAGAGAGAGAGAATCTTAAGGGAGGAGAAAAATAGTGTTAAGGGGTGGGGAGAGAGATTTTTAAGGGGGTGGGGGGTGTCTTAAGGGGTTTGGTGAGAGAGTCTTAATTGGTCTTAAACAGTAGTTAGAGAGAAAGAGAATCTTAATAGGCGGGGAGAGAGAGAGAGAGAGAGAGAGAGAGAGAGAGAGAGAGGGGGTGTGAAAAGAGTCTTAAGGAGTTTGGTGAAAGATTATTAAGGGGTGGGGAGAGAAAGAGTCTTAAAATTTTCCTAAGGTCTTAAAATTTTCTAACATTTTCTATTAATTTTTAATTTTTTCTAAATTTTCCTAAGGTTTCAAATTTTTCTAGACTTTCCTAAGGATTTTAATTTTTGTAAATTTACCTAAGGTTTTAAATTTTCTAAATTTTCCTGATGTTCTAAAATTTTCTAATAAAAAAATATAAATTACTAGCATTTTTTAACATTACTAACTAAAAATAATTTAAAAATAAGCAATAACATTACTAACTAACATTTTCCACCATTTTCTAACATTTTTCTCACATTTTCAAACATTTACTAATATTTTCTAACATTTACTAACTAGAAATGAATAACTAACTGAAAATTTTTAAAACTATCTAAAATAATTCATAAACATATAATTTACAATAAGAAATAATTTTTAAAAAGGAGACATGCGTGTACCTAGAATATACGATGGTCGAATGAGCTTGAAAATGATCCAAGGAGGTTGATGTAGCTCTAGATTGTCAGGGGGTTTGCTCCAACACTATGGGTCCACAAGCATAGTAAAAGTGAAATGTGAAAATGACCTCTCCACCAGAAATTTTTAAAAAAATTGGTTTAGGGGGTCTTCACACGAAGTACTCTATGTGGGACACTTCGTGCGAAGACTCCCCTTCACCCGAAGTACCCCACGTAGGGTACTTCAGGTGAAGGGGGTCCCCTCCCTTACCCAAAAACCCCCCATTCGTGTGAATGCCCCAAAAATGAAATTGTGGTGCACATCTAAAAATCCTTCATCCCAAAAAGTGGGACACACTTTTGTGGGATCACCCAAGTTTATACCCCCCTTTTTATTCACCATCTTGGTGCACATACCTTGGTTAGATGATCAAAGAGTATATTTCAAAAATTTAAGATTTAATTTTTTATTCATTTAAAAAATATACTTTTTATGTCGATGAAATACGTAGGACTTTGCATTGAATTTATTTTATATTTAGGATTGAATTTGTATGTTTGAGTTAGGTCCACATTTGGGGATTTTTCCTTCAAGTTTAGTTTCAATCTTGTATAAGGTGTATCTTTCCTCTATTGTTCACTTGGTTAGTTTTTATCTTCCCTAACCTTCTTTAATATTTTAGGATTAATAGTATTTATAAGTACCTTGGAAAATTTGTGGTTATATAGTAAGGATATGTGTTCTTCTAGATCAAGTAATTGTAAAAGACTAAAGAAGGTAGACAACCAATCACTTTAATGCCCCAAATCCTTGTGTTTTTATCTTGGATTGCTCATTTAATACTCTAGGATGAGAGGGGTCCAAAGATAAATAAATTATAATGAATGCCTTTAAAGAATAGTGCATAGCATTAAATTTCACAAAACATGTACTTAGTAGGGCCAATCGACTAAATTTTGAATTTCAATTTTTCAAAGACAACAATTGAAAGTTCATGATCTAAGGTCAACATTGTGATTTTAAAATTGCCCAACATTATACTAAAATGAAAAATACAATGCCTCGAGCTCATTCCTAAAAGGAGAAGATTATGGTTGGTCTTGTGGAAGAGGAGGTGATTTATGATGATTCCTCTTCCACCTGGTATACTAATTCTAATTGGACCCCCGATAACTCCCTCCCTAATAAGTATAGGCCAACCCTTAATCCCTCTTCACTATCCCTTGGCTCCCCTCCCCCCTCCCTATTTCATCCCCTCATGGTTTGGGCCTGGTGGAAGTTACAGATAAATTAAATGAATTGTGTATCTAGCCTAGATAATAAGAAGAATGAAATCATTCAATAGCTCCTTGCCCATCTTCATAGTGCAAAAAAAAATTAACAAGTTTGAAGCTCTAGCTAAGGCGGATACTAGGGTGAGTGATTGGTCTGCATAGGAGAAGGATGATAGAGTGTGGGCTACTGCTAATGAATTGGTAGAGAGCCTCATGAGATGGGATAATTTGGATGCATAGGTCAATTCATTGATTTCCATGATGGCCTTCGATGAGAAAAGAAAGGAAATGGTTATGACAATTTCTGTTATCTAGGCAACCAAGAGAAAGTGTGTAAAACTTAGATGAAGTGGTGGACTTTAGTAGCGATATAGTGCACAAAATTTTTGATTCAATGCAAGTTCTCCAAGAAGATTTGGAACTTAGACAGGCCAAGAGGATAATATAGGATATTATTGTTGGTACTACTTTGGAGTCCCTTATCAAACATGTTACTTGGTTAATGTTGAGTCCCCTTCTCTTACCCTAAGTAAAGATATTAAAAGGATTTATTTTCATTAGAAATTGTAGGAGATTAATCAGTGGTTGGAAGACTGCCAAGACCCCCACTTTGTAAACCATATGTTAGTATCTACTGGGGTTTGATTTTTTTGGCTTTCATCAAGTTTGGTTTGTTTCTTTTGTTGTCTATTTTTTGTTTGCTTTTTATTACTGGTCTTTCTACTAGGTTTTCTCACTCTTCATGAGAACCCCTTTCTTCTATCAATTAGTTGTTATGTAAGGGTTCGCGTCATTTCCCACTTTATCTAATCAAAACTTTTAGTTACTTTTGATAGGCAAATAGCTAGAAATTTGGGTGGTTGTAGACTATATTTATTAATTTTATAGATATATTTAATAAATGCTTGGGTAAGATGAATGTATTGGATTATGTGCTTATTTAAGGTGGGGGCTAAATGTGTTGAGATATGTACATGTAGGAATGACTAAAGGTGATTATCTTTGCATGTGATTGTACATTATTTCTTGAAAATGGACACAAAAGTAAATGAGAAATAGTACAAGTATGTGGATGTCACCTTTATGATTAGATAATGATAAATTCACCATATACAAAAGTTAGTTTGTAAGGTTAAATAATATAATGAAAAATAATAAAGTAGTGTAAGCATAACTCTAGTAAATTTTGAAAAGAGAAAATAAAAGGACATGTACCATGAAAATAAATCATATTTTTCAATATTAGATCTTATCATATATTTTTACTTGTCATGATTAAACTTTTTCTAATATTTCACATATATTATTATGATTTACTTGTTCCTTAGTTAAATAATGATGTCCACTAAAGAATAAAAAGTAATTTTGTGTGATAGAAAAATGTATAATAAAGAATAAGGAATAGTGAGTGTAAAAATAATTATAACAAATCCTCATAGTAGTTTGAATGTAAAGCAAAGAGTAAGTAGATTGTTATGGTAAAAACTACATAGGCATTTTTCCTTTCTTTTTAGACTTAATTTGGATGGGTTTTCATTTGCATTATTTCATAAAGATCTAATTAGTATTCTTTACCTATTTCCTCTCGAGATTCAAATGTATGGTATATCTAAAATGGACCACAAATTTGAAACTTTGAAATTCAATTTTTAGGTTATGAATTGATTTAAAGGAACAAAAACTACACTTCCACCTATAGTTTATAATTAACAAATTGCCTTAATTTTTTGAGATCTAATAACAATGTTCAAGATAAAATTCATTTATGTAATTAGAATTTTTATCGTTGTATTACTTGCTTGCCTCAACACCTAAGAGATCCTCTATATGGTAGCTTTTATTTATCCGTGTTCATAGTCATTCAAACATTGTACTTAGGAGATTAGCCAAGGGAGAATACTTGATGAATAGTAAACTCCACGAAAGTGTTCCTTAGCCCTAGAAATCAAACAATAGGTAGCACATGCATTCAATTAAATTGAAAGTAAACATTAAAGTTTCGAAAATATCAAAGATGTGTACCAAAAGTTAGATTCCTAGGTCAAAATCAGATTTGTACTCACATCCATCTTTTTCATAATCATGAAAGTGACCTAGACAAATAAATTATTTTCAATTATATATCAGATACTTATATTAAATTTACAATTAAAATTCATCTAATTATATTTATTTTGACATTTTATTTAAAATAATTCTCCCTCAACTATTAATCCTAAACTGATCATTTAGTTCTTATATTTAAATTACATAATCAAAACAATTGATGTGAAAGAATAACATAAAAGAAAGTAAATGTAGCTACAACACAAAAAGAGAGTAAATGTAACTTCCATGACTAATATTTAAATAATAAAAGTTCCCAGTCACACTAAAATAATAATGAATCATCTAATAATACAGGACAATCATACGAACTGCTAATATAATAATAAATCGTCTAATAATCCATGACAATCATACCAACTTTATGCTCTTTACAGTTAAAATCTCCTGGATTACAACTTCAAAACCAACCCGACAATGCATAATTCAATAATTTAACTCCAACCCATGTACTTTTGTTGGTTGAGCTGGATCCGTGTGAAAGATCAATTGGTTTGAAAAAAAACTTGTCCGTCAGCGGACACAAAAATATTCTCAGAATAATGGCCGCCACTAGATCCCAAAAAAAGGTGAGTACAGACATTAGACATCACATACGCAGTGGCCCAAAGATCTGTACATCCGTAATTTTGAACAGCGACAGATCTACCATCAAAACGCACCAAAAATTGACCCAATACCTCTCCCCTTTATGTAAAAATGGCTATAAAGGAAGAGACGGATCGGAGACTACTACTAAATTTGAGAAAAAGAAGATTGTGAATCAGCAAATTTTTCCTTGTACAAACCCTAGTTTCTCTGGTTTGTAACTGTTTTGGAAGAAAATGTCCCTAAAATGTTCGCAATTACTAAATTTATCCGGGAAAACTGTTGTGGATGAACAATTTTGCTCTGAAACGGCCACAACATACACGATTTGGAACAAGTCGTTGTTATTTTCTGGTGAGGGTTTCACTGTCTTTGATTCTAACGGAGATCTACTCTTCAGAGTGGATACCTATGCCCTTGCTCACAATCACCTTATTCTCATGGCCGCCCAGGGCAAACCGCTTCTCACATTGCGCCGCAAGGTAAACAAACCATTTTAATTTTAAGTAAACATATCATTTCTAAATTTGGGTAAATATCTTATTTCTACGTTTTGCTATGCAAATTCTATTATTTAAGTGATAGATTTTGGTAAATATCTCGTTTCTAAGTTGTTTTTAGCAAATTCTGTATGTAATTGTTAGGTTTAGGTAAATATTTTATTTCTAAGTTCTGTTCTGTAAATTATATTATGTAATTGATAGATTTAAGTAAATATTTGATTTCGAAGTTTTGTTCTGCAAATTCTATTGTGTAGTTGACAAATTTAAGGTAAATATCTCATTTTGAAGCTTTGTTCCCCAAATTCTATTATGTAATTCACAGATTTAAGGTACATATCTCAATTCTAAGTTTTGTTCTACAATTTACAGATTTATGGTTGTTTATCTTCCTTTGCAGCTTCCAAGTCTACACCACAGATGGGAAGGCTATCTTGGAGATAAAATCGATGGTCAAGAACCTGTCTTTACTGTGATGAAGTCATCCATACTGCCTACGAAAGAGTGCGTCCAAGTATTTATGAATTGCGGCTTCTTTTGGAAACCCTGCTCAGATTATGAGGTCGAAGGTTCCTTCTCAGACCGCGACTGCACTATTTTCACAAACGCTCCTCGCATGGCTGCAGCAGAGGTACGGGCTGCGCCTCCCGGTTTGATTCGTTCATATTTAGTTAGTGAATCTCTTTATTTTCTGTACCGTTTTTGCAGTAAAGCTTTTTCTTCTTAAAGATTTTCTAGGGAAAGAATTTCTGTGCAGGTGAAACGCAAGAGCGGCTGTCCGGGAACTATGATAGGTAGAGATGTTTTCAGTCTGAGTATTGAACCAGGCTTCGATCAGGTTTTCATGGTGGGTTTGATTATCATACTGGAGCAGATCTCACTGGCCACAATGAGCTTCCTCTTGTAAAATGATCACACAGAAAAATTCCACCGGGATGAGATGACTGCAGACCGGTGCAATCCGTCAACTGACTTTCACGTCTTCCCTATCCGCATGAGATCTTAACCGGTGCAACCCGTCAAATGAATTTCACATATCTTCCCCGCCTCTTCTCAAGGCTCCCTGGCGCCCAGCGCCAAAAGAACAAGGCTGTTTTCCTATTTTCTTTGCAAATATTTGTTTACCTATATTAAATTTCAATCTCATCTCTAATATGTTTCATGGATGACTGATTTCATTTGTTTTGGTTTTTTTTACGGTTTATTAATTTCATTTCAGCCTTGAATTTTTTATGTTTTATTAATTTCATTTTCATTTGGCCTTCAATGATGTGGTAAAGGTTTCATTCTCAGCTTTGAATCTTTCTGAGAACATTGAGTGAGTTTGTATCCGTTTTTTTGTTGCAGAGAATTTATGTCGCTTATGGTGGAATGTAAGCTTTCTGAGAACATTGAATGAGGTTGTCTCGTGTGTTAAATTTATCTGTTTGTTTGCAGAGAATTTGCGTATCTTATGGCGAAATGCAAGTTGAGATGAACAGTAAATTATATTTTCAGATTCCATTAAATGCTGACTGCCAAATCTATCTTCAACTAACATTTCAATTTGTAAGATATTTATTTTATTTGGCCATTTCGTATTGACTGTGAAATTACAATAGAAACACAGTAAACCATCAAAATAGATTCAAACATACTAAGATAAGATAAGATAAGATAAATTTATTAATGTCTAATATGTCCAAGATAAGTAAACCACCATCAAAATAGACTTTATGTGTAATATGTTTTAAGTTCATTTCTTTCTTTAAAATTTAAATGAGTGCAAATTAAAGAATAGATGGACCTTTGGTCTATTGGTGAAGTTGAAAGGTTCTTAATGAACCCACCAGAATATTGAGACGTTTATATTGTTATGAAGAAACGTCAATTTTTAAACGTATATTAATAAAGAATTAATATAGACATTTTAAGAAATTTCTTTATCTCTCACATAGATGAAGTTAACATTTTTTTTTCTAAATAATTTGTATTTATATTATTTATTTATTTTGAAAGACTATTTATTGTTTCTATATCTTTTGATTTTATTTTTCTAAAAATCTTAATTTACTATTAAAATAATAATATCTATTTAAATTATTAAACATTATACACAAGAAGGTAAATTTATAATATTATCTTTGTTCTCCAAATTCTATTTATTGTATTATAATTTATGTTTTAATTAGATTATGATAAGTCTACTAAACACTAAAATTCATTTGTAAGGTTGAAAATGTATAATAAAAACAAAAAACTCTATTAAAATCAAAAGTGAACTTAAAAAAGTTGACCACCATAAACATACAAATTATATCTTTCTATATCTAAATTTAATCATATTTATTAGTTTTTCATGATAAAACTCTCTATTGATACTCTACGAGTTAAATAATGATAAGTCCACTAAATACTAAAATAGATTTTTTTTTAAAAATGAGGATTTTTACCAAATTCAAAAGAAATTTGAAAAAAATAGACATGTACAACAAAACATTATTTATATCTTTTGATATTTCAAAATCTTATCACATTTATCTGTCTACTAATTAAAATCTCCACTCATATTTCACAATCAAAATCTTATCGCATTTATCTGTCTATTAATTAACATCTCTACTCATATTTCACAATCAAAATCTTATCACATTTATCTGTCTATTAATTAAAATCTCCTCTCATATTTCACAATCAAAATCTAATCACATTTAACTATCTATTAATTAAAATCTCCTCTCATATTTCACAATTAAAATCTTATCACATTTATCCGTCTATTAATTAAAATATCCTCTCATATTTCACAATTCTCCTTTTAGTTTTGTTAAAGACCACGACTAATTGACAATGTATAATCAAAAGTAAAGAACTTTTAACACATTCAAAAGAGAACTTGAAAATAGTTTATTTATTAAACTTTCTATTCATATTTCACAATTCTCATTATAGTTTCATTGGTGTTTAATTAGACAATGGTAAATCTAATAAAGACCACATTTAATTTGTAAAGTAAAAGTAAAAATAATTAACTCTCAACAAATTCAAAAAAGAACTTTTTTTTTATATTAATTATAGATTAGCCAAAAAAGGGAAGAAACAGTACGATGAGTTCACAAGAAGACACCAACTCCGGAGGCAAGCCTCACACGGAGAGAGAGTCACAACCAAAAAGGACCGAGTATATAAAATATATTACATACGGAAACAAAATTTACATAAGATCAGTAAACTGTAAGGAATTAATGAAGTAAATCCTCAAACTGCTCAACCCAAGCAGTCCATCCAAGAGGCCCTTCCATCCAAGCGATGCTTTTGTTGGCTTGGATCTGAGCAATCATTTTTATCTGATCATCAGTCGCATTTTTATTTTTGGTAATCTCCTTGTGCAGTTTTTTCACTGTTTTGTTGAAGAGTGCCATGTTGTTCATGTGTCCACGGTAGTCGTACCCGTCCTTCATTTCAAACACGAACATTGTTGAGTGTCCCATTTTGAGGAATCTAATAAGTTTTTCTCTTTCGAACATCATTGTGATATAAACCTGCGAAGAAATTTTAAGAAGTGTGAGTTTTAAGTACAACTCAGTAAGAGATCTATGCACACCTTGAAATCTTTCTTCGTTTCTACATTTCCAAAGCTGCCAAAGAATGTTAGAGGAGATAATGAACCATAACATATTAGCATCATTTTTAAGACCATGTATATATCCAGTAGCAATTTCAAAAACATCAATGTATTGGGGGTAAGTAATTCCACATAAGGCCCAAATCTTTTTTGCAAATTTACATTCAAGGAATATGTGTCTAAAAGATTCGGGTTTATTACAAATATAACAGAGATCATTAGGCATCAAGTACCTATTTATGGGGAGTCTGTTATTCATCAGAAGCCATTTAAAACATCTGATCTTAGGATCAATAGGAGATTTCCAGATTCTATTAAAGATTTTACTCCAATCCTTCATCTCCAGATCAGTATACCACAAGTTATTCACATGTTTTATAATATCAGGGTTATTATTCAAGTAGTTATATATATTTTTAGCTTTGACTTTATAAAGTAAGGTGCCATCAGTGCACTTGCTATTGCTGTATCTGTGTGAGTCAATGAAACATCTGGAAGGGATATTCGAGCAAGCTCTAGTTAACATGCAGTAAGTTTTTTTATGAGCTGCCGGAAGATTGTAATTATTTTTTAACTCTTCCCAACTGACCAGGCAGTCATTTTCAAATAAATCAATGAATGTGGAAATTCCTGCTTTATTCCAGAATTTAGCCGAGCAGCCTTGAGTCAGGGCAAGAGGCTTTCCTTGATGGTACATATTCCACCATATGGATCTCTCACCATGAAGAAGGCTATCCGTGTGGAAGGAGTTATCAGAGATACAGTGTCTCGAGGACTCCCAAGCTTTCCATATGGTTTTAAAGACAGCAGAACCATGAACAAATGTTGGTAATTTTCCAAATAAAATATCAGCAAATGGTAATTCTTTCCAAGATTTAGCTTTTTTTGGGTAGCCAATTCGCTGATGATACTAGTTTATTTGTCAAAATGGATGATAATAACTTTAGTTATCTTACCAAAAAGCTGGACCTTTTCTGCAAGATTTCAGGTGCTAGGCTCTCGCAAGCCAAATGCATTTGTCTTGGCTGGAATGAGCAACCTCCGAGTTGGCTATTGAAATATGGATACCAATGGGGGGGCCCCAACTATATTGTCAAATATCTGGGTATCCCTTTTGCTGTTGATCCTTCTATTAAGGATATGTGGATTTGGGTTAAGACCAAAATTACCAAAAAACTTAATAACTGGTACAACTGTTCATTGTCTCTTGCTGGAAGACTTCAAGTATGTCAAAAAATACTATCTTCATACAACATATATTATGCTTCAGCTTGGATGTTTAACAACTACCAAATATTGGAAATCCAGAAGACCATAAGGAACTTCCTTTGGTCTGACGGTAAAGGAAACAAAAAGCATCACGCGGTTAAATGGGAATGGTGCTGCACTGATAAAAAATATGGAGGTCTTGGACTGAAAGACCTCAGGCTCCAGGGTATTGCACTTGCCACCAAATGGGTCTCTCACTGTGTGGAAGGTGATGTTCCTTGGAAAGTGCTTGTCAAAAAAGAACTTTAGGAAAAAAAGACTGTCTATAATATCTTTCAATACTTCAAGGATCTTATCATGGTTTCATTATTCTTTAATTAAATACTGATAAATCCACTAAAGAACATTAAATTATAAAATTGAAAATCTATGTTGAAAATAAGAAATTCTATCAAATTTTTAAAAATTAAATATACTACACTATTAAAACATATCATAAGTATTTTACAATTTTATTATATTTCTTAATTCATTAAGAATGCATTTTTGTATTAATATTTTACAAATTATTAAATTATTAAATTTTATTAAATAATAATATAATTTAAAGTCAAAATCAATTTATAAAATTAAAAACCATTTAAAAAGTAATAAGTGTAATATAAATTATTACATTTTGTTTGGTTTTCATGACCTTTTTTGGTCTGTGCTTTTGCTTTTTTCCAACTATTTGTTGTTATTTTTTCTTTGTGACTGTATTGCTTCTTTTTTCTGTGTGACTGTATTGTTTCTTTTTTCTGTAACTTTTTACTTCAACCTCTTTCTGTTTCAGTTTATTTTTCCTCCTACAAAACTTCTTCAGATTATATCAGATATGATCTTATATATCTCAATATAATGTTACCATGTTTTGAGAGAAAATATATATAAATCTAAGATAAAAATAAAAAGAAAAACCGATATAACATTAAAATAAATTAATATTTCAAATTTCACAGATCTTATCAATCGGCCATCATTAAACTGTTGGAATTAATCCCAACTTGCCCTGTTGTTCCGTATGTCTTCTCATTGGCGGCGATAATGCTTTCCTTCTCACGTGTGACGTCTCTCATCACCAACTCAGCCTAGCATTTAGGCACTTCAGGACAGCACGTTAAAATTGGTTTTAATTGCAAATCTTCTTCTTTAGATTTCTTTTTTGCTGGCTGTTTAATCAGCATTTAACATACATTTAATTTTTGGCTTCTCTCTCCTTTCTATCTATCATTCGATGCATCTAGAATTTAGTTTTTGGTGTAAGTTTTTTTGCTTTGTAAGCTGGTTATGGACAGCAGTCTATGTAAAAAAAAAAAAGGTGAAAGAAGAGTTTTTTTTTGTAAGTTTTCATACAACAGATAGATAACAGAAATAGGGGTCTTCGTGTGTAAAAAGAGGTGTAGCTCTGTCTTATTTTCAGCATTTTCTATCTTCTTGAAGAATAGCAGTTCTCTGTTTGTTTTGAAATGGTGTATGCATAAACATAGAAAATCAATACAAAGTTTTTGTTGATTTGCATTCTCTATTTGATCTCAGTCTACTATTTTACTCTGCTATCCCCTGCCTCCAACCAACAAGTGGTATCAGAGCCCTGGTTTTCCTCTTTGCATTCTCCTTCCTTGTGTCTGGTCATTTCTCTTGACAGCCATTAATGGCATCCACATCTGGTGCATCTTTATCCAGTCTACAAACTCCTTTCTTCACAGGAAAAAATTATGAATACTAGTCTCTAACAATGAAAGCCTTGTTCAGGTCTCGAGACATTTGAGAAATTGTTGAGAATGGTTATGTAGAGCCACCAGACCAAGCTTCATACAATGCACTCTCACAAGCTGAGAAGGATACGTTGAGGGAGCAGAGAAAGAAGGATGGAAAGGCCTTGTTTTATATTCACCAAGCAATGCATGAAAGCATACTTCCAAGAGTTGCATCAGTAGCAAAAGCCAAGGAGGCATGGGATACACTTCAAACTGCCTATCAAGGTATGGATAAAGTTAAAACTGCCAAGTTACAATTACTTAGAAGAGACTTTGAAAATTTGTTGATGAGAGATTCAGATTCAGTAGAATCATTTTTTAAACATGTTGTTGGTTTGATAAATCAAATGAAATCTCATGGAGAAACCATAGAGGATAGGAAGGTTGTTGAGAAAGTGTTGAGGAGTCTTCCTTCAAAATTTGACCCTCTTGTTGTGGCCTTGGAGGAAACCAAAGATTTCAGCCAGTTTAGTATTGATGAGTTGCATGCATCCCTTATAAACCATGAATATAGATTGAATAGATCAAACACATCATTGGAAAATGCATTCTCTTCTCAAGCATTCATAACTCGTGGAAGAGGACAGCGAAGATTTGGCTCTAGAAGTAGAGGAAGAAACTCATCTAGAGGTGGACGTAGCAGTAGCCCTACAAACAATGTTGGTAGAGGTCAAAACCAAAATTTTAGAAGCCAAAACCAAAGTTTTAGTCACCCAAGTGGCCAAAAATTTGATAAGTCAAATGTTCAATGTCATTATTGTAAAAAATTTGGGCATTATGCTAATGAGTGCAAAAAAAAGCAACATGACCAGCACAAGCAAAGTCAAAATCAATCAAGTAATAACCCTCAAACAAGCACCATGTTTATTGCATGCACCAAAATTCATGAAACAATTTCTACAAACTCTCCCATTGAGTGTAATGTTGTCCAAGAAAGTCCAAGTGACATTTGGTATTTGGATTCGGGTTGTAGTAACCACATGACTGGTAATGCAGAATTGTTTTCTTATTTGGATGAATCAGTGCAAACTGAAGTCACACTTGGGAACAACAATAAAGTCATTGTTTTGGGCAAAGGAACAATTAGTATTCTAACCAAAAGGGGGGAGCAAAAGGCCATGCCCGATGTGTATTATGTTGCTGGTTTGAAACATAACTTGATGAGCATTGGTCAATTAGTGCCAAAAGGATATAGAGTGTACATGGAGAATAATGAATGTGTAATTTTGGATAGGTTCCCAAGCAACCAGCTAGTTCCCAAAGTGCAAATGACAAACAACTGCATGTTTCCATTAAGGATAAGACCGGACATGAAAGGGAAAGCACCCCAAGGTGTTAATGAAACAAATAATACACATTTTGGATCTGATTTTAAAGAAGAAAAAATAGAATCGGTTTCAGCCATACATAGTCATGACATAACCTCCAAAACAAATTCCAAAGAATGCAATTTCAGTCCTAAAGAAGAGAAAGTTAGTTGTGTGCAAACACAAGCAGCACTTCAATCAGTTGTATTGGACGAATCCTGGTTATGGCATTTTAGATATGGTCATTTGGATTTTGGAGGGTTGAAGCTACTACACATGAAGAACATGGTCAAAGGCTTACCTTTAATTGAAAAACCGGAAAGAATTTGTGAAGGTTGCATATTGGGTAAACAACATAGAGAGTCTTTTCCGATTGGCAAGTCACATAGAGCTAGAGCCCCACTTGAAATTGTGCATTCAGATATTTGTGGACAAATGCAAACACCGTCCATAGGAGGCAGCACTTATTTCCTTACTTTCATTGATGATTTCACAAGAAAAACTTGGGTTTATTTCTTAAAACATAAATCTGATGCATTTGGTTACTTTCTGCAATTTAAGCCACTTGTGGAGAAGCAAAGTGGCCATTACATCAAAGTGTTAAGATCGGATAGAGGTGGAGAATATATTTCTCATGAATTTTTAAACTTTTGCAAATCACATGGCATACACAAACAGTTTACAGCCCGCTATACACCTCAACAAAATGGCGTTGCGGAGAGGAAGAATAGAACCATCATGGAAATGGCTCGTAGCATGTTGATAGCCAAACATCTATCAAATGAATATTGGGCTGAGGTAGTAGCAACTGTTGTTTATATCATGAATAGGTGCCCAACTAAAAGTGTGAAAAATAAGATCCCTGAAGAGGCTTGGATAGGTATGAAACATAGTGTTTCTCATTTGAATTTTTTTGGTTGTGTTGCATATGTGCATGTGCCAAATGAGTTGAGAAGAAAGTTAGACAACAAAGGACAAAAATGTATATTCGTTGGTTATTCAGAGGACACAAAAGCATACAAATTATTCAATCCTATCACTAGGAAAATTATTTTCAGCAGAGATGTGCAATTCATAGAAGAGGAAGCATGGGATGGAAGCGTAGAAAAAATAGTCAACATTACAGCAAATATACAACAAGAGGATAATGAAGTTTTTATACCAACAAATACTCATTCAAATGTGACTCCATCCACTCCCATTCAAGCTCAACAAAGTGGTCCACAAGTGACACCATCAACAAGTGTGAGAGTTGCCTCACGTTTACAAGGAAACATTCCAACAAGTGGGCAACAAACACCATCTACAACAGGGACTTTTAGTGTTGGATCAGCAACTCCACAATCCATGGGCTCCACTTCAAGTGACACATCAAATCCAACATTAGCAAGCTTAAGGAGACAAAAAATCAGAAGTATTAGAGACATTTATGAGCAAAATGATGGTGAAAACAATGCAGGTCTGAATTCTTTGTTTGCTTTATATTCTCACGTTGATGATCCAATCCATTTTGAAGATGCAATTAAAGATGAAAAATGGGTTTGTGCAATGGATGAAGAAATAGATGCAATAGAAAAGAATCACACATGGGAGTTAGTGAGTCTTCCAAAAGGTAAAGATGTCATAGGAGTGAATTGGGTTTACAAAACCAAACTAAGTGCAAATGGTGATGTTCAAAAGCATAAGGCATGGCTAGTAGCCAAGAGTTATTCACAACAACCCGGAATTGATTACAATGAGACATTTGCACCCATTAAACGTTTAGACACCATAAGAATGGTACTTGCCATAGCTGCTCAAAACAAATGGCGTGTTCACCAAATGGATGTAAAATCAGCATTCTTGAATGGTTATCTTGAAGAAGAAGTTTATGTGGAACAGCCACTTGGGTATGAGATTTTAGGACAAGAAGACAAGGTTTATAAGCTCAAGAAGGCTCTTTATGGTCTTAAGCAAGCCCCAAGAGCTTGGTATAGCAGAATTGACTCATATCTTTTGCAAAATGGTTTCAATAGGTGCAGCAGTGAACCTACATTGTACACAAAGATGAATGAAAAAGGTGAAATTTTGATTGTATGTTTATATGTTGATGATTTGATATTCACAGGTGATTTATCAATTGATTTTTTCAAAGAAGCAATGAAAAAAGAATTTGAAATGACTGATTTGGGACTCATGAAGTATTTTTTAGGCATAGAGGTGAATCAAAATGAAAATGGTATATTCATCTCTCAAGCTAATGCTAATGATGTTTTGAAAAGGTTTAACATGTTAAATTGCAAATCAGCACCAACTCCAATTGTTACAGGTTTGAAACTAAGCAAGGATGATGAAGGGTATAATGTAGATTCTAAATTGTATAAGAAACTTGTTGGTAGTCTCATGTACCTAACAACCACAAGGCTAGACATAATGTATGGTGTAAGTTTGATTTCAAGATTCATGGAGTCTCCAAAAGACACACATTGGAAAGCTGGGAAAAGAATTCTAAGGTATGTGAATGGAACAAGAGATTTTGGGATTCAATACTCTTGCTCAAATGAGTTCAAACTCATAGGATACACGAATAGTGATTTTTCTGGAAGCATTGATGATAGAAGGAGCACATCCGGTTATGCATTTCATTTTGGAACCGGTGTTGTATCATGGGCTTCAAAGAAACAATCCATTGTGACACTTTCATCTGCTGAAGCAGAGTATGTAGCAGCAATAGGGGCAGCATGTCAAGCGGTTTGGATGAGAAGGGTGATGAAAGAGTTGAAGCATGAACAAGAAGAAGCAACAAAGATTTATTGTGACAACAATTCAGCCATAGCATTGCCAAAGAATCCAGTCTTTCACAAGAGAAGCAAACACATAGATACTAGGTATCATTTTATTAGAGAGCTAATTAACAATGGTGAGATTCTTTTGGATTTTTGCAGGTCTGAAGATCAATGTGCAGATATATTCACGAAGGCATTAGGAAAAGAAAGCTTCATCTTTCAAAGAGATCATTTGGGCATCATTCATGGCAGAAGTTGTGATTAAGGGGGAGTGTTGGAATTAATCCCAACTTGCCCTATTGTTCTGTATGTCTTCTCATTGGCGGCGATAATGCTTTCCTTCTCACGTGTGACGTCTCTCATCACCAACTCAGCCTAGCATTTAGGCACTTTAGGACAGCACGTTAAAATTGGTTTTAATTGCAAAATCTTCTTCTTTAGATTTCTTTTTTGCTGGCTGTTTAATCAGCATTTAACATACATTTAATTTTTGGCTTCTCTCTCCTTTCTATCTATCATTCGATGCATCTAGAATTTAGTTTTTGGTGTAAGTCTTTTTGCTTTGTAAGCTGGTTATGGACAGCAGTCTATGTAAAAAAAAAAAAGGTGAAAGAAGAGTTTTTTTTTGTAAGTTTTCATACAACAGATAGATAACAGAAATAGGGGTCTTCGTGTGTAAAAAAAGCTGTAGCTCTATCTTATTTTCAACATTTTCTATCTCCTTGAAGAACAGCAGTTCTCTGTTTGTTTTGAAATGGTGTATGCATAAACATAGAAAATCAATACAAAGTTTTTGTTGATTTGCATTCTCTATTTGATCTCAGTCTACTGTTTTACTCTGCTATCCCCTGCCTCCAGCCAACATAAACACTATATTTTTCCACGAATATAGTATAGAGCACAAGGATATTCTCTGCCTATTTAGTCCAGAACAAGTTGACAATGAACGGAGGCCTTGTAGATGATGGTGTATTTGAACAGTGATATCTTCACGTGTACGTTGGCCGAATTAAATAATAATAATAATTGTTGGACAATCTGTAGTAGTTCTAAAAGTCAGTAGAACATGGCATGGCTTTCATCTAATTATGTTTAAATAATATATTAAGGAATAATTGAAGTTTGGAAAAAGTTAGTCAATTTTAATTATTTAACATTTTTAATCTAGAAGTTATTGAAAGTTGATTGGGATTCACAGGGCTCACCACTTAGTATGTTGGTTAAGTAGTCGTGATGGGAATGACTAAAGGTGATTAACTTTGACATGATTGTATCATTTATTCAAATGAGAGAAATAGTACAAGTATGTGAATTTCACCAATACAATTAGATAATGACAAGTTCATTAAATACAAAAGTTAGTTAGTAGGATTAAAAAATATAATGAAAAATAATGGAGTGTAAACATAACTATAGTAAATTTTGAAAAGAAAAAGTAAAAGGACATGTACTATAAAAATAAATCATATCTTTCAATATTAGATCTTATCATATTTGTTTTTTTTGTCATGTTTAAATTTTTCCAATATTTCACATATATATTATGGCTTAATTATTCTTCACTTAAATAATAATAAGTCAACTAAAGAATTAAAAGTGAGTTTTTTGGTTTATTCAAAATGAACCATAAAATTAAAACTTACAAATTTAATTTTTTGGGTCAAATTAATCCTTCTAACCCATCTTTATGAATTGATTAAAAAGATAAAACATTACACTTGCCACCTATAGATCATAATTAACAACTTACCTTAATTTTTTTGAGATCTAATAAGAATGTTCAAGATAGCATTCATTTATATGATTAAAAAATGTATCATTGTATTACTTTCCTAGTCATTCAAACACTATATTTAAGGGATTAACCAAGGGAGAATATTTGAATAGTAAACTTCACAAAGATATTTTTTAGCCCTAAAAATCAAATAATACATAGTACATACATTCAATGGAATTGAAAGAAAAAATTAAAGTTTCACAAATATCAAAGATGTGTACCAAAAAATAGATCCCTCTCTCAAAATCAGATTTGTACTCACATAAATCATTTTCATAATCATGAAAGTGACCTAGAATGATAAAAATCAAACTTACTAGCATTTGACCTACCATTTGACCTACCATTTCTAATTTTTCTATAGATTAATAAATTATTTTCAATTATATATCAAATATTTATATTAAACTTACAATTAAATACCATTTATTTTAACATTTTATTTAAAAACATTTTTTCTCTACTATTAATCCTAAAATCATCATCTCAATATAATCTTATATTGATGTGAAAGAGATTTGATTCTCCTTTCAACATCAAAGAAAGTAAAAATAACTTCCATGGCTAATGCTTAAAATATAAGAAGTTCCAAGTCCCACTACAATAAAAATAAATCATCGAATAATCCATGACAATCACACCAACATTGTGCTCTTCATAGTTTAAATCACCTGGATTTCAACTTCAAAACCAACCTGACAATACATAATTCAAGTAATTTAGGGCCCGTTTGGTTGCACCTCATAACCGGGTTATGCCGCCCATAACCCGGTTATGGGGTGCAATTCCCTATTTGGATGCATTTTTTAAAATGGGAATGTGGATTTCGAAACCCCCATTTTCCCCAAAAACGTGGATTTCCTCATTCCACCTTAGGAGGTGGAATGACTTTCAAATCCATGGTTTTGTGCTTAAATAAACCAAATTTCATTTTCCCGTCGGGTCTGGGTGGTACTCTGCGCTCCATTCTCCATGAACGCAACTACGAGGGGTCCTCTGCTGCTGTTCGCCATGTTTTGCAGACGGCAGAAGCCGAGAGCAGATCTTGCGGGGACTCAATCCTGCGCAACACGTTGATCACGATGTCCATAGCTTCCAGAGCCTCGGCCCTAGACGACGACGGCTCTGTCATTTCGCTATTCTCGTAAGTAGATGTTCTCTCATACATTGTTTGTTATGCGCTTGTGACGCTGCTTACGGGAGCATAAATAGGCTTGACCTCTAACGGCTCCTTCATTTTCGTATTTAAAAAACCCTTCCTTTGCCGCCCAGGATAATATTTATGGGACTGAATTTATTTCAAACCTCTGAATATGTCTCCTGACACTACGACAAGTATCAAAACCTTGTCAAAATTGTGTCCGACACATTCTCCATCGGAGCAGGCTTGGTATTGTGCAACCAAACAGTCTTAAAAGTTGCAAACCAGGGTTTGCACACCCTGGTTATGCATAACCAGGGTTTTATGCATAACCAGGGTTTTCCAAATTCCCCAACCAAACGGGCCCTTAGCTCCAATCCATGTACTTTTGTTGGATGAGTTGGCTCAATGTGAAAGCTTAATTAGTTTGAAAAATCTTTTTTCATTCAGAGACACAAAAATATTCTCAAGAATCACGACTGCCACAATATCCCCAAAACTGGTAAGTACAGACCCTAGACCCTAGAATAAGCAATGGCCCAAACATCTGAACATCCGTAGTTTTGAATACTGACAGATCTACCATCAAAACGCACCAAAAATGGACCCAGTACTTCTCCCCATTATGGCTATAAAGGAAGATACGGATCGAAGATTACTACTAAATTTCAGAAAAAGAAGATTGTGAATCAGCAAATTTTCCCTTGTACAAACCCTAGTTTCTCTGGTTTGTAACTGTTTTGGAAGAAAATGTCCCTAAAATGTTCACAATTACTAAATTTATCCCGGAAAACTGTTGTGGATCAAGAATTTTGCTCTGAAACGGCCACAACATTCACGATTTGGAATAAGTCGTTGCTATTTTCTGGCGAGGGTTTCACTGTCTTTGATTCTAACGGAGATCTCCTCTTCAGAGTGGATACCTATGCCCTTGCTCACAATCACCTTATTCTCATGGCCGCCCAGGGCAAACCGCTTCTCACATTGCGCCGCAAGGTAAACGTACCATTTCTAAATTTTGGTAAATATCTTATTTTTGAGCTTTGTTCTGCAAATTCTATTATTTAATTGATAGATTTTGGTAAATATCGAGTTCCTAAGTTTTGTTCTGTAAATTCTATATGTAGTTGATAGATTTAAGTAAATAACACATTTCTAAGTTCTGATCTGCAAATTCTATTATTTAGTTGATAGATTTTGGTAAATATCTCATTTCTAAATTTAGTATCATGTAATTGATAGTTTTAGATAAATTTCTCATTTCTAAGTTTTCTTTTGCGAATTCTATCATGTAATTGACAGATTTAAGGTGAATATCTCATTTCTAAATTCCGTTCTGTAAATTCTATTATTAATTGACAAATTTAAGGTAAATATCTCATTTTTAAGTATTGTTCTGCAAATTCTATTATGTTACTGATAGATTTATGGTTGCTTGCCTTCCTTTGCAGCTTCCAAGTCTACACCACAGATGGGAAGCCTATCTTGGAGATAAATCCGGTGGTCAAGAACCTGTTTTTACTGTGATGAAATCATCCATACTGCCTACGAAAGGGTGCGTCCAAGTATTTATGAATTGCGGCTTCTTTTGGAAACCCTGCTCAGATTACGAGGTTGAAGGTTCCTTCTCAGACCGTGACTGCACTATTTTCACAAACGCTCCTCGCATGGCTGCAGCAGAGGTAGGGGCTGCGCCTCCCTGGTTTGATTCCTTCATTTTTATTTCGTGAATCTCTTTATTTTCTGTACCGTTTTTGCAGTAAAAGTTTTTCTTCTTAAAGATTTTCTGGGGAAAGAATTTCCATGCAGGTGAAACGCAAGAGCAGCTGTCCGGGAACGATGCTAGGTAAAGATGTTTTCAGTCTGAGTATTGAACCAGGCTTCGATCAGGTTTTCATGGTGGGTTTGATTATCATACTGGAACAGATCTCACTGACCACAATGTACTTCCTCTTGTAAAATGATCTCACGGAAAAATTCCACCGGGATGAGATGACTGCAGACAGGTGCAATCCGTCAACTGACTTTCACGTCTTCCCTATCCGCATGAGATCTTAGCCGGTGCAACCCGTCCAATGAATTTCACAGATCTTCCCCGCCTCTTCTCATGGCTGCCTGACGCCAGCGCCAAAAGAACAAGCTAACTGTTTTTTCTGTTTTCTTTGCAAATATTTGTTGAGCTATATTAAATTTCAATCTCATCTCTAATATGATTTCATGGATGACTGCTTTGATTTGTTTTGGCTGTTTTTTTACGGTTTATTAATTTCATTTCAGCCTTGAATTTTTTATGCTTTATTAATTTCATTTTCATTTGGTGTTCATTGATGTGGTAAAGGTTTCATTCTCAGCTTCGAATCCTTCTGAGAACATTGAATGAGTTTGTCTGTGATAAATTTATTCGTTTTTCGTTGCAGATAATTTGTGTTTCTAATGGTGGAATGCAAGCTTTCTGTCTGAGAACATTGAATGAGGTTGTCTTATATGTTAAATTTATTTGTTTTTATTGCAGAGAATTTGTGTCTCTTACGATGGAATGCAAGTTGAGATGAACACTATAAGTTATTTTTTCAGATTCCATTGAATGCTGGTTGCCAAGTCCATGTTCAACTAACTTTTCAATTTGAGATATTTCTTTTATTTCGCCATTTTGTATTGACTGTGAAATTACAATACAAACACTGTAAACCACCAAAATAGGCTTTATGCATCATTTGCTCAAGTTCATTGGATCTTCTTTGAAATTTGATTGAGCTCAAATTAGTGAACAGCATAAGATGTAGATTTATTCCAGAAAGTCTGGAGCGCATGACACGGTTCATGTATCTAGGTGTTATTTTAACAATTTTAAGTAAAAATAATTAAAATTTGTTTTATTATATATTTTTAGATATTTTGAATATATTTATTGTATTGGGATATTTATATTGAGATTGTTATCATGAATGTTTATAATAAATAATAAATTTAATATAGATGTTTTAAAGAGATTTTTTTATATTTTACATAATTAGAATTAATTTGTATTTATATTTTTTACTTTTTAAGACTATTTTATTGTTTCTTTTATCTTTTGATTTTTATTTTTTTTTATATTAATCATCAAGAGTTCAAAGAGTATCAAAATACAATCAGAGACCTAAGGGCAACCAACAAGCCCAAGAGGTCAAACCAGAGTATCACAAATCACATAATATAAAATACAAAGATACAAAAAGAGAGGAAGCTCCCAAGAAAGACAGCTAAGTGAGAATATCATCCCGGTTTTCTAACCAGGTCGTCCAACCTTGTGGACCTTCCATCCAGACAACCTTCTTCTTTCCCAAAATCTGAGCATACATGTCGAGCTTCTCATAAGGAGGAGTACCATTGTTTTTAATTTCTTTAATCAACTTATCAAGGGCTTTGTCAAAAGCACTTTTTTCTTCTATGATACTGGCCCATTCATATCTGTGTTTCATTTCATATATGAATATTGAGGCGTGCCCATCTTTAAGAAATCTCAAGAGTTTATCACGTTCCAGGTTCATAATGCAACAAACCTGCGAGGCAATCTTAAAACGGGTGAGTTTTCTATAAAACCCAGTAAGACTTCTATCAATGCCTTCAAATTTGGCTTCATTTCTATTCTTCCAAATGAACCAAAGAATAAGAGATGAAAGAATGTGCCAAAAAAGGTTAGCATCTTTTCTCAATCCTTGTATAAAACCAGTAACAATCTCAAAAGTATAAACATGTTTAGTAATATAAATATCGAACATTAACCAGATTTCTTTAGCAAAATTGCAATCAAAAAATATGTGCCTCATAGTTTTAGGGACTCTGCATATGGAACAAGTATCAAAACCAGTAAGATGGTTTCTAACAAGAAACCTATCAAGAAGAAGCTGCCATTTAAAACATTTAACTTTAGGAGGAATAGGAGACTTCCACAAATTGTCAAAGGATTTTTGCCATTTAGTAGAACCGAGATTACAGTACCAAATCTTGTTAATATGATCAGTCACAGCAATGTCATAGTTAAGAAACTTATATATGTCTTTGGCTTTAACTTTGGTAAGCAGAGATCCATCTCTCCATCTAAAAGAAAGATAACGATGGGAGTCTACATTAGTACTCCTGGGAAAATTTAAAGAAGCATAGGCATTCTTAATTAAATTATAAGTTCTGATTTGCGAATTAGGAAGGTTGTACATTCTGGACAAACTGTTCCAGCTAATAAGATTATTATGTTCCATGATATCCATAATGCATTTAATGCCCTTAGAGTTCTAGGATCTAGCAGAGCATCCTTTAGTAAGAGCCAGAGGTTTGTCAGAGTTGGTAAGGTTCCACCAAATAGAATGCTCTCCGTGAATAGAGTATTGATAATCAAAGTTGGAATTGTCAATGAAACCTCTGACCATCTCCCAAGCCTTCCAAATGGATCTAAAGACCCAGGTCCCTTGAACGGAAATAGCAAAACGACCAACAACCAAATCACAGAAAGGAAGACCTTTCCATGATTTGGCTTTTTTGGGAACCCCACATTGAATGTTATTTCTGATAAGGACCTTCCAAGGCACATTACCCTCAAGGGCCTAGAAGATCCATTTGGAAGCAAGGCAAATTCCTTGTAATCTCAAATCTTTCAATCCAAGACCACCAACTTTTTTATCTAGATGGCACCATTTCCAATTCACCATGTGAGCTTTTCTTTTTCCTTTACCATCTGACCAAAGGAAATTACGAATGGCATTTTGAATTTCAAAGATCTGATAGTTACTAAACATCCAAGCGGATGAGTAATATATGCTATAAGAAGATAAAACTTTTTGACACACTTGAACCCTTCCAACAAGTGAGAGAGTCCTATGATTCCAACTATTAAGTTTATTCATAATCTTATTCTTAACCCACCCCCACATATCCTTGAGAGAGGGAGCAACAGAAAAGGGGATACCAAGGTACCTAACAATCTTGTGAGGTCCACCCCAAGAGTAAGAAAACTGATTCATCCAGTCAGGAGGAGACTCTTTCCAGCCAAGCATAATAGATTTAGGACTGGAAACCCAAGCTCCAAAGGCTTTCTCAAAGATCTAAAACTTCTGATTAAGACAGTGGATATTATGTTGAGAGAGCTCCAAGAACAGGGATGTATCATCGGCAAATTGAATGTTTAAAAGTTCAGAATTATCAAGGAGGGTAACCCCATGGACTCTAGGAGAGAGGGAATCATCATGAAGAAGGTAAAATAGAGCATCAAAAGCTATGACAAAAAGGGCAGGAGCAAGGCGGCATCCTTGTCGAATAGATCAAGAAAGAATAATAGGCTGTGAAAGATTACCATTAACTTCAATAAGAGCAGAGGCATCAGCAAGCATAATTTTAACATAACTACAGAAAACAAGAGGAAAACCGAAAGCTCTGAGCATTTTAACAATAAAATCCCATTCAATTATGTCATAAGCCTTTTCAAAATCAACAAGCAACATAGCACTGTTCTGATTAGAAGTCTTAGCCCATTCCATAGTTTCCCAACTGGTGATTAAGTTTTCCAAAATGTATCTACCCTTAATGAACCCAGTTTGAGTGGGGCAGATAAATTTAGGAAGAACTTTTTCAAGTCTGGTGGCAAGGACTTTAGCAAGAATTTTGTATGAAACATTAAGCAACGTAATAGGCCGCCAATTCTTGATAAGGGCCTTGTCGCCAGACTTGGGGATGAGTTTAATAATACCAATATTAATAGAGGATCCCAAAGAACCATTTTCAAAAGCTTCAAAGTAAACATTATAAAGATCTTGTGTAATCCAATCAATATTAGTTTTATTAAATTCAGTAGGGAGCCCATCAGGACTCGGAGCTTTATCATCCTTAAGCTTGCAGATAGCATTAGCAATCTCCAGGGGGAGACAATATTTTGAAGCTGGATAGAATCTTCCTCAAAAATTTTGGTGGGGATAAGGCTCATACAACGGTTCCTGATGTCAACAGAAGTGGGGGAGTCCTTAGAGGCAAAAAGATTAGAATAGAAATCATGAAAGGCATTGGTAATGTCAGGAAGAGAGAGAAGCTCTCTGTCCTCAACCACAATTCTGTCAACTCTTTCCTTCACATGTTTTTGTTTTAAGAAATTAAAGAAAAATTTAGATCCTTTATCCCCAAATTGTAACCATTGGTTTTGGGATCTGATATATGCTCCTTTAATTTTTTCTTGCTGATGTTTTCTAAGTTTATTTCTAGCAATAGAGACATGCTCTGCTAGAATCAAAGATGAAGGTTGGGCTTGAATACTAGCTTCCAGGGATAGAAGATTTTCAGATAAAGCATTTTCAACTCCTCTATAATCTTTAGCTTTTTTTCTGGCCGAAGGTCTGAAAGACCCTTTGCCAAGAATCAATATTAGTATTCTGTCTAACAATATGAGAAATGTTTTTATTATTCAGATTAAAAATTCTAACCATTTTGATAGCAATCATAACATTAGGATCAACAAGCAGGGAAGTGTTAAGAATAAATTTCTTAGAACGAGGGGTCAAAGGAGGGATAATATCCCTATAGTTAATGGAGGCAGAGATGGGGGAGTGATCATATAGTGTGGGGGGATGAACAGCAATAGCAGGTGAGGTAGCAAAAGAAAAGAAGGAGAAAAAATCAATGTTGGCGTAAAGCCTATCCAGCCTAGAGTAAACACGATTGGCACCCTACTGGAAATTGCACCAAGTGTATTGAAGGACAAAATTATCACAAATTTGATCATAGAAGGGATCAAAAAGATTAAAGTGATTTTTGAACCTATCCCAACAAATCTTTTTTGATCCTTTCCATTCAAAAGGAACACCTCCAGACTTATCAAGATTCGACTCAATCATGTTAAAATCCCCCCCAAAAATCCAAGGGATGTTGAGCAAGGTAGTCATCTAGTTCCAAAGTTCAGATCGTTCTTGATAATCATTGGAGGCATATAAAGAACAGATACCAAAACAAACATCACAGTCTTTAATAACAGCCCAAGCCACTCTGTTGCATGGAGAAATACCTAAGATATATATATATATATATATATATATATATATATATATATATATATATATATATATATATATATATATATATATATATATATATATATATATATATATATATATATATATATATATATATATATATATATATATATATATATATATATATATATATGTTTAGCCCATTTAGGATGCAGGAGAAGAGCAACTCCTCCTTTTCCTTTAGGATGACTGGAGAAGATCTTAACAACATCCATCCAAATGCAATCAAGAGCAAAGCCAACAGTTTTAATTTCTTGCAGCATCAAGAAATCAAGATTATTATGCATATTAGCAAACTTTTTAACAATAAACTTACAATCAGGAGACTCAAGGCTTCTCACATTCCAAGACAATATCTTCATGAGGAACTAGGATTATCAGTTCTAGTAGAGAGACCAGCATCGTCTCCAGACTTTTTTTTGTTCTTTGACCCAAGAGGTCTTCCTTTTTTTTTGTGGGAGAGAGAATTCATAATCTCATCCTCATCATCACTATTTCCCTCACACTCCACGCCCATGGACAGATCCATGCCAGAGGAGGTGCGATTATTGTTAAAAAGAGGATTGGCATAGACAACCTCTATCATGGAAATGTCCTCAATTTCATTTAAAGCAGAGAAGGAATTTTTCGTAGAGAGATCCTTAGTGCTATCATTGTCTGGAACACAGAGATTAGAACAAGGAGCTAACCCTGGGTTCGGAGGTAAATAGTTTTGAGTGTCTACCATAGCAGCATCAGGTTTCTCATTATCAACATGTGGAGTGTTATCCAATAATAGTATAGGACTAGGTGTAATAATTTCAATAGGATTATTCTTGGCCCTTCTTGGCCGAATTTGATCTAAAGCCAATTGTTGAGCATTTTTTCATCTTTTATTTTTTCGGGCTGCAACAATCTGGAAATCATCTGAACCAGCGGGTTTATTGGAACCAACTTCATTAGAGGCAAATATAGGGCAATCTGGTGTCGATTTGCTAGTAAATTTTGAATCAGAGAAGGGGTTGACAAATTACTGTGAAACGCTTGGAGTGGATAGAGGAGTCGGGTTAGGGTTCTTGGGCTGAGTAACAAAGAGCTTGGGAGAAGCATTTGTTTCGGTCTGAGATTTAGGGTTAAAGGTTTGGGTATCCGGTATAGGGATAAAAGCCAAATTAGGGTTAGGATTTGGTTTCTCAGAAGTGGGTTTCTCAGAAGTCAGATTTTTTAGGTTAGAAATAATAGGGCAATCTTTTCGTTGATGGCCCTCACGTTTACAGAGGAAGCATGCGTTCAACCCCCCTAGAATTTTGATAGGGCAAACGAAGAGCTGACCATTTATATTAACTTTTAGATCTGATGGAATGTCAATACCTGGTTTAATGGAGATTAAAACCCTAGCATCAAGATTGGGAACCAACCTGGCAGTTTCATCAATCCGAATGATCTTGCCAAATTCCTCAAGCAGCTGGGGCAAAAATTTCCAAAGAAAAGGAGGAACACTTCACAGAATTAACCATCTAGGGCATGAAAGGGCTAAGATTTCATCTTCAACAGCCTCCTGAGGCAAGGGAAGAGCCCTAAAAGAGGTTTTACCTACCATCCAGTAATGGCGGTTGAGGGCCTCTAACTGAGACTCATGATTTTGGAAGAAAATAATAAACAAACCCCTTTGAATTTGCCTGCAAAAAGAAATTTTCAAACCCATTTTGATATTCCAGAGGCTGCTAAGCCAATCATCTAAGAATTTTCAAGGAGGGCACTTATCGACATCAATGCAAGCAAAAAAGATAGCAGTGTTAGCTAACCGATCTTTTTCTAAAGCAATTTCTTTCAACATCTCACTGTTTGGCGAAATGAAAGAATCAGCCAAGGCAGAGAAGGAAGCCTTACTTTCTTCGACTGGTTCCTTGCTTCTAGGATTTTTAACAAATCTAGCCATTGGGGAGACGCCATTAGAGGCAGGAGCAACTGTCTCTACAAATGATTTTTTAAGGGTTTGAGATGAAACGACAGCCGCAGAGGCAGAGGGAGAACCATTAGTGTTTTGAGAGGGGGCCGAAGCAATATCAGGGGCTTTGGGGAGGGCACCATCGAGCGGGACAACGTCCATTAAATGCAGGCAGAGCGATCGCACAAGGCAAAACAGAGAAACTTAAAATACGAAACGGAAAGAATTAAAAGCAATACTGAAGGGAGGTTGATATCAAACCACGTGGAGGAGAGAGACTCTCCTCCACCTCACCACCGAGCCGCTTATGCCACCTTCCGGTTGCAGACCGCAGCTAGATCTAGTGACATCCGCCGAAAAAATGCCTTCAACAAAATTTCGTTAAAAAATTCCTTCGCATGCAGACCGAGATCCCCTTGTTCTTTGATTTTTTTTCCAAAATATTTATATGGTATTAAAACATTAATATCTATTTAAATTATTAAATATTATATACAACTAAATTTAAAATATTATCTTTTGAAGAAAGAGATCTATGTAGTCGTTGCATGAAATATGGTAAGACATTTATTGTGTTCACTTTTATATTTATGATAAGATAAATTGTTAATATGAAACACTCTAATGTATATGCATTGCTACTCCAATAGTTATACACTAAGATAACATTACTTGTTTAAGTGAGCATATTATTTTTTAAGTGAATTTATTTATTTCACTTGTTATGAATCTATTTATGTGTTTCGACTATTGGACCCGACACGAGTAGTGGTCCCTCTCCTTATGTGAATGAGAATGATTCTAAAATGAAACAATCTGTGATGTTTCTTCTTATTTTTGGCTAAATGTCCTTTACAAAAAAAATAGTGAGTCTACTTCAAATTAATTTGTAGGATGAAATAATTTAAGGAAAATAGACATTCTAACAAATTCAAAAGGAAATTAAAAAAACAAAAGACTTTTATTTTAATTAAAATACAATTTCTAGTCTTTACTAATCATGATCTAATTAAAATACAACTTATAATAGTATTATAATTTGTATTTTAATTAGATCATGATAAGTCTAGTAAAGACTAGAATTAATTGATAAGATTGAAAAAGTATAATTAGAAATAAATAACTTTGTGAAATTCAAAAGAGAACTTAAAAAAGTTGTGAACTATAAACATATAAATCACATATTTTTTTTATTTTATAAATTTGATCATATTTATTAGTTTGTCATGATGAAACTTTCTATTGATATTTCACAAATCTTATGGTTTCATTGTCATTTAATAAGATAAGGATAAGTCCACTAAAGACTATTATTAATTTGTTAAGAAAAATGAAGATGTTTACAAAATTCAAAAGAAAGTAGAAAAAAATAGACATGCACAACAAAATATAATTTATATCTTTTGACATTGAAAAATCTTATCACCTTTATGAATTATTAATTAAACTATTTATTCATATATCACAACCTTCATTATACTTTTATTGACGTTTAGTTAGAAAATAGTAAATCTAATAAAGATCACATATAATTTGTAAAATAAAGAAAATAGTAAATCTAATAAAGATCACATATAATTTGTAAAATAAAACTAAAAGTAATTAAATCTTAACAAATTCAAAAGAGAACTTTAGAAAAAAAAAAGACACTTACAATGAAGACAAACATCATATATTTCAATATTTCACAAATCTTATTATATTTATTACCATGTCATGACTAAACTTTCTAATGATGTTTCTCATGATTTCATTATTCTTTAGTTAGATAATGATAAGTCCACTAAAGAAAGGGATTAAATTATAGAAATTAAAAAATATGTTGAAAACAAGAAATTCTATGAAATTTAAAAGAAAATTAAATATAATATACTATTAAAACACATCATATATAGATATTTTTCAGTACTTTACAATTTTATTATGTTGCTTAAAGTTTGTTCCACCAAGACGTGGAACCTTGAAATATAGAGCATAATGAAACGGAGATGACGGTGTATTTGAATAGCAATATCTTTACGTATGCGTTGGCCAAATTAAATAATAAATAATAATGGCTGGTTAATTCATACTGGTTGTAAAAGTAAGAAGGAACACGGCATGGCTTTCACGTAGATAATCAATATATTCATTATAATATATCGAATAATTGTTTTTTCTGTAAAAAAAAAAAATAACTTTAAATATTCAAATAAACATTTAAAATTCTATATCACATTCCAGATCGTGTTCTTTGAGACTAGAGTTCCATTATCAAGAAGAAAACACAACCAATTCACCATATTAAAACTACTATGCGTCAATTTACATTTGTCTATTAGCATAAATTCTATCAATAAAATGGAGCAATATAACTATTTGGCTCTACAAAATAGAGAATTTTGTAAACACATAACACTATATCCAAGACTAGATAGCTTATAGGCTCTTATAAGAAAATGAAACTATTTTTAAAATCATATAATAACTAGTTTTTATTTTTGTTTTGTAAGCAATTATTAAGTCATAGACTTTTAATTGTGAGCTTGCTAAACTGCCAAACCTATTCATTAGACTGTTTTATTTTTACTTTATTTTTAGTGCATAAATTTTATCAATAAAAAATAATTATAATAATTTTGAATTCTATAAAAAAAATTTAAAATATGTATATTTAAATTTATTTTTTTGATCAGTAATAATAGATTTATATTAATTATAGAATAAAGATTTACATAAAGGCCGAAGGCCAAACATCCTTTCAAAAAGAAACCGCCAATACACCACTAAACCATCCCTATTACATATGCATTATGGTTCTAAACCACTAAACCCCCTATCCCCCAAACCAGCATATTTATCGACAGTCCATCTGCCATAAAATCAAATTAATCGAAACAGGGCCTACACAGGAGACACATTTTTTACAGTCCGAAATGAAAAAATTTCAGCACTCTGAAGAACACCGATAAGGCTATGTATATTTAAATATTATTACTAAGAAAAAGAATATATATAAAAGGAAAATTCTATATTTTATTATTTCTTTTTTTCTTAAGAATATTTTCTAATATTATCTTATTTTATTAGGATATTTTATCTTTTCTAATGTTTCAAAAAAGAAAAAAAATATTAAAAATAGTCAAGGGAGAATACTTGTTGAATAGTAAACTTCACAAAGGCTTTTCTTAGCCCTAGAAATCAAATAATAGGTAGCACATGCATTCAATTAAATTGATAGTAAACATTAAAGTTTCAAAAATATCAAAGATGTGTACCAAAAATTAGATCCTAGGTCAAAATCAGATTTGTACTCACATCCATCTTTTTCATTATCATAAAAGTGACCTAGAATGATAAGAATCAAACTTACTAGCATTTGTCCTATCATTTTTAATTTTTCTATAGACAAATGAATTATTTTCAATTATATATCAGATACTTATATTAAATTTACAATTAAAAATCATCTAATTATATTTATTTTGACATTTTATTTAAAACAATTCTCTCTCAACCATTAATCCTAAACTAATCATTTAATTCTTATATTTCAATTACTTAACCAAAAATTTGATGTGAAAGAGATTTTACTCTCCTTTCAACATAAAAGAAAGTAAATGTAGCTACAACACAAAAAGAGAGTAAATGTAACTTCCATAGCTAATATTTAAATAATAAAAAGTTCCCAGTCAGACTAAAATAATAATGAATCATCTAATAATACAGGACAATCATACCAACTACTAATATAATAATAAATCGTCTAATAATCCATGACAGTCATACCAACTTTATGCTCTTTACAGTTAAAATCTCCTGGATTACAACTTCAAAACCAACCCGACAATGCATAATTCAATAATTTAACTCGAACCCATGTACTTTTGTTGGTTGAGCTGGATCCGTGTGAAAGATCAATTGGGTTGAAAAAAAACTTGTCCGTCAGCGGACACAAAAATATTCTCAGAATAATGGCCGCCACTAGATCCCAAAAAAAGGTGAGTACAGACATTAGACATCACATACGCAGTGGCCCAAAGATCTGTACATCCGTAATTTTGAACAGCGACAGATCTACCATCAAAACGCACCAAAAATTGACCCAATACCTCTCCCCATTATGTAAAAATGGCTATAAAGGAAGAGACGGATCGGAGACTACTACTAAATTTGAGAAAAAGAAGATTGTGAATCAGCAAATTTTTCCTTGTACAAACCCTAGTTTCTCTGGTTTGTAACTGTTTTGGAAGAAAATGTCCCTAAAATGTTCGCAATTACTAAATTTATCCGGGAAAACTGTTGTGGATGAACAATTTTGCTCTGAAACGGCCACAACATACACGATTTGGAACAAGTCGTTGTTATTTTCTGGTGAGGGTTTCACTGTCTTTGATTCTAACGGAGATCTACTCTTCAGAGTGGATACCTATGCCCTTGCTCACAATCACCTTATTCTCATGGCCGCCCAGGGCAAACCGCTTCTCACATTGCGCCGCAAGGTAAACAAACCGTTTTAATTTTAAGTAAACATATCAGTTCTAAATTTGGGTAAATATCTTATTTCTACGTTTTGCTATGTAAATTCTATTATTTAAGTGATAGATTTTGGTAAATATCTCGTTTCTAAGTTGTTTTTTGCAAATTCTGTATGTAATTGTTAGGTTTAGGTAAATATTTTATTTCTAAGTTCTGTTCTGTAAATTATATTATGTAATTGATAGATTTACGTAAATATTTGATTTCGAAGTTTTGTTCTGCAAATTCTATTGTGTAGTTGACAAATTTAAGGTAAATATCTCATTTTGAAGCTTTGTTCCCCAAATTCTATTATGTAATTCACAGATTTAAGGTACATATCTCAATTCTAAGTTTTGTTCTACAATTTACAGATTTATGGTTGTTTACCTTCCTTTGCAGCTTCCAAGTCTACACCACAGATGGGAAGGCTATCTTGGAGATAAAATCGATGGTCAAGAACCTGTCTTTACTGTGATGAAGTCATCCATACTGCCTACGAAAGAGTGCGTCCAAGTATTTATGAATTGCGGCTTCTTTTGGAAACCCTGCTCGGATTATGAGGTCGAAGGTTCCTTCTCAGACCGCGACTGCACTATTTTCACAAACGCTCCTCGCATGGCTGCAGCAGAGGTACGGGCTGCGCCTCCCGGTTTGATTCGTTCATATTTAGTTAGTGAATCTCTTTATTTTCTGTACCGTTTTTGCAGTAAAGCTTTTTCTTCTTAAAGATTTTCTAGGGAAAGAATTTCTGTGCAGGTGAAACGCAAGAGCGGCTGTCCGGGAACTATGATAGGTAGAGATGTTTTCAGTCTGAGTATTGAACCAGGCTTCGATCAGGTTTTCATGGTGGGTTTGATTATCATACTGGAGCAGATCTCACTGGCCACAATGAGCTTCCTCTTGTAAAATGATCACAGAAAAATTCCACCGGGATGAGATGACTGCAGACCGGTGCAATCCGTCAACTGACTTTCACGTCTTCCCTATCCGCATGAGATCTTAACCGGTGCAACCCGTCAAATGAATTTCACATATCTTCCCCGCCTCTTCTCAAGGCTCCCTGGCGCCCAGCGCCAAAAGAACAAGGCTGTTTTCCTATTTTCTTTGCAAATATTTGTTTACCTACATTAAATTTCAATCTCATCTCTAATATGTTTCATGGATGACTGGTTTCATTTGTTTTGGCTTTTTTTACGGTTTATTAATTTCATTTCAGCCTTGAATTTTTTATGTTTTATTAATTTCATTTTCATTTGATCTTCAATGATGTGGTAAAGGTTTCATTCTCAGCTTTGAATCTTTCTGAGAACATTGAATGAGTTTGTATTCGTTTTTTTGTTGCAGAGAATTTGTGTTCCTTATGGTGGAATGTAAGCTTTCTGAGAACATTGAATGAGGTTGTCTCATGTGTTAAATTTATCTGTTTGTTTGCAGAGAATTTGCGTCTCTTACGGCGAAATGCAAGTTGAGATGAACAGTTAAATTATATTTTCAGATTCCATTAAATGCTGACTGCCAAATCCATCTTCAACTAACATTTCAACTTGTAAGATATTTATTTTATTTGGCCATTTCGTATTGACTGTGAAATTACAATAGAAACACAGTAAACCATCAAAATAGGCAAAAAACAGAAAACCACCAAAATAGGCTTTATGTGTAATATGTTCAAAATTCATTCTTTTTTTAGAATTTAAATCAGTTCAAATTAAGGAATAGATGGGCCTTTGGTTTATTGGTGAAGTTGAAAGATTCTTAATGAACCTACTAGAATATTAAGACATTTATATTGTTATCAAGAAATGTCATTTTTTAAATGTGTATTAATAATAAATTAACATAGACATTTTAAGAAATTTCTTTATCTTTCACATAGATGAAGTTAATAATTTTTTTTCTAAATAATTTGTATTTGATTTATTTATTTTTTTCGAAAGACTATTTATTGTTTATTTTATTTTTCTAAAAATCTTAATTTACTATTAAAGTAATAATATCTATTTAAATTATTAAACATTATACACAAGAAGGTAAATTTATAATATTATCTTTTTAGTTAGATAATAGTAAGTTTTCTTAAAATTAATTTGTAGGATAGACAAAATAAGACATTCTCACAAATTCAAATGAAAACTTAGAAGAAAAAAATATTTGTACTATGAAACTATAAATTGTATCTTTCTATATTTCACATTAATCTATCATGATTAAATTATTTATTGATATTTTATTAATTGTATTATAATTTATCTTTTAATTAGATCATGATAAGTCTACTAAACACTAAAATTCATTTGTAAGGTTGAAAAAGTATAATAAAAATTAAAAACTCTATTAAAATAAAAAATGAACTTAAAAAAGTTGACCACCATAAACATACAAATTATATCTTTTTATATGGTAAATTTAATCATATTTATTAGTTTTTCATGATGGAACTCTCTATTGATATTCCATGAGTTAAATAATGATAATTCCACTAAATACTAAAATTAATTTGTAAATAAAAATGAGGATTTTTACCAAATTCAAAAGAAAATTGAAAAAAATAGACATGCACAACAAAACATTATTTATATCTTTTGATATTTCAAAATCTTATCACATTTATCTGTCTATTAATTAAAATCTCTACTCATATTTCACAATCAAAATCTTATCACATTTATCGGTCTATTAATTAAGATCTCGACTCATATTTCACAATCAAAATTTTATCACATTTATCAGTCTATTAATTAAAATCTCCTCTCATATTTCACAATCAAAATCTTATCACATTTATCGGTCTATTAATTAAAATCTCCTCTCATATTTCACAATTCTCATTTTTAGTTTCATTGACCTTCAATTAGATTATGATAAGTCTAATAAAGACCACAACTAATTGACAAAGTATAATAAAAAATAAAGAATTTTTAACACATTCAAAAGGAACTTGAAAACAGTTTATTTATTAAATCCTCTATTCATATTTCACAATTCTCATTATAGTTTCATTTGTGTTTAGTTAGACAATGGTAAATCTAATAAAGACCACATTTGATTTGTAAAGTAAAAGAAAAAATAATTAACTCTTAACAAATTCAAAAAAAAAAACTTTAAGAAAAAAATAATGTCTATAATGAAGACAAACATCATATCTTTCAATACTTCAAGAATCTTATCATGGTTTTTAATTAAATACTCATAAATCTACTAAAAAATATTAAATTAGAAAATTGAAAATCTATGTTGAAAATAAGAAATTCTATCAAATTTTTAAAAATTAAATATACTACACTATTAAAACATATCATAAATATTTTACAATTTTATTATATTTCTTAATTTATTAAGAATATATTTTTTATTAATATTTTACAAATTATTAAATTATTAAATTTTATTAAATAATAATATAATTTAAAGTCAAAATTAATTTATAAAATCAAAAACCATTTAAAAAGTAATAAGTATAAATATAAATTTTTACATCTTGTTTGGTTTTCATGATTTTTTTTGGTCAGTGCTTTTGTTTTTTTCCAACTATTTGTTGTTATTTTTTCTTTGTTACTGTGTTGCTGCTTCAGATTATATCAGATATGATCTAATATATCTCAATATAATGTCACATTTTTTGAGAGAAAAATATATAAATCAAGAAAATAAAAAGAAAAACCGATATAACATTAAAACAATTAAATTTTTCAAAATTTCACAGATCATCAATCGGCCCTCATTAAACACTATATTTTTCCACGAATATAGTATAGAGCACAAGGATATTCTCTGCTTATTTAGTCCAGAAGAAGTTGACAATGAAACGGAGGTCTTGTAGATGATGGTGTATTTAAACAGTGATATCTTCACGTGTACGTTGGCCAAGTTAAATAATAATAATAATTGTTGGACAATCTGTAGTAGTTGTAAAAATCAGTGGAACATGTCAGGGCTTTTAAATAATTATGTTTAAATAATATATTAAGGAATAAATTAAGGTTGGAAAAAGTTAGTCAATTTTAATTATTGTTTTCAAAACAGGTTTCTCAAAAGATAATCAAGATATTTATTATAATATGTAGAATACATAATTTTTTGTAAGGACAAAACTAATTTTTCTTGGAAAAAGTTGGTCAATTTTAATTATTGTTTTCAGAACAGATTTTTCAAATAGATAACCAAGATATTTATTATAATATGTAGAACACATATTTTTTTGTAAGGACAAAACTAATTTTTCTTGGAAAAAGTTAGTCAATTTTAATTATTGTTTTCAGGTTTCTCAAATAGATAACCAAGATATTTATTATAATATGTAGAATACATATTTTTTTGTAAGGACAAAACTAACTTCAAATATTCGAATAAACATTTAAAAAATATATATTTGGGATTCACCACTTAGTCTGTTGGTTAAGTGGTGGAGTTGTTGTTCTCCCCAACCAAGTTCAAACCGTAGCTCGTTCATAACTCATAGTCAAATGAGAATGACTAAAGGTGATTAACTTTGACATGATTACATATCATTTATTCAAGTGAAAGAAAAATAGTACAAGTATGTGAATTTCACCAATACAATTAGATAATGACAAGTTTATTAAATACAAAAATTAGTTTGTACAATTAAAAAATATAATGAAAAATAATGGAGGAGTGTAAACATACCTATAGTAAATTTTGAAAAGAAAAAATAAAAGGACATGTACCATGAAAATAAATCATATCTTTCAATATTAGATAGTGTAAACATAACTATAGTAAATTTTGAAAAGAAAAAATAAAAGGACATGTACCATGAAAATAAATCATATCTTTCAATATTAGATCTTATCATATTTGTTTTTTTTGTCATGATTGAATTTTTCTAATATTTCGCATATATTATTGTGGCTTAATTGTTCTTTAGTTAAATAATGATAAGTCAACTAAAGAATTAAAAAAAAAAAATTTCTTTTATTCAAAATGAACCATAAAATTAAAACTTACAAATTTAATTTTGGGTCAAATTAATCCTTTGACCCATCTTTATGAATTGATTAAAAGGATCAAACATTACATTTGCCACCTATAGATCATAATTCACAACTTATCTTAGTTTTTTAGATATCTAATAACAATGTTCAAGATAGCATTCATTTATATGATTAAAACATTTATCATTGTATTACTTTCTTACCTCAACATCTAAGATGTCCTCTATGTGATTGCTATTTATCCTTATTCATAGTCATTCAAACACTATACTTAAGGGATTGACCAAGGTAGAATACTTGAATAGTAAACACCACAAAGGTGTTTTTTAGCCCTAAAAATCAAATAATACATAGTACATACATTCAATGGAATTGAAAGAAAAAATTAAAGTTCCACAAATATCAATGTGTACCAAAAAAATAGATCCCTCTCTCAAAATCAGATTTGTACTCACATAGATCATTTTCATAATCATGAAAGTGACCTAGAATGATAAAAATCAAACTTACTAACATTTGACCTACCATTTGACCTACCATTTCTAATTTTTCTATAGATTAATAAATTATTTTCAATTATATATCAAATATTTATATTAAGCTTACAATTAAATACCATTTATTTTAACATTTTATTTAAAAACATTTTTCCTCTACTATTAATCCTAAAATCATCATCTCAATCTTATATTGATGTGAAAGAGATTCGATTCTCCTTTCAACATCAGAGAAAGTAAATATAAGAAGTTCCAAGTCCCACTACAATAAAAACAAATCATCGAATAATCCATGACAATCACACCAACTTTCTGCTCTTCATAGCTTAAATCACCTGGATTGCAACTTCAAAACCAACCCGACAATACATAATTCAAGTAATTTAGCTCCAATCCATGTACTTTTGTTGGATGAGTTGGCTCAATGTGAAAGCTCAATTAGTTTGAAAAATCTTTTTTCATTCAGCAGACACAAAAATATTCTCAAGAATCACGACTGCCACAATATCCCCAAAAATGGTAAGTACAAACCCTAGACCCTAGAATAAGCAATGGCCCAAAGATCTGAACATCCGTAATTTTGAACACTGACAGATCTACCGTCAGAACGCACCAAAAATGGACCCAGTACTTCTCCCCATTATGGCTATAAAGGAAGATACGGATCGAAGATTACTACTAAATTTCAGAAAAAGAAGATTGTGAATCAGCAAATTTTCCCTCGTACAAACCCTAGTTTCTCTGGTTTGTAACTGTTTTGGAAGAAAATGTCCCTAAAATGTTCGCAATTACTAAATTTATCCGGGAAAACTGTTGTGGATCAAGAATTTTGCTCTGAAACGGCCACTACATTCACGATCTGGAATAAGTCGTTGCTATTTTCTGGTGAGGGTTTCACTGTCTTTGATTCTAACGGAGATCTACTCTTCAGAGTGGATACCTATGCCCTTGCTCACAATCACCTTATTCTCATGGCCGCCCAGGGCAAACCGCTTCTCACATTGCGCCGCAAGGTAAACATATCATTTCTAAATTTTGGTAAATATCTTATTTTTGAGTTTTGTTCTGTAAATTCTATTATTTAATTGATAGATTTTGGTAAAAATCGAGTTCCTAAGTTTTGTTCTGTAAATTCTATATGTAGTTGACAGATTTAAGTAAATAACACATTTCTAAGTTCTGATCTGCAAATTCTATTATTTAGTTGATAGATTTTGGTAAATATCTCATTTCTAAATTTAGTATCATGTAATTGATAGTTTTAGATAAATTTCTCATTTCTAAGTTTTCTTTTGCGAATTCTATCATGTAATTGACAGATTTAAGGTGAATATCTCATTTCTAGATTCCGTTCTCTAAATTCTATTATTAATTGACAAATTTAAGGTAAATATCTCATTTTTAAGTTTTGTTCTGCAAATTCTATTATGTTATTGATAGATTTATGGTTGCTTTGCAGCTTCCCAGTCTACACCACAGATGGGAAGGCTATCTTGGAGATAAATCCGGTGGTCAAGAACCTGTCTTTACTGTGATGAAATCATCCATACTGCCTACGAAAGAGTGCGTTCAAGTATTTATGAATTGCGGCTTCTTTTGGAAACCCTGCTCAGATTACGAGGTTGAAGGTTCCTTCTCAGATCGCGACTGCACTATTTTCACAAACGCTCCTCGCATGGCTGCAGCAGAGGTAGGGGCTGCGCCTCCCCGGCTTGATTCGTTCAGATTTATTTAGTGAATCTCTTTATTTTCTGTACCGTTTTTGCAGCAAAGGTTTTTCTTCTTAAAGATTTTCTGGGGAAAGAATTTATGTGCAGGTGAAACGCAAGAGCGGCTGTCCGGGAACGATGCTAGGTAAAGATGTTTTCACTCTGAGTATTGAACCAGGCTTCGATCAGGTTTTCATGGTGGGTTTGATTATCATACTGGAACAGATCTCACTGGCCACAATGTGCTTCCTCTTGTAAAATGATCACACAGAAAAATTCCACCGGCATGAGATGACTGCAGACCGGTGCAATCCGTCAACTGACTTTCACGTCTTCCCTATCCGCATGAGATCTTAACCGGTGCAACCCGTCCAATGAATTTCACAGATCTTCCCCGCCTCTTCTCATGGCTGCCTGACGCTAGTGCCAAAAGAACAAGCTGGCTATTTTTCTGTTTTCTTTGCAAATATTTGTTAAGCTATATTAAATTTCAATCTCATCTCTAATATGATTTCATGGATGACTGATTTGATTTGTTTTGGCTGTTTTTTACGGTTTATTAATTTCATCTCAGCCTTGAATTTTTTATGTTTTCTCAATTTCATTTTCATTTGGTGTTCATTGATGTGGTAAAGGTTTCATTCTCAATTTCATTTTCATTTGGTGTTCATGGATGTGGTAAAGGTTTCATTCTCAGCTTTCAATCCTTCTGAGAACATTGAATGAGTTTGTTAGTGATAAATTTATTCGTTTTTCGTTGCAGATAATTTGTGTTTCTAATGGTGGAATGCAAGATTTCTGCCTGAGAACATTGAATGAGGTTGTCTTATATGTTAAATTTATTTGTTTTTATTGCACAGAATTTGTGTCTCTTACGATGGAATGCAAGTTGAGATGAACACTACAAGTTATTTTTTCAGATTCCATGAAATGCTGATTGCGAAGTCCATGTTGAACTAGCTTTTCAATTTAAGATATTTCTTTTATTTCACCATTTGTATTGACTGTGAAATTACAATACAAACACTGTAAACCACCAAAATAGGCTTTATGCATCATTTGCTCAAGCTCATTAGATCTTCTTTGAAAATTGATTGAGCTCAAATTAGTGAACAGCATAAGATGTAGATTTATTCCAGAAAGTCTGGAGCGCATGACACGGTCCATGTAGATGTTATTTTAACAATTTTAAGTAAAAAAATTAAAATTTATTTTATTATAAATTTTTAGATATTTTAAATATATTTATTTAAAAGATGTATTTGGATATTTATATTGAGATTGTTATCATGAGTATTAATGTTTATAATAGATAATAAATTTAAAATAGATTTTTTTGAAGAGAATTTTTTATTTCTTACAAAAAGTTAATTTGTATTTATATTATTTACTTTTTAAGACTATTTTATTGTTTCTTTTATCTTTTGATTTTGTTTTTCCAAAATCTTTATATGGTATTAAAACATTAATAGTTATTTAAATTATTAAATATTATACACAAGTAAATTTAAAATATTATCTTTTAGTTAGATAATAATAAGTATAACTTGATTTTGGTTAGGGGAGAGGGATCTATGTACCCATTGCATGGAATATTGTAAGATCTTTTTTCTGAAATGTAAAATGGACACTTAACTACCTATAATTAAGGTTTGAAGGTGTGAAATGTGTCCAAGTAATTGATAAGACTGTAAAAGTATAATTAAAAATAAATAACTTTGTGAAATTCAAAAGAGAACTTTAAAAAGTTGTGCACTATAAACATATCAATCATATATTTTTTTATTTTATAAATTTGATCATATTTATTAGTTTGTCATGATGAAACTCTCTATTGATATTTCACAAATCTTATGGTTTCATTGTCATTTAATAAGATAAGGATAAGTCCACTAAAGACTAAAATTAATTTGTTAAGAAAAATGAAAATTTTTACAAAATTCAAAAGAAAGTGGAGAAAAATAGACATGCATAACAAAACATAATTTATATCTTTTTGACATTAAAAAATCTTATCACTTTTATAAGTCTATTAATTAAACTCTCTATTCATATATCACAATCTTCATTATACTTTTATTGACGTTTAGTTAGAAAATGGTAAATCTAATCAAGATCACATATATTTTGTAAAATAAAGCTAAAAATAATTAAATCTTAACAAATTTAAAATATAACTTTAGAAAAGAAAAAAAAAAACATTATAATGACCACAAACATCATATATTTCAATATTTCACAAATCTTATTATATTTATTACCATATCATGACTATACTTTCCAATAATATTTCTCATGATTTCATTATTCTTTTGTTAGATAATGGTAAGTCCACTAAGGAAAGACATTAAATTATAGAAATTTAAAAATATGTTGAAAACAAGAAATTCAATGAAATTTAAAAGAAAATTAAATATAATATACTATTAAAACACATCATATATATTTTTCAGTATTTTACAATTTTATAATGTTGCTTAAAGTTTGTTCCACCAAGACACGGAACCGTGAAGTATAGAGCACGAGGATTTTCTGTCTATTTAGTTCAGTACAAAACGATAATGAAACGGAGGCCATGCACATGACGGTGTATTTGAACAGTAATATCTTTACGTATGCGTTGGACAAAATAAATAATAAATAATAATGGCTGATTAATTCATACTGGTTGTAAAAGTCAGCGGAACAGTACGGCATGGCTTTCAATATAGGTATTTTTTTGTTGAACAGGTTTTTCATGTGGATAATCAATATATTACTCTTTACGGTACAGCTTGAGTTGGTCTAGTGGTGAAGAACTTGTATGCTTGAAAGAGAGGTCACAAATAACACAAGTGGGTAGGGTGAGTTAGGTGCATCCCACAAAAAGTATGAGGTAAATATATTGAATAATTTTTTTGTTGTAACCAAAAAAAATAACTTTAAATATTCAAATAAACATTTAAAAATCTATATCACATTCCATATTGTGTTCTTTCAACTAGAGTTCTATTAAGAAGAAAACACCACCCATTCACAATATTAAAACTACTATACTCCAATTTACATTTGCCTAATAGCATAAATTCCATCAACAAAATGGAGCAATACAAAACTAAAGAGGCATTTAATTGTGGGCTTGCTCAGAAAACTAGTCTCACATTATAAAATTAAAGAGACATTTGAACTTTTAAATCTTCAATTATGTGTATTTTACACATTTTATTTTATTAATTTTAAACACAAATTTTCCATTTTTCATAAATATAAGTATAGGCTTTTTATTGTGGGGTTGCCTATACTATTGTGCTGGAAAACTTGTCTCACATTATAAAACTACCAAAAAACACTGAGAAAACAAGTTTTCCCAAACTGCCAAATCTCTTCAAGGCAGTTGTCAAACCTCTTTATGGTAAAGTTATCCAATGGTGTGCTTCATTTGTGCTTTTTTTTAGTGTATAAAATTTATCCATAAAAATAATTATAATAATTTTGCATTGCTTAAAAATTTAAAAATATGTATATTTAAATATTATTACTATGAATTATTAATATATGTATAAAGTTTCAATTTAAAAAAATATTATCTTCTTTTATTAGGATATTCTATCTTTTTAATATTTCAAAAATGAAAAAGAAAAAGTTATTAAAAAAAGAAGATAAATACTAATAAAAAAAATTGATTAAAAAAAAACTCTTTTCAATGGTTGATAGATAAGATTGTGATTTAAAAAATGAAAAAAATATATATTTAAATATTATTAATATAAAAAAGAAATTAAAAAATAAGATAAATATTAATAAAATATATTAGAATTAATTATCCATTATTGAATAAGAAATGAACAAAATGAAAAAAAAAAATTGTTTTTAAGACAATAATTTGAAATTCGCATAAACATACACTAATTCTATTTTTCTTGCTTCTAAAATAACAATTAAAATTCGCATACAATATGTAATGCCCCTGCCAGGGAACTCAAAAGAAATTAACAACTTAAATATGCAACTAAGTTTGTAGAATAATTTTTTTTCCTTAAGAGTTTACACAATAACAATGTTTAACAATGCGGAAGTAATACAAAGTCTCCATATAATATAAAAACCATACAAAGTCTCCATATAATGTAAATAACTACAAGCATCATATACATGAAATCCAGATACAACCGATACCACAAGGTATCCATAATGAAAGATATCATCCACACATGCCGAAGGGTATGTAATATATTCAATATAAAGTACAATATGATATCTCCAAATATAACTAATACAAAGATGCAAGAACACAATATAAGAAAGATAAGAATACATATCCAACAATGAAGAACAAGAAGGTAC